>CM040911.1:44861378-45023878 GCA_023029165.1 Gobiocypris rarus
TGGGTTGGCTGAGACCACAAGCAGTTCAGTCTTTGCCAGATTGAGTTGAAGGTGTTGTTCCTTCCTCCAGGCAGAAATGTCTGTCAGGCAGGCAGCGATCCGAACCCCAACTGTGGGATCATCTGGTTTAAATGTAATCATCTGGTTTAAATGGTTTAAATAAGTAAATCTAGAGTATGTCCAGGATTGTGTGTAGGTCCATCTACATGCTGTGTCAAATCAAAAGTCTTAAGAACTGTCATGAGCTCTTTTAATGTACTGGATTCAGCATTGTCTATGTGAATGTTAAAATCCCCAGCAATTGCAAAACAGTCAAACTGTGAGGAAATTGTTGATAACAGCTCTGTAAAGTCCTCAATAATGGCTGGAGAGTATTGCGGAGGTCTGTAAATAATGATAAGTAGGATGCGTGGAGCACCTTTTGACACACAATAGGGATGGGCATGATTAATCGACGATCGGTAATTAATCGTTAAGAATTTCGTAGATCATGTTAATTTGTTATCGATTAATCTAATGCATTTTTTTTTTAATCTAATGCAGGTTGCGTTGCGTATTGTGAGTCAGCAATTAAATGAATTTCACTGTGTGGCAGCAATTAAACATTTTACCACCAGGGTGCAATATCACTCAATGCGAGGCTGGCATTGAAGCAGAACTAAAGAACTTTCTGAGGTAGACTTCCCCACCCCTGAATTGCACATCTACAGACTGGTGAAAAGTGAACGGAATAAGGTTTCCCGAGCTGGCCAAGTTAGAGCGTAGGTCTGTGCATCCCGGTAACGTCAGTCCCCTCAGAGCGGGTGTTTTCGCGGGTGGACTGACTGTCACCAGGTTGCGGCCGGTCGCATCTGAACCCAGATCATATCAACATGCTTATATTTAGCACAAAACATGCGTGGCGGTTTTGTACCACAGCGGTGGTCTAGGTCTGTGCCGGTGAACGTGACATCCACTCCACTGCAGTGGTAGAGTGCCGACGCGGTGGCTGTGTAGCACCGGCGGTGGTCGGCCAAACAAAACGATTTTTTTGTATGTGAATGCTGTTTTACGTGAATATTATGAGAGGAGTGAAGCACAATGCTTTATTTACTAAATAAATAAAAGGTTCGCAATAAAATGTTACCTCGTAGCCATGGAAACATAACATTAACGTACATGAAAAATATATGTTCAGTTTGCCTAACTGAACGTAGTTTAACTGTCTGCCACAAGTTGATCTTGTAATAAAGGTCTCATCGAGGAAAAACACGCTGTATTTTTGTATTCATTGCATTTTTTAATTATAAAAGTTAATTAATTTTATTATAAAAAATATTAATGATTAATCGATAGTTGATCGTTAATTCTCCCGACGATCGACTAAGAAAATTAGTTCGAATGCCCATCCCTAACACACAACCTAGATATTCCAGAGACAAATGATACTTATAGTCATCTTTAAAAAGAGCAACAACACCTCCACCTCTCCTAACCGCTCTGCAGACACTCATAAAAGTTAGGAGGGGCTGTTTCATTGAGGACTGTTGCACTGCAGTTTTCTTCTAGCCACGTTTCATTTAGAAGCAAAAAATCTAGGTTGTTTGTGGTTATTAAACCATTGACTAGAAATGATTTTTTTCTTAAGTGAATGGACGTTTAAAAGTGCTAACTTAACAGTGTTCATTTTTACCCCACAGTAATCATAGTTTGACATGTAACAGGGAGCAGATTAGATGGGTGTGCTAAACGTCCAAAGAAGGCTTTAGACTTTCTATCAAGTAACAGAACAGAAATAGAGAAAGAAACGGGCACACTGGGTTCCCACTTGTTCTGTTCTGTTCTGTTCTCAACATACATCACTGAGAGCTGGTATCAGTTGTTTTTGGTTCACCTACAGATGGAGGAGGGTGTGTGCCCTGGTGTTGTGACCGAAGAAATCTCACAGGAAGAGGGGGAGAGCAAGCTGGGCCCACAGACTTTGGTGGTTCTAAGATCAACGCTTTTTGGTTGTTATCTGGGCAATCGAGCAAGCAATCGAGTATGATAGTCTGGTTCCAGCATAAACCAGTTCCTCCATTTTCTCTGAGAAGCTCAGAAGCGGGGATGCTGTGGGGAGGAATAACATGTCTGGTGAGGGGGGCTGTTGCTCTGTTGTTATCGGAAGCTGATATATGTTATCATCTGGTTACTGGAGTGACTTAGACATTTCATCCAGCTTCATGTCCAGAATGTGTAATAGTTCACCAGTCTGACCCCGGTGGTGTCCACTCTTTCCTGGGCCTCCACAGTCTGGGCTGAGATGTTACGGTTCAGTTCCTCGATCTGTGTCACTGAATCTTGGAGCAATTCTAATCCGTCAGAGTCTGTCTGTGGTGTGCTCTGTGGACAGGGCTCAACTGAGAGTGTGTCCGTGGGCAGTGGTTATTGTGGCATATGACCATTTGGCCATTCAAATCAGTAACTGAATTCGTGCTACCTTTTGTCGACAATTTGACAGTCAAAGAGACTCATGAGACTTAGTTTTGATTCTCATAATTCTCTCATTTCAGTATCAACAAAGTTTTAAATGTTTCACCTAAAATTCCTTAGGAGAAATAAGAGTAGATGCAACTGAGACATTAGAAATATTTGAGAGAAAAAAAGTTGAAACTGAGAATGTTGTGGAAGAAACATCTCTGTCGTCTTGCTGCAATCTCATTCAATACTCCATTATAGGAATATTTTTTTGCTCAGAGGTGACCCTTTCTAAACTAATGAGACTTTAATGAGACTCAGATGTTTCTCCTCAAATTCCTTAGGAGAAATAAATGTAGACACGACTGAGACATGAGAAAAATCTGAGAGAAAAGGAGTGCAAAATGAGAAACAAAAATATGGGATATCTCTTTATTGTCTTGCCGTAAACTCTTTCAAAATTCCATTAAAAAAAAAAACAATTTCAGAGGATGTTTTTTCTTTCTTTTTTTTATGACTTTGGGGTTTTTCACCTTTAATGGACTGGACCGTACAATAAGAGATTGGAAACAATGGGAGAGGGGTGAAGGGATCAGGAGCAGAAAAGTATACCTTTAGCTGGGACTTGAACTCGTGCTGTCTGAGGTGCTGCTGTGCCTCAATGTTGAAGAGCTGTCCTCTATTGTAGGACGCGTCAGGGTTGTCCCAAGGTCCCCCTTTTTACTTTTTAATCTTGCTATAGAGCCTCTTGCTATTTGACTGCGTAGCCATAATGGTTTTGAAGGAATATCACGTTATGGTTTAGTTTATAAACTTTCTCTCTATGCTGACTACCTTTTTATTGTATATTTCTAACCCTGCCTTTACTACTGTTTTAGCCAAACGAGCCATTCTTCTTAAATGGAAACATGTCACCCCTCCATTGCATGATAGGTGGATCCAAGAAATATTTAGCTGTATAAAGCTTGAGAAGTTAAGATTTTCGCTTTCAGGATCCCTCAAAACTTTTCATAAGACTTGGGAACCTGTATTAGGCCACATAAAAAACATTTACTCTGTTCTCCAGATACTAGCACTAAAACATTATAACTGACTTTTATTGGAAACAGGAAAGACAGATACTAGAGAGGGGAATGCTTATTTTCATTTATTTTTAGCTATTTGTTTATAAACCATATTATTTTTTATTATTATTTATTTATAAATGTGGGGGTTGGGGGTATAATTCATGACTTACTTTTAAGACTAGTCTAAGAAGTTTTTCAACCAACCCCAGATGTCTTAAATTTTATTTCAGGAGAAACACGTTACATTTTTAAAAATTTTACTAATATTGTAAATACTGAAACTATCATATCATTATGTGTTTCAGAGTACAATGCATGTTATGTGATTGTTGTGTGCTGAAATGGCGTGGATGAATCACATATAAGCTACCCAGAGGGAAGAAAAAAAACCTAACAATTCAAATGTTCCTTCGAGACATAAATGAGGTTACATTAACATTAAATGGAGATTTTTTCTTGAGTCTCCTGTTTCTCACGCTTGCCTCCTGAGACAAAAACTCTAACATTCTTACATTTGTCTCCTTTAAAGTTTTAGAAAAGATCTCAACAACATCACACACTGTGCTCAGACTTTTCTCCTTACGAGAAACACTGGAGCTCTCGCACTTGTCTTCTCTGAAGTTTCATAAGAGATCTCAATGACATTGCACACTGTGCTCAGACTTTTCTCCTAAAGACTCTGAAACTCTCACATTTATCTTTTCTATAGTTTTAGAAGAGACCTCAGTAAATAAGGTTAAAGTTACTCTTAATTGTTGATACAATAAGAAAGATGTACAGTTTATGTGCATAGGGCACATCATTTGTTTGACAGATGTCAGAGCGCCAGAGTCTTTAACTAAGGAGATTAATCTGAGCACAATGTGTGAAGTTTTTGAGATCTTTTATAAATCTTCAGAGGAGGCAAATATGACCAATCCAGTCTCTATAGTCAAGGAGACAAATCTGAGCACAGTGTGTGATGTTGTTCAGATCTCTTTTGAATCTTCAGAGAAGACACATATGAGCAATCCAGTCTTTCTAGCTAAGGAGACATATCTGAGCACAGTGTGTGATGTTGTTGAGATCTCTTTTGAATCTTTAGAGGAGACAAATTTGAGCAATCCAGTCTCTCTAGCTAAGGACACAAATCTGAGCACAGTGTGTAATGTTGTTGAGATCTCTTTTGAATCTTTAGAGGAGACAAATATTAGCAATCCAGTCTCTCTAGCCAAGGAGACAAATCTCAGCATAGGGTGTGATGTTGTTGAGATATCTTCTGAATCTTTAGAAGAGACAAATAGGAGCAATCCAGCCTTTCTAGCCAATGAGAAAAAACTGAGCACAGTGTGTGATGTTGTTGAGATCTATTCTTAAACTTTAAAGGAGAGTGTTCGAGTTTTTGTCCCAGGAGACAAGCGTAAGAAACAGGAGACTTAAGCAAAAGTCTCCATTTGATCTTAAACTAACCTCATTTTTGTCTAGGAGAAACATTTGAGATGCTAAAGAGATCTCACTTTGGATTTTTCTTTTCTATGGGTCCACTCAATTTTTCCTTCTCATGTCGAGTTTTCTTTGCCAGTAGAGAGTGTGCTTTGAAGTGCAAGCCAAAAGCTGCAGGCGGACTGGCTGTTACCGCGTTTATTTCTGCTGTGTTGTTACATTAATCCATGTAGATTAAAAAAGAGTTTATCATCATCATCATCAATAATTTTAATCGTGATTCAATGTGATATCGTTTATCGGCCCAGCCCTAGGTTTTACTACAACTTAAAGAAAAAAAACATGGTTATTAGGCTATAGTTAAAATGTGGTTATATAAATAGGAATCAGTTAGCCAAAGAAACATGATTACTACACTTTTACTATAATAAAATTGTTAATTTTCATGAGGGTAAATCAGGGTTCCCTTGATTCTTCACCTTTATTCTCTGTATTCTTAGTACTTAACTGATTTTAAATACTCAATATTTTATCTTAATATTGAGTATTTAAGATTTTATCTTTAATAGTAAAGACAAGAACTGAAGTGAAATTTCAAAGGTGATGATCCTATAGTTTGTTTCAGCCTGTCGACAACAATAAAATTTGCTTAATGTGCCAATTTACAGCAGATCTCAGACATCACCATAATGAATGAGGTGAAAACAGGGGACGTTTGGCTTTTCAGCAGCTCAGTTAAACATTATGGCCTGTACTTTTTAAATGCAGATTGAATCAAGACAGTGATCACAGTTCACACCTGCAGTGAAGCCCCTCCCACAACAATTCACCAATAAATACTGGAAATTTTCACATCATCCTACAAGAGAAGGACAAACTCCAGGTGTAGCAGCTGAAATCTGTGACTGTTAAAGATGGAGTTTATTAAAGAGGAGATTGAAGACATGAGTTATCCAGATCCATCCAGAATAAAACATGAAGATACTGAGGAACAAACAGGTTGGTGTCCATTCTTGATTCTTCATTGTTGACTGTTTTAGTAGATGTGAATAAATGTGCAGTACATGGATAATAAATGAAATAGAGATGCATCAAAAATGATCATAACCTTGTAGTACTTGTCAAGCATATTGTTAACTATATTAAAAAGTGAATGACAGGATAAAACTTTGCCTCGTGAAAGATCTGATACCTGATCTCTGTTGCTTTCTGCTGTTAAATCAGGGTTCACTTGAACTGATTCTAACTTAATGTGTATTTTAGACCAGGTGGAAGTGAAACAGGAAAGACAAGAATTGAATGAAGTGAAGGAGGAACATCATAACTTTACAACCCAAAGAACAAAAGCCAAAAAGCTGCACACCTGCATCCAGTGTGGAAAGTGTTTCCCATATAAAGGAAACCTTAATACACACATGAGAGTTCACACTGGAGAGAAACCTTATACATGCGCTCAGTGTGGAAAGAGTTACACACGTAAAGGAGACTTTAACAAACACATGAGAGTTCACACTGGGGAGAAACCATATACATGCAATCAGTGTGGAAAGAATTTCACACAAAAAGGAGACCTTTACACACACATGAGAATTCACTCTGGAGAGAAACCGTTTACATGCACTCAGTGTGGAATGAGTTTCACACAAAAAGGACACCTTAATACACACATGAGAATTCACTCTGGAGAGAAACCGTTTACATGCCCTCAGTGTGGTAAAGATTTTATTTCATCATCAAATCTAAAACTACACCTGACAGTTCATTCAGATGAGAAGCCTTATGTGTGTTCTCTCTGTGGAAAGAGTTTTTCAAGGCTGGACAGTTTTAAACTGCACAGGAAAACACATGATGAAGTGAGAGATCATGTGTGCTGTGACTGTGGGAAGAGCTTTACTAGAGATGACTGTCTGAAACGGCACCTAAGAACTCATACTGGAGAAAGACCTTACAAGTGCTCATATTGTGACAAGAGTTACACTCGGTCTGGATCTCTTAAAGAACATGAGCGAGTTCATACTGGAGGGAAGCCGTACCACTGTACTTAATGTGAGAAGAGTTTCACCCAATCAGGTAAACTAGTGACTCATAATAAAAAGTGTTGTTCTGTGTCACAGTGAGCAAAGGTTTTTTTCAGATCAAAAATGTAAATCATGAAATCATGTGAAACTAGAAACTAGTTGTAGTAGACTGAGGGCAATTCTGGCAGTTCCAGTTGGGGTCGCTAGGGGGGTGTATATGTTTATGTTGAGTAAAAATTAGCTTGTGTTCTGAAGAAGAGTGTTCTGGACTGTGGTAGAGCTGGATGTTTTTATGTTGACTCTGGACTAAAAGTAGTTGGGAGTAGTTTTTTGGATGCCAAGTTACCACATATAGTGGGTACGGAAAGTATTCAGACCCCCTTAAATTTTTCACTCCTTGTTATATTGCAGCCATTTGCTTAAATTTAAGTTCATTTTTTTCTCATTAATGTACACCAGGGCTATTCAAATCTTACCCTGGAGGGCCAATGCACTGCAGATTTTAGCTCCAAACCCTGATCAAACACACCTGAACATGCTAATTAATGTCTTCAGGATCATTAGAAAATGACAGGTAGGTGAGTTTGATTAGGTTTGGAGAAAAATTTTGCAGTGCATTGGTAAGATTTGAATAGCCCTGATGTACACACAGCACACCACATTGACAGAAAAACACAGAATTATTGACTGAAATATCACATGGTCCTAAGTATTCAAACCCTTGGCTCAGTATTTAGTAGAAGCACCCTTTAGATCTAATACAGCCATGAGTTTTTTTGGGAAAAATGCAACAAGTTTTTTACTCCTGGATTTGGGGATCCTCTGCGATTCCTCCTTGCAGATCCTCTCCAGTTCTGTCAGGATGGATGGTAAACATTGGTGGACAGCCATTTTCAGGTCTCTCCAGAGATGCACAATTGGGTTTAAGTCAGGGCTCTGGCTGGGCCATTCAAGAACAGTCATTGAGTTGTTGTGAAGCCACTCCTTTGTTATTTTAGCTGTGTGCTTAGGGTAATTATCTTTTTGGAAGGTGAACCTTCGGCCCAGTCTGAGGTCTTGAGCACTCTGGAGAAGGTTTTCGTCCAGAATATCCCTGTACTTGGCTGCATTTCATCTTTCCCTCGGTCCAGTCCCTGCAGCTGAAAATCACCCCCACAGCATGATGCTGCCACCACCATGCTTCACTGTTGGGACTGTATTGGACAGGTGATGAGCAGTGCCTGGTTTTCTCCACACATATAGCTTAGAATTAAGGCCAAAAAGTTATATTTTGGTCTCATCAGACCAGAGAATCTTATTTCTCACCATCTTGGAGTCCTTCGGGTGTTTTTTTTTTAGCAGTCTTGCACTGAGGAGAGGCTTTTCTCTCTAGCCAAGGAGAAAAATCTGAGCACAGTGTGATGTTGTTGAGATCTATTCTAAAACTTTAAAGGAGACAATTGTGAGAATGTTAGAGTTTTTGTCTCTTGAGACAAGCATGAGAAACAAACTAACCACATTTTTGTCTAGCAGAAACATTTGGGATGTTAAAGAGATCTTACTTTTGATTTTTCTTTCCTATGGGTCCACTAATTTTTTTCTTTTCATGTCGAGTTTTCTTTGCCAGCAGAGAGTGTGCTTTGAAGTGCAAGCCAAAAGCTGCAGGCGGACTGGCTGTTGTCGCGTTTATTTCTGCTGTGTGATTGGTTGTTACATTAATCGAGTAATGTCGAGTAAAAATGTCCGGAGCTTATCATCATTATCAACCCTAGGTTTTACTATAACTTAAACCAAAAAAACATGGTTATTAGGTAATCACAAATTAACTATTGCATTTTTGGTAAAACTGTGGTTATATAAAATAGTAATCAATTAGCCAAAGAAACATGATTACTACACTTTTACTATAATAAAGCCATGGTTAATTTTCATGAGGATTAATCAGGGTTCACTTGAAACTTCACATTTATCCTCCTTGAACTGATTTTAAATACTCAATATTTTATCTCTGTTACAAACAGAGAGGATACGGAGAACTGCAGACAGTGAAACAGAGTTTATTGAACACAACCAGGATTATGAGCGGAAGAGGTGAGTGATGGCAAGTTGGATCCAAGGGTGGTGACACAAGGGTAATACTGTACGTCTGTGTTGGCAGATCTGGAGACAGGGAACCAGGAGACAAGACGAGGAGACACTCGGGAGACAAGGAGATACAGGTTAGTATTTCAGATGAGTCCATAGAAGCAAGCATCAGCGTGAGCGTGTGCAAACGAGACCGGACAGTACCCGAGGCGCTGGTCGATCTGGACGAGAGGAGTGGAAGGTCTCAAGTAGGATTGGATCTAGGATGTTGTGTCTGGGTACCCAAGATCATTCCTCTGGGCCGTAACCTTTCCAGTCCATGAGATATTGGAGCTGACCACCACAACGCCGGGAGTCCAAGATCTCTTGGACCTGGTATGCTGTGCCGTCTTCTAGCAGAAGCGGAGGAGGGGGTTCCGGGGTAACGCCAGGCTCTGGGGAAACAGAAACAGATGAGTGGTGAGACTTCAACAATGACACTTGAAAAGTGTGGTGAATCCGGTACTGTGAAGGTAGTTGAAGTTTGTAAGTGACCGGATTGATCTGCTGCAGGATGGTGAAAGGGCCAACGAATCTGGGACTCAACTTCCTGCACGGCAGACGCAGTCTGATGTCCCGGGTTGACAGCCAGACCTTCTGTCCTACTTTGAACGTGGGGGCCTCTGAGTGGGGAAGGTCGGCTGTCATCCTGCGTGTGCTGTGGAGAGCCCTCTGAAATTGGTGGTGTGCAGAGTCCCAGACCCTCTCACTCTCCCGGAACCAGTAATCGAACGTAGGGACATCGGAGGGTTCCCCTGGCTATCAAAAGTTGAGGTTGATAGCTAAGTACGCACTGAAACGGAGTAGGCTGGCGAAGGGAGTTTTGTGCGTACACGACCCATCCTAAGAACTGGTTCCAGGAGTACTGGTACTGGTGGCCATGACAGAAGGTACGAAGGAAACGGCCAATCTCCTGAATCTTGCGTTCCGTCTGCCCGTTCGTTTGGAGATGGTATCCTGGTGACAGGCTGATGGTCACACCTAGGAGGGAGAAGAAGGCTTTCCAAACCTTGGAGATGAACTGTGGACCCCTGTCCGATACAATGTCTTCCAGGATGCCATAATATCGGAAGATGTGGTTTAACATTAGTTCCGCTGTTTCCAGGGCCGTGGGTAGACCTCATAGTGGGATTAGGCGGCAGGACTTAAAGAAACGGTCTACCACTACCAGTACACAGGTGCAGTTCTCTGAGACTGGGAGATCCGTGATAAAATCCACTTCTAGGTGTGACCATGGGCAGTTGGCAACGGGCAGAGGATGGAGTTTCCCAGATGGTAGGTGGTGTGGACTCTTGGCCATGGCACATTCCCTGCATGTACCTTATGACATCTAGGGCCACCAGAAGAGTTGATGAACTGCAGGAGTGCCGACTAGGATTGCTTCAGTCTTGGAGCTGTTTAGCTGCAGAAAGTATGCATATACTTTCTACTGCTACTGCATGGGAAACTCTGCAAGATCTTTTAGCACAGAGAAAACGCGGCCAATAACGAGATTCACCACCCCATCAACAATCAAAATAGAACTTTTTAATGCACAATCCCTCACAAATAAATCATCTTTCATCCATATGGCTACTTAACAACTATAGGGTAGGCGAAAACAGTACGTAAAAAGAGTAGTATGTTCAAAACCTCAGTAATCATAAAAGAGTAGGCGAGAAATACCCGGATGGCTTACTGCTACCGCCCAGATTGTGAAGCACTCATCGTTGGATACTTTTCTATCCCTGCCTTCCCATGAGGCCACAGGAGAGTATACGACAACGGAGAAGAGCGATGCGGGTGTTTTCAAATGTGAGTATTACAAAGCAAAATCATGTTTCCTTGTGTTAAAATTTGCATTTGTTGAGCTACTGTAGAGTGAACTTTTGAGTTGAGATAGTATAATATAGTTGTGATTGTGCTGTAAAAACACGTTTTATGTAAATCCAAAATGGATTTACATAAACCATATACAGCTTAAGATAAAGATGCTTACTAAATGTTTATTAACATCTGACAGGAACATTTTCGATAAGTATGGCAGATGAGCACATCACAGCATGAAATGGACATCCGAGTGATGTATGTGCTTTAATGTTCACTGTTGACAACACTGCTTACATCACATGAACGTCAATAATGTAAATAAACAAATATGCATAAAGTAACTAAACATAAGTTGTTAATGTTATTTGTCCATTAGTACTGTTGATAAAATTAGTAACATTAACTCATCAGCAACTACCTCAACATTTAAATGTAGTATTCAGTACATTAATCACAGAGGTGATGTGAATGTTGTCTGGTGTTACAAGGACAGAGGAGCTCATTTGTGTGTGTTTGAATACATAAATCACAGAGGTGATGTGAATGTTGTCTGATGTTACAAGGACAGAAGAGCTTGTGGGTGTGTGTGTGTGTGTGGGCATGTTTTTGTGAAATATCAGGACACAAATGTGTATAATGACATGGGTATGACAGGTATTACAAAAAGAGGGTGAAATATGAGGGCGTTCCCCATGTCCTCACTTTTCAAAATGCTTATAAATCACACAGGATGAGTTTTTTTTTTTCACAGAAAGTAAACTATGCAGTCTCCTGTGATGGGTAGGTTTAGGGACAGGGGCAGTGTAGGGGATAGAAAATACGGTTTATGCGGTATATAAAACCATTACGCCTATGGAATGTCCCCACATTTCACAAAAACAAACGTGTGTGTGTGTGTGTGTGTGTGTGTGTGTGTGTGTGTGTGTGTGTGTGTGTGTGTGTGTGTGTGTGTGTGTGTGTGTGTTTTAATACATAAATCACAGAGGTGATGTGAATGTTGTCTGATGTTACAAGGACAGAAGAGCTTGTGTGTGTGTGTGTGTGTGTGTGTGTGTGTGTGTGTGTGTGTGTGTGTGTGTGTGTTCATGTTTTCTGAAATATCAGGACACAAATGTGTATAATGACATGGGTATGACATAGGTATTACAAAAGAGGTGAAATATGAGGAGCTCATGTCCTCACTTTTCAAAATGCTTATAAATCACACAGGATGAGGTTTTTCACAGAAAGTAAACTGCACAGTCTCCTGTGATGGGTAGGTTTAGGGGCAGTGGTTATTTAGGGGATAGAAAATACGGTTTGTACAGCTATAAAATGCATTACTCCTCTGATGTCCTCTAGCATTTCAACAAACATGTGTGTGTGTGTGTGTGTGTGTGTGTGTGTGTGTTTTCCTTTTCACACCATTCTTTGTAAACGCAGAAATGGTTGTGTGTTGAAAATCAGTAACTGAGCAGATTGTGAAATACTCAGACCGTGTGTTTGCAACAACAACCATGACACTCAAAATTGCTTAAATCAGCTTGTGTGTGTGTGTGTGTGTGTGTGTGTGTGTGTGTGTGTGTGTGTGTGTGTGTGTGTGTGTGTGTGTGTGTGTTGATTAGATAATAAATGCATTAAGGTGATGTGAATGTTGTCTGATGTTACAGGTGTTCCTAATAGAGCTCATTTGTGTGTGTTTGAATACATAAATCACAGAGGTTCACACATGCTTTGCTGACTTTACTTGTTAATTAAGATTAATCTTCTATCATTGCGTGACATTCTCCTCTGACCTCTAGCATCAACAAGGCATTTTCGCACAGGACTGCAGCATACTGGATGTTTTTCCTTTTCACACCATTCTTTGTAAATGAAGATGGTTTGTGTGAAAATCCCAGTAACTGAGCAGATTGTGAACACCAACTAGCGTTCTTGACTTCTGCACAACAACCACAGTGAACATGAGCAAAGAAGCTAAGACTGCTTTGCTTGGCATATTTTGTTTTACCATTCTGACAAGAGCATGGTTTGTGGAAGCTTCAGGAGGTTGTTGCGTATCGGACCTCAAAATAATGCTCAACAGCAAAGCGCTGGACATAAATAAATAGCCTAAAATTGATTTTTGTTGATTAAGCTTATATTCAGCATGTATATATATATATATATATATATATATATATATATATATATATAAAGAAATAGAAGTATTGGTCAGCATTTGTCATTATTATTGTAAGTGTTGGGGTGGGCTATAGCAATGCAATTAATTCTGGGGTAATCTTAATTTTTAACAGTGATACTTACATTTTTAGAGTATAAAATCACCATTTTTTTGCATATAAAATAAAGAAATTAACAAAATATTCAAGAGATCATGATAATGGATTTTCGCAAGTATAAAAAAGGATAAAACTGTCAGATTATTATAGGGTTAAAATGTATTGCTTATACTACAATCACAAAATAAACGGACAGCTGTTTCTTCAACAAGACCACAAAAATAGCAAGATTAATCAATAATAAAATAATTATAGATAGATGAAATTAAACCTGTCACTCATGTCTTCCAAGTTGTTATGCTTGTGATAACGTCGTAAGTCACATGATAACGTATCCCCCATCTAGCGGTGAAAAGGTATATGACCATCCAGCGAATTTTAGTTTCTGTTCCTCTCAATTCCGATTTCGTGTTAACTCCTACGGTGGCTGATTTAGTCCAAGATTAATATGGCTTCCAGTTCGACCAAGTGATGAGGTTACTTTAGAAAACTATTATAATTTGCAGTTATTTAATTTGTCAGTTAACATATAGGTTATGACAAATGAATAATAGTTTTACGTTTTCGTTATTTTTTACCATTTCATTGCTAACATCAGGTTCCCAGACGAATGCAAGCTAATCTTAGTAAAGTTACTTTTATTGGTGCTATCGTTATTCTGTATATTGTACGACATCACTAGCGTAAGGCAAAGTTTACATTGTAGGCTATATCAGTCTCAAGCAATCCCCCTCTTCACATTCGCCACGGTGCCATCGAGTGTTAAAACGCGAAAGGCGAAGCTTGAATTTACGGGTATGTCCCTCTTTGGCTACTGTACTTTCAAGATGGAGGGGCAACATGGCGGCGATGCATTCGAACCCCTCACCCGTATGTATTTTCAATGGCATATTATAAACTAACAAGAATACTTTATTACTTGAAAGAAGTAAATATACATTAATGAGCACAAGTGTTTTTAGCGAAGAATAAACTAAAAAAGTTACACAGTGTAGCTTTAACGAGATCAGGATATATAGTACCTACTCTTTTAACACTCGTTAAGTAAATACTTTTTGAAATTGAGTACCTAATCAATGAGTATGCGGTTCTGAACGCAGGCAATAACAGAGCTATGATGTATGTGTGTGCGATTGCTGTTCGAGTGTAATTTGATATGATCCAGGTACAGATCTATGAATGCTTTTATGAAAGTGTATATTGGCTGTTTACTGGAAGATTGTCGATTTATATCCATAGGGTGTTGAATGTTTAAACGCAGGATTGCGTGGATGTGTGAGTGTGGCTGAAATAACTTACCACATGTACAGAAGAGGCCTGTTCACGTGAAAGACGTGATATATTATTGTGTGTGTATATAAGAAACACAGTAATGTCCACACTATATTATTTTAATTGTATTTTGTGTTATTGCAGTCTAACTGTCTGTGCAGTTCTAAGATGGGGTTTTCTTTTCTTGTTAGAGTGCCTCTACGGTAGTATTATTATAATTATTACTGCTGTTCTACTATTTGCATTGTTCCTTTATTATTGCACACAAGAAGAGACAACAAATTGTACTTTATATTGTTTTTATATTGTTTTTGTTTTTTAGTTTGTATTGTAATCTGAAGATATTCTTTCTCGCTTTTCACCCCACGTACTATAAATAAAAGAAGTATAGACCCCAACTAAATTATTAAGGAATAAAATACGAACCTCAGCTGCATCTGTTGGTCCTGAGTGTCATTTCCAGCGGCTACACTGTTATTATTATGAGGCAGGGACAGATTTTAAAACATAGATTTCAAAGGTTTGTCTCAGCTTGATAAATCAAATGAAACTGGATCTATACTGGAATGAGACAAAGATGTTTTAGCAGCTCGGTTAACGTGATGCTGCTGTTATTTCTCTCGGTTATTTCGAGTCACCGAGCGTCCCCTGGAGGAAACAAGCGAGTACTGTTTGCTGCTCAATGCGTGCGGTAGGTGTTCATGACAGCTGAGAGAGCGCGAACCTGAATAAGTGAAGTAAGATGAGAGATCAGACAAACTACACTTGGTAAACAAACATAACTAACGTCATATAATGAATTCAGACAAGTTTTTATTGAATAGATGTGTTAGGTTCGTTAAATATGTTGATAACACAGATAACAGTCGGATGTGAATGTTCGTAAATCTATATATTTATGAATTGTTTCGTGCATGATGATCACTAACTTCTTTGACTTAGTTCATATATCGTTAGATAACAATCATAAGAGCTGTGAAAAATAACCAAATAGTCTAGGGATATATGACATGCACTTCAATCATAATCTTGTACAGCAGTTATTATTCACATTTTGAGAGAATGACAGAACTAAACTTTGACTCATCATAAATCTGATATTTGATAGACAGACACGTGATCTCGTTTTCTGTTACCCTTATGAAAATGAACCATGGTTTTACTACAACTAGGGATGCTCATTTTGACCGTTTAATCGTTAACCGATAGTAAGAATTTTGACTGATTAATACTATCATGTAAACGGTTTAAAGGTTTTTTGTTTGTTTGTTTGTTTGCTGTATGGTTAAAGAAAAATATGCTGTATTTGTTAACTCACGGGGCGCATCGACACTTGCAACCACACGTCTCTGAAGACATATTTCGCAAAATGAAGCAATGGGAAAGAAGCCTACTATGTGGGACCATTTCGGCAGAAAGGGCGACGAAGTTACTTGCAAAATATGCTACGCAGTATTAAAATAAAGCAGTAGTACAAGCTCTTGACTGGTGGAAAGCAAATGAAAGGCACTTCCTAAGGCTGGCCCCTCTATCGAGGCGTTATCTCTGTATTCCCTGGGCACCAGTGCCATCTGAATCCTTAATGGTTTTTGTCGTGTGGTTTTGGTCAAGTTTACTTAAGTAAACTTTGCCACGTATTGATGGTTTATTGAACAATTACTCAGAGTTGCCCTCTGTCATTTCAAAGAACAGCACAATGGTCGAGCGTCGAATAAACACTTCCTCTGACAAAGGTGCGCGCAGTAAGCGGAGGCTCGCACTGCGGAGACCATATAAACAAGGCTTTCTGCCGCGGGTCTAACTGTCAACAGGCTGTGCTCCAGACTAACCCACATCATTTAGACATGTTACTTTAAAAAAAATAAAAACCAGTCAAGGTGTGTATTGAGGTAGGCCTGCTTTTTTGATATGACGGGAAAAACTATTCCGGTCTTCAAAGCTTCAAACGGATTAAGTGTATTTTCGTTTTGTTATCTTAATTTGGCCATTATTTAATAAAAATAAAAAAAAATAGTGTAGGCATATTTATTTTATGCTTTTTATTTATATGATTTTATTCAGTTTTTCTCTGTTGTCAGAAAAGCTGCAGGTGTGTGAAGATGTGATAATGTGTGAATCCAGGTTCTGATGTCGAACTGTTGTGTTTGCTGCTGGTTGCACAGTAAAATAAACCAGTGAAAGAAGTCTTTTTAACGGGTCACAGACACTCATCAATTGTCTTTTTATTTGATGTCCATTCAATATTATAATCTTATCAGTTAACGGTTAATAATCGATTAATGAGCATCGGTTGTCAGTCGGAAAAATTCACCGAAATGAGCATCCCTAACTACAACTAAAACAAAAAAAAAACACAAACTAACCATGGCTTTGCTACTCTAACCATAGTTTAACCATGGCATTTGTGGTAAAACTGTGGTTATATAAATGATAATCAATTAGTGAAAGAAACATGATTACTACACTTTTGCTATAATAAATTGTTAATTTTCATGAGGGTAAATAAGGGTTCACTTGAATCTTCACATTTATCCTCCTTGAACTGATTTTAAATACTCAATGTTTTATTTCAAACTCAGTCGAAGGGAAAGAGTAAAGACAAACTGGAATGAAATTTCAATGGTGATGATCCTGTAGTTGGTTTCAGCCCGTCGACTAGGGCTGTCACGATATTAGATTTTTCACACCAGTGTGGCCAAAAAAAAATCACGATATCGGTATATCACGATATCTATAGAAACCTTGGGAGGAAAAGTTCTCGAGTTTTTGTTTTAGTTTTTCTTTTTTACCCAACAAACATAATTGCATACTGATAAACACAGGGTAATACTCTGTTACTGCTAAATCTTTTTTGAAGCTCCCTATGAAATAACAAGAGAGACATACTGTCAAGTTCAACAGTATGATGAATAAATATTAACATAAATGTTATTGGCCATGACTAGATTGCAAATGCAAATACAAGAATAGACATTATGTAATTAGACATTAATTAATTAAAAGAAACTGAGATTATGTGCTGCACTGGTGGAAACAACACGAGCCCATGCTACCACGACTGTCAAGACCGTCAGACATGCTCTGGTGTTTAGAGTCCGCGCCAGCAGCAGTAGCGAGCTTTTCTTCGGCGTAGCTGCAAGAGTTAAGGCCTTTTTACACCTGTTCACTTCATTTGTTTTTTCTGATCAGATGTCTATAACATTGTGAAGGGATCAGGAATAAATGTCTTCGGAGATTCTTTCATGGCGGATTTAAATCCGATCACTCAGAGCCGCCGCTCCGATCACGCGCTGCACATAGGGCACGTAGTGCTGAGGGGGGACCACAAGAAAATGCAAGAAAAACAGCAAACGGCTGCCAGTGAAACTGAAAGTAGCCTAAGTCTCAGATGCTCTTTCACATATTGCGGCATATTGAAATGAGCTGATGACAAATAAAATACAGCTCGAATATTTAGCTTTTGTTGACGTGAACTGAATTTGTATAGCCGGCGTGGGAATTGAAGATCTGATTTATATTCATTTTGCGGAGAGGTGTGTAAGGTAACCCTGCATGTTTTTTTTATTTGTATTTTGTTTATTAGTTTCGATTGTAGGCTATAGTCTGTTTTGTTCGCAAGCGCTAATGCAAGCTGCATCTGCCTCAGCTTGTCAAATATGCGTTTTTACTGTGGTGGTGATAGTAAACATTTAAACTAACATTGTGATATGCTTGTGTTTTATATCTATGGATTTTATTATAGGAAAGACAAAGTCAAGAGTTGATTTGAGAGGATTAAATTTATCAAACAAGTGGTTAACTTACTGTCGGCCGCTGACCGCTTGATCATTACTTTAAAAAACAAAAACTTGAATTTAACAAACAAATATTGCTCCAAACATTTTTTCTAAATTAACTTAATAAATAAACTAAACTAAATATAACTACTTTGACATTAAAAACAAAGCTGAACAACCGGTATATTGCCACACCCTAAATTACCCTAAATAAACACGATGTCGATATTTCGTGCTTTGAATATCACGGTTATCGCCAATACCGGTATATTGCGACACCCCTACTGTCGACACCAGTAAAAATGTGCTTATTGTGCCAATTTACAGCAGATCTCAGACATCACCATAATGAATGAGGTGAAAACAGGGACATTTTGGCTTTTCAGCAGCTCAGATAAACATTATGACCTGTACTTTTTAAATGCAGATTGAATCAGGACACAGTGATCACAGTTCACACCTGCAGTGAAGCCCCTCCCACAACAATTCACCAATAAATACTGGGAATATCCAAATCATCCTACAAGAGAAGGACAAACTCCAGGTGTAGCAGCTGAAATCTGTGTGACTGTTAAAGATGGAGTTTATTAAAGAGGAGATTGAAGACATGAGTGATCCAGAACCATCCAGAATAAAACATGAAGATACTGAGGAACAAATAGGTTGGTGTCCATTCTTGATTCTTCATTGTTGACTGATTTGGTAGATGTGAATTGATCAGCATATAGATGGTAATGGATAGAGAAATACATCCTAATGATCAAAACCTTGTAGTACTTGTCAAGCATATTGTAACTATATTAAAAATGTAATCACATAAAACATTGGTACATGAAAGACCTGATACCTGATCTCTGTTGCTTTCTGCTGTTAAATCATGGTTCACTTGAACTGATTCTAACTTGATGTGTATTTTAGACCAGGTGGAAGTGAAACAGCAAAGACAAGAACTGGATGAAGTGAAGGAGGAACATAAAACTCAAAGAACAAAAGCCAAAAAGCTGCTCACCTGCACTCAGTGTGGAAAGAGTTTCACATATAAAGGAAACCTTAATACACACATGAGAGTTCACACTGGAGAGAAGCCGTACACATGTACTCAGTGTGGAAAGAGTTACTCACAAAAAGGAAACCTTAACAAACACATGAGAGTTCACACTGGAGAGAAACCGTATACATGCACTCAGTGTGGAAAGAGTTTCACATTTGCAACTGAGCTCAAGTATCATCTGCACATTCACTCTGGAGAAAAACCATTTAACTGTGATCAGTGTGGTAAAGAGTTTATTTCATCATCAAATCTAAAACAACACCTGAAAGTTCATTCAGATGAGAAGCCTCATGTGTGTTCTCTCTGTGGAAAGAGTTTTTCAAGGCTGGACCATTTTAAACTGCACCAGAAAACACATAATGGAGTGAGAGATCACGTGTGCTGTGACTGTGAGAAGAGCTTTACTACAGCTACCCGTCTGAAACAGCACCAGAGAACTCATACTGGAGAAAGACCTTACAAGTGCTCATACTGTGACAAGAGTTTCACTCGGTCTGGATCTCTGAAAGAACATGAGAGAGTTCATACTGGAGAAAGATCTTACAAGTGCTCATATTGTGACAAGAGTTTCACTCGGTCTGGAACCCTGAAAGAACATGAGAGAGTTCATACTGGAGAGAAGCTGTACTACTGTACTCAGTGTGGGAAGAGTTTCACCCAATCAAGCAGTCTAGTGATTCATCTTAAAAAGCATTGTTCTGTGTCACAGTGAGAAAATGTTTTCTTGAGATCAAAAATGTAAATCATAAAATCATGTGAAACTAATAAACTAGTGTTGCTGTGAAATGCCACAAGATTCATGCTTTATTAAAGTATTCATGTGAAGATAAATGAATTATTCTTTTATTGGATGCTTACTCAAAGAAATACCAAAAATAAAAGAGACTGGAAACAAACGTAACAAAACAACAAGTTATTTGTCAATATATGAAACAATTCCCTCAATTTGAGTTTTTAAATTCATAATCACAACGGCATAAGCTCTGTACACCAGAAGTGGGGGACTCGTGTCACTTGACTTGAGTCACAAATTTAAGGCCTTGAGTCCTGCTTGACTAAATTAAGAAAATTACTCTGATTTGAGATCCAGTGACTGACTTTAAGATTCTGAGATTAACTTTATAACAATTCAAGTAAATCAGTTTTTATATCATCGCAACTGAACCACCAAAAAACACAAAATAAACCAAAAACACAAAATAACTGAACCACCAAAAACACAAAAAATAAAAAAGTGAAAACGAAGCGATTATAAAAAGGAATTCAGAGGGTAGAAGAAAATCTCCCAACTTATTTTCTTTTGGATATAAACACTTTGAAATGGACCATATTCATATAAGGAGAGGATGTATGTAGCAGCATAGTAACTGACAAGTAATATCGGACACGACCATCACAACTAGATTACTAAGTTCATATTGTTAGATAACAATCTTAAGAACTGTGAAAAATAACCAAAATTAGACATGCACATTTGATCATACAGTACAGCAGTTATTGTTGAGAATAATGACATCTTTATCATAAAATCGATGTTGATATGAAAAAATAGCAATTCATACAGTTTCTAGAAAGCTAAATGACTACTTACAAGTGGCTTAATCCTGTACAGCAGTTGTAATACAGTTGAAAAATGACAGAACTAAGCACAGCTTAATGCAGTGTGAAGTCCTTGGACACATGACCTCTTGTTTTCTGTTCCATGCGATCCATAATGCCCCAATCACTGAAGTGATGTGAAAAAGTGAGTTTGGCATGTATGTAGGTGAGCCTTGTTAGGCAAAGCGTACGTGTGTCAAACAAACTCTCTGTGTTCTCAGCAGAGTTGCTTGCAATGTTCTGGAGGCTATGTTGTCTTAAATGAATTGAGGATATGGGATCTAATGTTTTGTTTGTTTGGGTCCCAGGGCATGCTGGGGTGATGGGAAATGAAGTGGCGGATACTTTGACCAAGAAATCGCTGTGACGAGAGCATATAGAGCCTGTTCGTCCATTGGCAAAGCAGGAAGGCTACAGTATCTGCAAATTATTTCTTATTAAGAAGTGGCAAAAGGAATGGGAGGGAGAAAAGAGAGGCAGGCACTATTATTCTTGTCAACCATCAGTTGTAAATAATGGTGGTTTTGTAAACTCAAGTCGCAGGGATGAAGTTGTTCTAGCCAGAATGAGACTTGGTCATTGCTGTCTTGCAGCTTGCTTGTTTAGAATAGGCAAACATCCTAAAGGGCTTTGTGAGTGTGGAAATCCTGACACGGTAAATCATGTTATGTTGTCATGCAGTAAATACAGCAGAGAGAGAAGGCAGCTCTTTAAGGAGCTAGCTGAGCGTAACTGTTTTCTCATACAAGTCCATGTTTTTTTCATTTGTAAAGCAAGTTGGAAAAGCTGGCATATATGCAAGAATCTGACGGCATCTGAATATAACTGCGGAGGGCAGCATTGCGCCTTGTAGCGTATAGCCTGCCGGAAATAATTAGAAGACGAAGAAGAACAAGCACTGCGGTGTGTATGTTGTGTATGTTGGTGCACTTTCTACATTCTCATTCTGATTAATGCTGCCAGAGAAGAAAAGTTAATCTTTGGGTACTCTCCGTGCATTTACGTTTCAAAGGTTTCTTTCTACCGCTTAACTCCTGGCTGATGAAAGGCACAAGGTACTGTTTGAATTTTATTCTGTGTATTACATTTTAAGAGACTTTTGAAGTGTTTATATTTTCTATTTATTTACATTCAGTGGGTGGTTTCTCTTGGTGTGCACTTCAGATGGATTGTTTACAGTAAATCAAGTCTTGATTCATTCATTATATATATATATATATATATATATATATATATATATATATATATATATATATATATATATATATATATATATATATATATATATAGTATCAATTCATATGTATATAGTGATGAGAATAAAATATTTGTTTGTGCATTATTGCTAACAATGCTTGTAGAAATTAATCATTAACATAGTTCATTGAAGATAATGGGAATTGAAAGATGATTCATGCATTGAGAATATAAGGGGTAAAAAAATGATGTACTTTCTGTTGAAGCGTGTGACCAGAGTGATAGACATTGGGTGTTGGAATGTATGACAGGTCCATATAAGAAGTTGTTTTGTCATGGGGCTGAAGTTGCCTTGTGACACTTCTCTGTATTTTGTTGGACTTGGCATCAATTTCCTCAAGTCCGCGTGTTCGTTTGTTTAGCTGTTTTAATGATTAAGTAAGTCAGATGAAGCTAGCATACAGAGCTCTGGGTCACAACTGTCCCTGATTTACACAATCCTATGCGATGCTTGTCCATGCAGTCTGCGACAAACTCGCCTACGCCTGATCCAATATTTATACACAATACATAAGCTGTCTTTCTTTGGGAGTCAGATGATTTTCTGGTCAGCTGTGCTTCGTTCGCAACATCACCCCTCCAATTCCTGGACACAAGACTGCTTCTTTGTTAACACACACAAAGGTACTCTAAGAGCATAGCAAAAATGCATAGCAAAACACTTTCTCATATGGATCAGTTATAAATACCAATACCCTCTGGCTGTTGCTCTGGTCACACTAATCCCCAACAGAAAGTACATATAGTCTTAATGCATAAATCATTTTATAAGCTGACAATATCTTAAATTAACTATTGTTAATGATTCATTTCTACAAGCATTGTTAGCAATAATGCACAAACAAATATTTTATTCTCATCAATTTCTTAACAAAGAAAGCACACGCGGACTTGAGGAAATTGATGCAGAGTCCAACAATAGCCTACTGTATAAGGACAAATAAATCAAAATTCCAGCCACAAATTGGATCTAATTTGCCTCTTTGAATTGGAATGATCTTTTTTTAACCTTATTTACTGTACTAATTGTAATATAAATAATACAAAATATTTTAAGTGGTCATTAAGTAAGAGATAATGTACTCCCAGCTGATTGTTATCGCAGAATAAACCCGACAAAGCGGGGTCCTGCGTCACTCTGAAGGGGATTCTAATCGATGCGTTTGTAAGAAATAAAGTAAACCATTGAAGTCTTCCATTGTAGCCCATGGCGGTAAATTGTTACAGCCACAAGATGGCGCCAGACAGTCAACGACAGTAGTACCGGTAAAGATAACTCGTAGTACCTGGATGAGCGGTGTGTTGTTCACGTTGGGGGTTTACTATCTGGGAATAACATACCGCTAGAATGTGTGATTGACCAATCAGAGTCACAAAATCTCTTTTACAAAGATCCAAAAGTGGACAAAAATTGGCTTTTAATAAATTATTAAACGATCTTGTGACTTGAACTCCTAGGTATTTAAACCTGTCGTGAACAACTCTAAATGGGATAGAGGAAGAGCTTCTACAGGCAGCTGAAGTAATCAGGAAAAACTCACTTTTACTCAAGGTTATAGCCAGAAAAATTGCCAAATTCCTTTAATATTGAAATAATTTGAGGTATTGAGGGGGGTGGGTTTGTTACATACAACAAAACATCATCCGCATATAATGAAATGTTATGCTATGTACCATGTTGTGTAATACCTTTAAAGTTAGAAGACTGGCGAATCGCAGCAGCGAAAGGTTCAATTGATATAGTGAATAACAAGGGAGAGAGGGGGCACCCTTGCCTGGTGCCCCTGGATAGGGGGAAATAAACAGAGTGTGCATTGTTTGTTTATACAGAAGCAACCGTGGAGGTATATAACAATCTAATCCATGAGATTAAGTCTTCAGGAAAGCCAAACTTTTTATGAGTATAGAAAAGGTATTCCCACTCTACTCTTTCGAATGCCTTTTCAGCGTCGAGAGAGATTACTGCTACATGTTTGTGTGGGGGAGAATAAGTGTATATTACATTATACAGACGTCGGGAATTAGTAAATGGATTACAACCTTGAATAAATCCTGTTTGGTCATCTAAAATTATAGTAGGAAGAATGGGTTCCAGGCGTAATGCAAGAATTTTGGATACAATTTTGAAATCCACATTAAGAAGTGAGATTGGCCTGTATGATTTGCAGTGAGTAGGATCTTTGCGATCTTTAGGGATAAGGGAGATTGAGGCCTGTGTTAACATTGAGGGAAGATTTGCTGTATTGAAGGACTCATTAAAAACTGCTAACAGAAGCGGGCCCTTGAAAGGCTGCATACTTCTTGTAAAACTCTACCGGGAATCCATCAGATCCCGGAGCTTTACTGCTCTGCATTGATCAGAGTTAAGGTCAGAATTAATAGTTGGTAAATCTATTTTTTTAAAGAAGGAATCTAAAACGATGGAATCCTTAGAAAATTCTAAAGTGTATAGGGTAGAATAAAAAAAAAAAAAAAACTGTCATTAATATCTTAAAGAGTATATTCCATGGATCCAGATGGGGCTTTAATACGAGTTATCATTTTCGAGTTATTGTATTGACGAGACTGAAAAGCCAATAATTTACTGGCTTTGTCCCCAAATTCATAGAATGTATGACAAGTTTTTAATAACTTCTTCTCTTCATTTGAAGTTGAAAGCAGGTTATATTCGTACTGAAGACTTATTCTTTCTTTATATAAGCGAGGGCAAGGAGAGATGGCATACTGTTCATCAAGCTTGTTAATAGCATCTGAAATATCTCTGAGCTTAGAAAGTTCTTGTCTTTTAACAGAACTTAAGAGGAGAAAGAGAATATTTTACCCCGTAAGTATGCCTTCAATGCCTCGCATAATATAGATCTAGATATATCATGTGTCATTTAACTCCAGGTAAATATTGATCTCTTTAGTCAGGTAGGTAATGAACTCCTTATCTGCCAAAAGCAAAGGGTTTAGTCTCCAGGATTTAAAAGAAGAATGCTGAGTTGGTAAACTAATCACAAAAGAAGAGGGGGCATGATCAGATATAACAATGCTATGATACATACTAGATAATGGGCATGAGACTCTTATCCACAAAAAAAAAAAAAAATCAATGCGGCTGTATGAATGGTTAACGAGAGAAAAAGGAGAATGTTCTGGAGGAAGGGAAAAGAAATCTCAAGGGGTCTAATAGTCCAATTTGATCACAGAAATTCTTCATGGTTATAGCTGCTTTAGAGGGCCTTATGACTCCAGAAGATGATCTATCCAGAGATGTGTCCTGAACACAGCTGAAGTCCCCACCTATAACTAATGAAAAATTATCGTCTGGTGGAATAGATGTAAGGACCTTACTGAAAAAATTGCTATCATTGAAGTTAGGGGCATAAATATTAACAAGAGTAACTTGCTTATCGAGTAGGCGACCTGTGACGATAATACAGCGACCCGAGGGGGTCACTGATAACCTTTTCACTGGTGAAAGAAATGCTCTTCTTGATGAGTATGGCTGTCCCTCTGCCTTTTGCTCAAATGGAATACCTGTCCTCCCCAACTCCATCTGAGTTTAATTACATCTGAATTAAGAATATGGGTTTCTTGTAGAAAAACAATGTCTGCACTTAATTGCCATAAGTGAGACAAGATCTTATTTCTTTTAATAGAGTTGTTAATTCCTTTCACGTTCGACGTTATAAAATTTACGTCACATTTTTTAAACATGTTATCAGAATGTGGTTGCAAGTGAACAAAACAAAGATACTGAATCTGTCATAAACCACGTGAGTTTGACACCAAACAACATAGTGAAAACTGAAAGGGAGAAAGAGGAGGAGAAAAAAAAACACCCTAAGCCATACAATTTCCCTCACCTCCCCCCCACCCTTGTCGCAAACATTTTAACAACCTAAAACAACAGACGTCTGCTGGTTTTCTAAGATCCATAACTCACCAGCTCATGTTTCTGCATCCTTAGAACTAACGTTAAACTGTATTTGACAACAGAAACAGTGTGGATCAGTCAAGGCTTAGATTAGCCTCTTCAATTTTCCATCATCCACTCGAGCCATAGGGTTATTCGAGCTCAGCGGGACGTAATATGAATATACGTGGATATACCCTTCGGTGACGTGCATTCCTATTCACTCGCTGATGGGGGGGCAATTCCCCTCACAAATTCCAAGGCTCGTTGTGGAGGGTCAATAAAAGTGCCTGGTTCCATCATGATTAATCCGAAGACGTGCAGGGAAGAGCAAACCGAATTCAATTCGCGCTTTTCGAAGTTCAGTTTTAAACTGGTTAGAAGCCGCTTTCCGCTTTGCGACCTCGGCGCTGACATCCGGATAAAAGTGTATACGCGATCCCTTGTATTGCAACTGTCCCCTTTCTCATGCCAGACGGAGAATCAGTTTCCTCACCTGGTAGTGATGCATTCGAACAATGAACGGTCTGGGGGCTTGATTAGCTTTGGGCGGGGGAGCTAGGGAGCGGTGAGCCCGGTCCACCTCCGGCCTTTTGGCAAAACTCTGTTCCCTAAATACCTCGAGCAACAGTGCTTCTATAAACACAGAAGGATGAGTACCCTCTGTGCCCTCGGGAATACCAATCATGCAAATGTTGTTCCTCCTGGATCGATTTTTCAGATCATCGAGTTTGGCCCTCAGTTTTTCATTATCTTTCAGCAGCACTGAGTTTCTGTTCTTGCTTTAATAGTAACGTTTTCACCGACGAGATAGACGATTTGAGCTTTGTAAGAATCTCCACTCTGAGCGCCGCTACTGCTGATCTAATACCACCTAGAAGTTCTCTGATATCCCCCTGGCTCGAGGCGGCCTCGTCCACGCTCTGTGTATCGCCAGCATACTCAGTAATATCAACCGTTTTTTTTGCATTGTTTCTCGGCATGTTGTTCTACTAAGGGTTGCGAGTAATATTTGATCAAATTATGTCATCTAACAAGTGCTAACTAAGCTGTTAAATCAGCAATGTGTGGAGCAGAAAACTTTATGACTTCTCACGCCTCCATCTCACCGGAAACTCCTCTTAAAAAAAAAAAATTTAAAGCTTAAACTTTTTCATATCAAAAGCAGGTTTGGTCATTTACCGTGAGATTGACTTGGCCAGCGTGAGACAGAGCGTGTGTATCAGGCCAAATGCGTGAGAGTTGGCAACCCTTATTTTTCTCTCTAATTTGAGATTGTCAGTTGTACCAAAATTACTTCATTGTTAGCGCAGGTGTTTCATTTAGTTCATATTGCACTCTAAAGGGAGATTGAGCAATTCGTAAATTAATATTGGTCATTCAGGCACTTTGAAAGAAGTTTGTCAATTGTTTTAAAACTATTTTTGCTAAGTGCTTTATATGCATTAAAGATCGCTACTGTCAATGTTAAAATAGTTTGTTATTCAGGCTTACTACAAAACAGTAATTCAAGGTTATTACATTAGCCTGTTTGTTAAAATATGCTGTATTGTGTAGGCCATCTAGATTGCAAACGTGTATTTGTTTATAGGTTTACGGTCATTAATCCAATTTGCTTAGATGTCTAATTATTGTGTGTTTTTTTGTTTGTTTTATTCAGCTCTTACAGTGTTTTTTTGTGGAAATTAAACCCTTTACAAACATCAGTTCCTGAGAGTAATTGCGTCTGTTCAGCCGGGAATGCTACACTGTTAATAAATCAGGGTTAACTTGAATATTCACATTTTTCCTTCAAAATGATTCTAGCTTCTTAATATGTTTATTTCAGACCTGATTGAAGTGAAAGATAGAAAAAAAAACTGAAGTGAAATTTCAAAGGTGATGATCCTATAGTTTGTTTCAGCCTGTCGACACCAATAAAAGGTGCTTAATGTGCCAATTTACAGCAGATATCAGACATCACCATAATGAATGAGGTGAAAACAGGGAACTTTTGGCTTTTCAGCAGCTCAGTTAAACATTATGGCCTGTACTTTTTAAATGCAGATTGAATCAAGACACAGTGATCACAGTTCACACCTGCAGTGAAGCCCCTCCCACAACAATTCACCAATAAATACTGGGAATATCCACATCATCCTACAAGAGAAGGACAAACTCCAGGTGTAGCAGCTGAAATCTGTGTGACTGTTAAAGATTGAAGACATGAGTGATCCAGAACCATCCAGAATAAAACATGAAGATACTGAGGAAAAAACAGGTTGGTGTCCATTCTTCATTGTTGACTGCTTTGGTAGATGTGAATTAATATGGATGATAAATGATAGAGAAATGCACCTAAATGATCATAACCTTGTAGTACTTGTCAAGCACATTGTAACTATATTAAAAATTGAATGCATAAAACTTTGCCTCATGAAAGATCTGTTGCTTTCTGCTGTTAAATCAGGGTTCACTTGAACTGATTCTAACTTGATGTGTATTTTAGACCAGGTGGAAGTGAAACAGCAAAGACAAGAACTGAATGAAGTGAAGGAGGAACATCATAACTTTAAAACTCAAAGGACAAAAGCCAAAAAGCTGCTCACCTGCACTCAGTGTGGAAAGAGTTTCACACATAAAGGAAACCTTAAAACACACATGATAATTCACACTGAGAGAAACCATATACATGCACTCAGTGTGGAAAGAGTTTCACACGTAAAGGAAACCTACACAAACACATGATAATTCACACTGGAGAGAAACCGTATACATGCACTCAGTGTGGAAACAGTTTCAGACGTAAAGAAGACCTTAACAAACACATGAGAATTCACACTGGAGAGAAGCCGTACACATGCACTCAGTGTGGAAAGAGTTTCACATTTTTAACTGAGCTCAATTATCATCTGCACATTCACTCTGGAGAAAAACCATTTAACTGTGATCAGTGTGGTAAAGAGTTTATTTCATCATCACATCTAAAACGACACTTGATAGTTCATTCAGATGAGAAGCCTCATGTGTGTTCTCTCTGTGGAAAGAGATTTTCAAGGCTGGATAATTTTAAACTGCACCAGAAAACACATAATGAAGTGAAAGATCATCTGTGCTTTGACTGTGGGAAGACCTTTATTACAGCTGCCAATCTGAGACAGCACCAAAGAACTCATACTGGAGAAAGACCTTACAAGTGCTCATATTGTGACAAGAGATTCGCTCAGTCTGGAAACTTGAAATCACATGAGCGAGTTCATACTAGAAAGAAGCCGTACCACTGTACTCAGTGTGGGAAGAGTTTCACCCAATCAAGCAGTCTAGTGAAACATATTAAAAAGTGAGCAAAAAGTGAGCAAATGTTTTCTTCAGATCAAAAATGTAAATCATGAAATCATGTGAAACTAATAAACTAGTGTTGCTGTGAAATGCCACAAGATTTGTGCTTTATTAAATTATTAATGTGAAGATTATTGAATTATTCTTTGATTGGACGCTTACTCAAAGAAATAGAAGCGTCCAGGTCGTATCTGTTCTCACTCAAATAGTAGAAGGCGTGTCAGCGCTGGCACGGAAGCGAAGAGCGGACACCGATAAGGCACTTAAGTATCTCCTTTTTCAATTCTTATTTCACCTTCCTTTCTATCTCTTAAGATGTGTCTCTCAACCACGCTCCACTTTCACAGGCGGCAGCGCAACACTGCTAATCTGTGTCCTATTCCCTCCTCCACTAATGCCCCTCCCCCACTAATGCTCCTCCCTCTTTTTCTGTGGGTCTATGGAATTGTCAACAAAGCTGACTTCAAGGATTAGTTCACTTTTAAAAAAACTTTTGCTGATAATTTACTCACCCCCATGTCATCCAAGATGTCCATGTCTTTCTTTCTTCAGTCGAAAAGAAATTAAGGTTTTTGATGCAATCATTTCTCCTTATTATGCAGGCAATGGACTGCGGTTACAGGTCCGAATGACAGTTTCAGTGCAGCTTCAAAGGGCTTTAAACCACACCAGACGATGAATAAGGGTCTTATCTAGCCAAACGATCAGTTTCTGATATAGATCTTAGATGCCTCATTCTACTGATCCGTGCAGGCGCTAATGAGGCATCTACGTATACATCTATGACCACGCTCTTATTTGACCTCACTTGGAGGAAGTTATGGCGGAGCTCAGACATGATCGCGTTTGTCTGATAAGAGATCAAATAATAGCATAAATACTGCTCGGTTTCTCTCAGAAACTGATCGTTTCTACATACATCGCTATGAAGAAACTTCTGACTTATCACCACTCGTCCTCCAATAATATTCTGGTTGTCTCTACCAACACCTGTGCGTCGGGCGCAACAAAGCTGGAAAATCGATCTACTAACTTTGGAAATCTAAGATCATTGCGTTTTGATCCTGACCTCCGAAATTGCAGAGGCTCATCTTCAGACCTGCGATGTGTGCTGCTAAACACTCACTCTCTGACTACTAAAGCTTCTGTGTTGCACGACATAATCACTGACACAAACCTGGACATGCTACTTCTGACTGAAACCTGGCAGATGCCTAATGACCTTTTCAACCTGAACCTCTTAACTCCCCTTGGGTACATCTACTTCGCTCAGCCACATCTTCATCGTCAAGGTGGTGGGCTGGCTGTAGTTTGAGACTATTAAGATTTCAAAGATAGAGATACATGACGTTACAGCATTTGAATATCTCGTGCTGAAAATGTCTGTCTGGCAAATCCTCACTGACTGTAATCTTGATTTACCGACCTCCAAAATGTCACTTTGATTTGTTGTCTGATTTCTTCTCTGAGATCAGTGCATTACTAACTCTTGCCCGTGGTACTTATTCATCTGTTATTTTGCTTGGTCGTGGTCAAAATTGTTGGCACCCCTGATAAATATGATCAAATATGACTGTAAGAAATAAATCTGCATTGTTTATCCTTTCGATCTTTTATTTTAAAAAATTCACAAAAATCTAACATTTCACTGAAGTTAAAGAATTGAAAATGAGGGGTAAATCACATTATGTAATAAATGCTTTTCTCCAAAACACGTTGGCCACAATTGTTGGCACCCCTTAAAAATGTTATGAGTAAAAATCTATGAAGTATATTCCCATTAATATTTACATTTTTTAGCACACCAGGGTGACTATGAACATAAAATTGTCCAGCTATGATGTCTTGTTTCACAGAAGTATAAATATAAGGAAGCACAAAGGCCAAATTCCCTTAATCATTCATCACAACGAGTAAAACCTCAGAATATAGTTCTGATGTGCAGCAAAAGATTGTTGAGGTTCACAAAACAGAAAGTGGCTGTAGGAAAATAGCTAAAGCATTGAAAATCCCCATTTCCACCATCAGGGAAATAATTAAGAAGATCCAATCAGCTAAAGATGTTATGAATCTGACTGGAAGAGGACGTGTGTCTATATCGTCCTAATGCACGGCGAGGAGGAGAGTTTGAGTGGACAGAGACTCTCCAAGGATCACAGATGGAGAATCACAGAGATTAGTTGAGTCTTGGGGTCAGAAAGCCTAAAAAAAAATCAAACAAACCCCTACATCACCACATGTTGTTTGGGAGGGATTCAAGAAAAATCCTCCTCGCTCATCCAGAAACAAACTCCAGCATATTCAGTGGTCAGACACAACTGGAACTTTAGACTGGACCTGGTTCTGTGGTCAGATGACCTATAAAAAGAGCTTTTTGGCAGCAAATCCACCAGAAGGGTTTGGTGCAAACAGGGATAAAAAAAAACATGCCCACGGCTAAAAATACAGCTGTATCTTTAACATTGAGGGCCTATTTTTTTGCTGGAGGTCCTGGACATCTTGTTCAGACACATGGTATAATGGATTCTAGCAAATGCCATTAAAAAGATAAAAAATAAAAAAATCTAAACCTGACCTCTGCTAGAAATTGTATAATGGGCGTGGTTGGATCTTCCATCAGGACAACGATCCAAAACCAACATCAAAATCAACACACAAATGTGTCACTGAACACAAAATGAAGCTTCTGTCATAGCCATCCCAGTCCCCTGACCTGAACCCTATGGAGAATGAGAGGCTGAACTGAAGAGAAGAAGCACCAACATGGATCTGGGAATCTGGAGAGATTCAGTATGGAGGAATGGTCTCTGATCTCTTGTCAGGTGTTCTCCAAACTCATCAGGCATTAGAGGAGAAGACTCAGAGCTGTTATCTTGGCAAAAGGAGGTTGCAAAAAGTATTTAATAAAAGGGTGCCAACAATTGTGGCCAACATGTTTTGGAGAAAAGCATTTATTTCATAATGTGATGTACCCCCCTTTTTCAATTCTTTTACTTCAATGAAAGGTTAGATTTTTTGAATATAAAATAAAATAATTTTTTGAATATAAAATAAACAATGCAGATTTATTTTTTTACAGCCATATTTGATCAAATTTACCAGGTGGGCCAACAATTTTGACCACGACTGTACATGAAAACACTGCTCAATGCAATGAATTGACGTCTGTACTGGACTGCTTCAACCTAACCCAACATGTAACTTTTGCTACTCACTCCAGGGGCCATATACTGGATCTCATATGTACATCTGGCTTAAATAATATTCTTGTTAGTGGCTCTGATTTTGCTTTTTCAGATCATAAATTCATAAACTTTAGTTGTAGTTTAATGTTTGCTGATTCAGCTCATTCTACAAACTCTCTCTCTGCTTTCACTCTAACTACTCCAATTGCCATATGCGATTTAATTACGAAAGTTAAATTCCACATCCTGCCAACTTGATCCTACACCTACTGTTTTGCTTAAGTTATGTGTCCCTGAAGTTGGACCCTTCATAACACATATGATTAACTGTAGTTTGTCGTCCTGCGTTGTTCCAGCAGATTTAAAAATGGCTGCGGTGACGCCCATTCTTAAAAAAACAGGCCTAGACCCCCTAAACATGGACAATTACAGACCAATATCCAACTTACCATTCATAAGCAAAGTCCTTGAAAGGGTTGTTGCTTCGCAATTGCGATCACATTTGGATATAAATGGCCTTTTTTGAACCTTTTCAGTCTGGTTTTCACCCATCACACAGCACTGAAACGGCTCTTCTCCAGGTGGTTAACGACATTCTTCTGTCCATGGATGCAGCAAACATCGCTGCTTTTGACACAGTCTGCCATGAATTACTGATGTCTAGGCTTTCTGGCATTGGCATCACTGGCTCTGCACTTTCTTGGCTCATTTCCTACATTAGTGACAGAAAGTATTATATCACTATACAAGGGTTTAGATCTGCTACTGCTTCACTTAAACAGGGTGTTCCTCAAGGTTCGGTTCTTGGCCAACTATTATTCATCATCTACATATATCCACTCGGTGACATCATACGCAGGCATGGACTTCAGTTCTACTGCTATGCTAATGATATTCAAATCTACCTCACCAACAGCTCTGATAGGCCATCTCTGCCTGACTCACTCACTGCATGTATCAGGGACATCAAGTATTGGATGTCCAGGAATTTCCTTAAATTGAATGATAAGAAAACTGAGATATTATTGATTGGTTCTACTGCCTCAGTCAAAAGGATGAACCAGTCTTTTGATGTTGATGGAACTCACATTAAGCCTTCATCATTGATTCGTAACCTTGGTGTCTTCAAATCTATCTTTTGGCCCTCACATTTCTTCTCTTGTTAAAAACTTTTTTTTCCATTTTCGTAATATTGCTTGTCTCCGATCTTCTCTCACCATAGCTGATACTGAAACCTTAATTAACGCATTAATCACTTAACGTCTGGACTATTGCAATGCCTTATTTCTTGGTATTCCCAAAAAACGTATCGCAAGATTACAGTATGTTCAAAACTCAGCAGCAAGAGTTCTCACCTCCACTAGGCGCTCTGCTCACACTACTCCTCTGCTTCATGACCTTCACTGGCTACCTGTGGCATCACGTATACACTTTAAGGTATTGCTTCTAACGTTCAAAGCATTAAATGGTCTTGCTCTCCAATATCTGTCTGACTTACTTTACCCTTACCGCCCTGCCTGGTCCCTCGTTTCCGTTTGTCTACTGTTGGTGGAAGCGCATTTAGTATAAATGCTCCTCAGTTATGGAATTCGCTACCTCTTACACTACAAAATACCTCATCTGTGGGTGCATTTAAGTCCCAGTAAAAAAAACATATCTGTTCAGCAAGCATTTCGGATAATGCAATTATATGTATTATGTGATGTATATATAGATGTTAATGTAGGTGTCTAAATGTACTGTAATTGTGCAATGTAAAGCGACCTTGAGCTATGGAAAGGCGCTATATAAATAAAACTTCTTCTTCTTAAAAACTGCTAACAGAAGCGGGCCCTTGAAAGGCTGCATACTTCTTGTAAAACTCTATTGGGAATCCATCAGATCCCGGAGCTTTACTGCTCTGCATTGATCAGAGTTAAGGTCAGAATTAATAGTTGGTAAATCTATTTTTTTAAAGAAGGAATCTAAAATGATGGAATCCTTAGAAAATTCTGAAGTGTATAGTGTAGAATAAAAATAAAAAAAAACTGTCATTAATATCTTAAAGAGTATATTCCATGGATCCAGATGGGGCTTTAATACGAGTTATCATTTTCGAGTTATTGTATTGACGAGGCTGAAAAGCCAATAATTTACTGGCTTTGTCCCCAAATTCATAGAATGTATGCCGAGTTTTTAATAACTTCTTCTCTTCATTTAAAGTTGAAAGCAGGTTATATTCGTACTGAAGACTTATTCTTTCTTTATATAAGCGAGGGCAAGGAGAGATGGCGTACTGTTCATCAAGCTTGTTAATAGCATCTGAAATATCTCTGAGCTTAGAAAGTTCTTGTCTTTTAACAGAACTTAAGAGGAGAAAGAGAATATTTTACCCCGTAAGTATGCCTTCAATGCCTCACATAATATAGATCAAGATATATAATTTATCATATATCATTTAACTCCAGGTAAATATTGATCTCTTTAGTCAGGTAAAGAAGCAAAGGGTTTAGTCTCCAGGGTTTAAAAGAAGAATGCTGAGTTGGTAAACTAATCACAAAAGAAGAGGGGGCATGATCAGATATAACAATGCTATGATACATACTAGATAATGGGCATGAGACTCTTATCCACAAAAAAAAAAAAAAAAAAAAAATCAATGCGGCTGTATGAATGGTTAACGAGAGAAAAAGGAGAATGTTCTAGAGGAAGGGAAAAGAAATCTCCAGGGGTCTAATAGTCCAATTTGATCACAGAAATTCTTCAGAAATTCATGGTTATAGCTGCTTTAGACTCCAGAAGAGGATCTATCCAGAGATGTGTCCTGAACACAGCTGAAGTCCCCACCTATAACTAATGAATAATTATCGTCTGGTGGAATAGATGTAAGGACCTTACTGAAAAAATTGCTATCATCGAAGTTAGGGGCATAAATATTAACAAGAGTAACTTGCTCATCGAGTAGGCGACCTGTGACGATAATACAGCGACCCGAGGGGGTCACTGATAACCTTTTCACTGGTGAAAGAAATGCTCTTCTTGATGAGTATGGCTGTCCCTCTGCCTTTTGCTCAAATGGAATACCTGTCCTCCCCAACTCCGTCTGAGTTTAATTCTTAATCTGAATTAAGAATATGGAAAAACAATGTCTGTGCTTAATTGCCATAAGTGAGACAAGATCTTGTTTCTTTTAATAGCGTTGTTAATTCCTTTCATGTTCAACGTTATAAAATTTACGCTCACATTTTTAAACATGTTATCAGAATGTGGTTGCAAGAACAAAACAAAGATACTGAATCTGTCATAAACCACGTGAGTTTGACACCAAACAACATAGTGAAAACTGAAAGGGAGAAAGAGGAGGAGAAAAAAAAACACCCTAAGCCATACAATTTCCCCCTCCCCACCCCCACCCCCACCCCTAACCAGCCCCCACTTTTGAAAATATTCTAAAACGACATACCCAAATGAAAATGTCTGCAGCTCTTAAACCCTATGGTCTATATTCATAAATCTGGTCTTATTTTAAACTAGACACTTCAAATAGTGTTACCCAAGAGTCATAATAGCTCAAAGTTGTATATGAACAGAGTAATATACATGTAAATATACATGTAAGTGAAAAGTGTTTTTATTATGATTCACTTAGGGAAAAAATTATGAGATTTTAATGTTAAGGATCTGAAATTAACCATAATATAAAACTGAACGTCTGATCATGTTTTGATTCAAATTTGAGGATGATTCTCTCCAAAATGTAGCTTCTGTAAGCTTTTATATCAAGAAAAGACTAGGCGTCCTTTCCAAAAGGCCTTTTATTTTAGAACATTTGTAATTGTAAAGAGTAGTTTTTTATTCAAATAAATCTGCAATAAACTGCTGATTATGATTAATTTACAGTTACTGAAAAACTAAATTAACTATTTACAGAATTTTTAAAGTGTAAAAAACTCATTTCGTTGATAAAAACAGTCTGTCATAGAGCCTGCAGTGTTGCGCAATCTGACAGGCAGGCGCCCGGCTGCTATGGAGATTGTGACTAGAGGCATATTCACCAATAATGCTTATAAACACAACGTAAGATAATGCCTTGTGATTAGTTACTCGTCCGTCAATCAAACCTTTGCCGGCAAGGCATTTGCTAGGCATTGATTGCCTTTATCCAACGAAAACCATGCGCGCTTTGATTGACAGCTGGCGGAGCGAGTAATGCGCCAACTCTGTATAATGGCTCATCAGAAAGCCTGTGATTGAAGCAGAGAGACCTGGGAGGGTTTAACGTGACAGGAAGAGTCCACAGCACAGGGGAGGTTGTCAGAAACGGATTAGAATCGATATTTCATTGAAAATGGACACGATTGATTACTCTAACCCAGGGTCCCCAAACTACGGCCCGCGGGCGAATACAACCGCCCCAAATTTGGACCGGCCCTTTGAACAATGCCAGAGACATATTTTGAAAAAATGTAATTTTAAAATTATATTCATATCTGTATTTGATTATAAAGGTTGCCTTTTAAACTAAAATGTCCCTTATTTTACAATTTCCCTTAGTAATTAACTAAAATATTAACATAGCGTAGCCTAATTATTTGTTAGATTCACCCACCAATAGAATCGCACATTCAATGAACGTTTCATCGTGATCGAGCAAGTGAATGAAGAAATGACTAGAACTACAAGACAATTGGATAATGCTTTTTTAAAGTAATTCTCTTTTGTCTGTATGGTGCATAAAATAATAAACAAAGCATTAGGAGGCATAATAAATACATTTAAAATCATAATAAAAACTCACAATAATAGTCACTCTGGGCCATGTAATTTTCTGCAACCGACCTGGCCCCCATTAAAGAAAATAACAATAATGTGGCCCTCACAGAAAAAAGTTTGGGGACCCCTGCTCTAACTCAAAGCGCTCATGCAAACAAAGGAGGATTTTTTTTTTTTTTCATTTTTTCATTGTTTTGGATTAAAAAGTGGGATGCATTTTGAAGAGTGGACTCTTACACGGACATGTATGCTGTTGTTTTTTGGATTGGTCCGATCTGATCCGCACGATAGGAGATGAAAGATGAGTACTGCGTTTATTATGCTAATGCTTAAATAGCTAGTGCTTCAACGTTTTATTTAACCCTTTCCTCTCTGGTGTATTTATTGCAAAAGCGAGTTCAGAACATGAATCTCGAGTGTTTTAGCTTTCAAATGATGCATAGTTTGTGATGGTTGATTGAATAGTTTGTATAAAACAAAAGTGAATAAAAGTAGAGACACGCCCACTTCCGGCAACCCCCCCCGCCCACAATCCGGTGCGGGTTAAGAAGTTAACAACCTCAAACAACAGACATCTGCTGGTTTTCTAAGATCCATAACTCACCAGCTCATGTTTCTGCATCCTTAGAACTAACGTTAAACTGTAATTGACAACAGAAACAAATTAGATTTTGAATGTGAAATAAAGAGTGTGGATCAGTCAAGGCTTAGATTAGCCTCTTCAATTTTCCATCATCCACTCGAGCCATAGGGTTATTCGAGCTCAGCGGGACGTAATATGAATATACGTGGATATACCCTTCGGTGACGTGCATTCCTATTCACTCGCTGATGGGGGGGCAATTCCCCTCACAAATTCCAAGGCTCGTTGTGGAGAGTCAATAAAAGTGCCTGGTTCCATCATGATTAATCCGAAGACGTGCAGGGAAGAGCAAGCCGAATTCAATTCCCGCTTTTCGAAGTTCAGTTTTAAACTGGTTAGAAGCCGCTTTGCGACCTCGGCGCTGACATCCGGATAAAAGTGTATACGCGATCCCTTGTATTGCAACTGTCCCCTTTCTCATGCCAGACGGAGAATCCGTTTCCTCACCTGGTAGTGATGCATTCGAACAATGAACGGTCTGGGGGCTTGATTAGCTTTGGGCGGGGGAGCTAGGGAGTGGTGAGCCCGGTCCACCTCCGGCCTTTTGGCAAAACTCTGTTCCCTAAATACCTCAAGCAACAGTGCTTCTATAAACACAGAAGGATGAGTACCCTCTGTGCCCTCGGGAATACCAATCATGCAAATGTTGTTCCTCCTGGATCGATTTTTCAGATCATCGAGTTTGGCCCTCAGTTTTTCGTTATCTTTCATCAGCGCTGAGCAGCACTGAGTTTCTGTTCTTGCTTTAATAGTAACGTTTTCACCGACGAGATAGACGATTTGAGCTTTGTAAGAATCTCCACTCTGAGCGCCGCTACTGCTGATCTAATACCACCTAGAAGTTCTCTGATATCCCCCTGGCTCGAGGCGGCCTCGTCCACGCTCTGTGTATCGCCAGCATACTCAGTAATATCAACCGTTTTTTTTGCATTGTTTCTCGGCATGTTGTTCTACTAAGGGTTGCGAGTAATATTTGATCAAATTATGTCATCTAACAAGTGCTAACTAAGCTGTTAAATCAGCAATGTGTGGAGCAGAAAACTTTATGACTTCTCACGCCTCCATCTCACCGGAAACTCCTCTTAAAAAAAAAAAAATTTAAGCTTAAACTTTTTCATATCAAAAGCAGGTTTGGTCATTTACCGTGAGATTGACTTGGCCAGCGTGAGACAGAGCGTGTGTATCAGGCCAAATGCGTGAGAGTTGGCAACCCTTATTTTTCTCTCTAATTTGAGATTGTCAGTTGTACCAAAATTACTTCATTGTTAGCGCAGGTGTTTCATTTAGTTCATATTGCACTCTAAAGGGAGATTGAGCAATTCGTAAATTAATATTGGTCATTCAGGCACTTTGAAAGAAGTTTGTCAATTGTTTTAAAACTATTTTTGCTAAGTGCTTTATATGCATTAAAGATCGCTATATGTCAATGTTAAAATAGTTTGTTATTCAGGCTTACTACAGAACAGTAATTCAAGGTTATTACATTAGCCTGTTTGTTAAAATATGCTGTATTGTGTAGGCCATCTAGATTGCAAACGTGTATTTGTTTATAGGTTTACGGTCATTAATCCAATTTGCTTAGATGTCTAATTATTGTGTGTTTGTTTGTTTGTTTTATTCAGCTCTTACAGTGTTTTTGTGGAAATTAAACCCTTTACAAACATCAGTTCCTGAGAGTAATTGCGTCTGTTCAGCCGAGTGCTACACTGTTAATAAATCAGGGTTAACTTGAATATTCACATTTTTCCTTCAAAATGATTCTAGCTTCTTAATATGTGTATTTCAGACCTGATCGAGGTAAAAGAGCAAAGACAAGAACTGAAGTGAAATTTCAAAGGTGATGATCCTGTAGTTTGTTTCAGCCTGTCGACACCAATAAAAGGTGCTTAATGTGCCAATTTACAGCAGATCTCAGACATCACCATAATGAATGAGGTGAAAACAGGGAACTTTTGGCTTTTCAGCAGCTCAGTTAAACATTATGGCCTGTACTTTTTAAATGCAGATTGAATCAAGACACAGTGATCACAGTTCACACCTGCAGTGAAGCCCCATCCACAACAATTCACCAATAAATACTGGGAATATCCACATCATCCTACAAGAGAAGGACAAACTCCAGGTGTAGCAGCTGAAATCTGTGTGACTGTTAAAGATTGAAGACATGAGTGATCCAGAACCATCCACAATAAAACATGAAGATACTGAGGAAAAAACAGGTTGGTGTCCATTCTTCATTTTTGACTGCTTTGGTAGATGTGAATTAATATGGATGATAAATGATAGAGAAATGCACCTAAATGATCATAACCTTGTAGTACTTGTCAAGCACATTGTAACTATATTAAAAATTGAATGCATAAAACTTTGCCTCATGAAAGATCTGTTGCTTTCTGCTGTTAAATCAGGGTTCACTTGAACTGATTCTAACTTGATGTGTATTTTAGACCAGGTGGAAGTGAAACAGCAAAGACAAGAACTGAATGAAGTGAAGGAGGAACATCATAACTTTAAAACTCAAAGGACAAAAGCCAAAAAGCTGCTCACCTGCACTCAGTGTGGAAAGAGTTTCACACATAAAGGAAACCTTAAAACACACATGAGAGTTCACACTGGAGAGAAACCGTATACATGCACTCAGTGTGGAAAGAGTTTCACACATAAAGGAAACCTTAAAACACACATGATAATTCACACTGGAGAGAAACCATATACATGCACTCAGTGTGGAAAGAGTTTCACACGTAAAGGAAACCTACACAAACACATGATAATTCACACTGGAGAGAAACCGTATATATGCACTCAGTGTGGAAACAGTTTCAGACGTAAAGAAGACCTTGACAAACACATGAGAATTCACACTGGAGAGAAGCCGTACACATGCACTCAGTGTGGAAAGAGTTTCACATTTTTAACTGAGCTCAATTATCATCTGCACATTCACTCTGGAGAAAAACCATTTAACTGTGATCAGTGTGGTAAAGAGTTTATTTCATCATCACATCTAAAACGACACTTGATAGTTCATTCAGATGAGAAGCCTCATGTGTGTTCTCTCTGTGGAAAGAGATTTTCAAGGCTGGATAATTTTAAACTGCACCAGAAAACACATAATGAAGTGAAAGATCATCTGTGCTTTGACTGTGGGAAGACCTTTATTACAGCTGCCAATCTGAGACAGCACCAAAGAACTCATACTGGAGAAAGACCTTACAAGTGCTCATATTGTGACAAGAGATTCGCTCAGTCTGGAAACTTGAAATCACATGAGCGAGTTCATACTAGAGAGAAGCCGTACCACTGTACTCAGTGTGGGAAGAGTTTCACCCAATCAAGCAGTCTAGTGAAACATATTAAAAAGTGAGCAAAAAGTGAGCAAATGTTTTCTTCAGATCAAAAATGTAAATCATGAAATCATGTGAAACTAATAAACTAGTGTTGCTGTGAAATGCCACAAGATTTGTGCTTTATTAAATTATTAATGTGAAGATTATTGAATTATTCTTTGATTGGACGCTTACTCAAAGAAATAGAAGCGTCCAGGTCGTATCTGTTCTCACTCAAATAGTAGAAGGCGTGTCAGCGCTGGCACGGAAGCGAAGAGCGGACACCGATAAGGCACTTAAGTATCTCCTTTTTCAATTCTTATTTCACCTTCCTTTCTATCTCTTAAGATGTGTCTCTCAACCACGCTCCACTTTCACACGAAGACGGCAGCGCAACACTGCTAATCTGTGTCCTATTCCCTCCTCCACTAATGCCCCTCCCCCACTAATGCTCCTCCCTCTTTTTCTGTGGGTCTATGGAATTGTCAACAAAGCTGACTTCAAGGATTAGTTCACTTTTAAAAAAACTTTTGCTGATAATTTACTCACCCCCATGTCATCCAAGATGTCCATGTCTTTCTTTCTTCAGTCGAAAAGAAATTAAGGTTTTTGATGCAATCATTTCTCCTTATTATGCAGGCAATGGACCCCAAACGGTTACAGGTCCGAATGACAGTTTCAGTGCAGCTTCAAAGGGCTTTAAACCACACCAGACGATGAATAAGGGTCTTATCTAGCCAAACGATCAGTTTCTGATATAGATCTTAGATGCCTCATTCTACTGATCCGTGCAGGCGCTAATGAGGCATCTACGTATACATCTATGACCACGCTCTTATTTGACCTCACTTGGAGGAAGTTATGGCGGAGCTCAGACATGATCGCGTTTGTCTGATAAGAGATCAAATAATAGCATAAATACTGCTCGGTTTCTCTCAGAAACTGATCGTTTCTACATACATCGCTTGCGGAAGAAACTTCTGACTTATCACCACTCGTCCTCCAATAATATTCTGGTTGTCTCTACCAACACCTGTCAGCAACAAAGCTGGAAAATCGATCTACTAACTTTGGAAATCTAAGATCATTGCGTTTTGATCCTGACCTCCGAAATTGCAGAGGCTCATCTTCAGACCTGCGATGTGTGCTGCTAAACACTCACTCTCTGACTACTAAAGCTTCTGTGTTGCACGACATAATCACTGACACAAACCTGGACATGCTACTTCTGACTGAAACCTGGCAGATGCCTAATGACCTTTTCAACCTGAACCTCTTAACTCCCCTTGGGTACATCTACTTCGCTCAGCCACATCTTCATCGTCAAGGTGGTGGGCTGGCTGTAGTTTGAGACTATTAAGATTTCAAAGATAGAGATACATGACGTTACAGCATTTGAATATCTCGTGCTGAAAATGTCTGTCTGGCAAATCCTCACTGACTGTAATCTTGATTTACCGACCTCCAAAATGTCACTTTGATTTGTTGTCTGATTTCTTCTCTGAGATCAGTGCATTACTAACTCTTGCCCGTGGTACTTATTCATCTGTTATTTTGCTTGGTGATTTTAATATACAGTCGTGGTCAAAATTGTTGGCACCCCTGATAAATATGATCAAATATGACTGTAAGAAATAAATCTGCATTGTTTATCCTTTCGATCTTTTATTTTAAAAATTCACAAAAATCTAACATTTCACTGAAGTTAAAGAATTGAAAATGAGGGGTAAATCACATTATGTAATAAATGCTTTTCTCCAAAACACGTTGGCCACAATTGTTGGCACCCCTTAAAAATGTTATGAGTAAAAATCTATGAAGTATATTCCCATTAATATTTACATTTTTTAGCACACCAGGGTGACTATGAACATAAAATTGTCCAGCTATGATGTCTTGTTTCACAGAAGTATAAATATAAGGAAGCACAAAGGCCAAATTCCCTTAATCATTCATCACAACGAGTAAAACCTCAGAATATAGTTCTGATGTGCAGCAAAAGATTGTTGAGGTTCACAAAACAGAAAGTGGCTGTAGGAAAATAGCTAAAGCATTGAAAATCCCCATTTCCACCATCAGGGAAATAATTAAGAAGATCCAATCAGCTAAAGATGTTATGAATCTGACTGGAAGAGGACGTGTGTCTATATCGTCCTAATGCACGGCGAGGAGGAGAGTTTGAGTGGACAAAGACTCTCCAAGGATCACAGATGGAGAATCACAGAGATTAGTTGAGTCTTGGGGTCAGAAAGCCTAAAAAAAAAAATCAAACAAACCCCTACATCACCACATGTTGTTTGGGAGGGATTCAAGAAAAATCCTCCTCGCTCATCCAGAAACAAACTCCAGCATATTCAGTGGTCAGACACAACTGGAACTTTAGACTGGACCTGGTTCTGTGGTCAGATGACCTATAAAAAGAGCTTTTTGGCAGCAAATCCACCAGAAGGGTTTGGTGCAAACAGGGATAAAAAAAAACATGCCCACGGCTAAAAATACAGCTGTATCTTTAACATTGAGGGCCTATTTTTTTGCTGGAGGTCCTGGACATCTTGTTCAGACACATGGTATAATGGATTCTAGCAAATGCCATTAAAAAGATAAAAAATAAAAAAATCTAAACCTGACGACCTCTGCTAGAAATTGTATAATGGGCCGTGGTTGGATCTTCCATCAGGACAACGATCCAAAACCAACATCAAAATCAACACACAAATGTGTCACTGAACACAAAATGAAGCTTCTGTCATAGCCATCCCAGTCCCCTGACCTGAACCCTATGGAGAATGAGAGGCTGAACTGAAGAGAAGAAGCACCAACATGGATCTGGGAATCTGGAGAGATTCAGTATGGAGGAATGGTCTCTGATCTCTTGTCAGGTGTTCTCCAAACTCATCAGGCATTAGAGGAGAAGACTCAGAGCTGTTATCTTGGCAAAAGGAGGTTGCAAAAGTATTTAATAAAAGGGTGCCAACAATTGTGGCCAACATGTTTTGGAGAAAAGCATTTATTTCATAATGTGATGTACCCCCCTTTTTCAATTCTTTTACTTCAATGAAAGGTTAGATTTTTTGAATATAAAATAAAATAATTTTTTGAATATAAAATAAACAATGCAGATTTATTTTTTTACAGCCATATTTGATCAAATTTACCAGGTGGGCCAACAATTTTGACCACGACTGTACATGAAAACACTGCTCAATGCAATGAATTGACGTCTGTACTGGACTGCTTCAACCTAACCCAACATGTAACTTTTGCTACTCACTCCAGGGGCCATATACTGGATCTCATATGTACATCTGGCTTAAATAATATTCTTGTTAGTGGCTCTGATTTTGCTTTTTCAGATCATAAATTCATAAACTTTAGTTGTAGTTTAATGTTTGCTGATTCAGCTCATTCTACAAACTCTCTCTCTCTGCTTTCACTCTAACTACTCCAATTGCCATATGCGATTTAATTACGAAAGTTAAATTCCACATCCTGCCAACTTGATCCTACACCTACTGTTTTGCTTAAGTTATGTGTCCCTGAAGTTGGACCCTTCATAACACATATGATTAACTGTAGTTTGTCGTCCGGCGTTGTTCCAGCAGATTTAAAAATGGCTGCGGTGACGCCCATTCTTAAAAAAACAGGCCTAGACCCCCTAAACATGGACAATTACAGACCAATATCCAACTTACCATTCATAAGCAAAGTCCTTGAAAGGGTTGTTGCTTCGCAATTGCGATCACATTTGGATATAAATGGCCTTTTTGAACCTTTTCAGTCTGGTTTTCACCCATCACACAGCACTGAAACGGCTCTTCTCCAGGTGGTTAACGACATTCTTCTGTCCATGGATGCAGCAAACATCGCTGCTTTTGACACAGTCTGCCATGAATTACTGATGTCTAGGCTTTCTGGCATTGGCATCACTGGCTCTGCACTTTCTTGGCTCATTTCCTACATTAGTGACAGAAAGTATTATATCACTATACAAGGGTTTAGATCTGCTACTGCTTCACTTAAACAGGGTGTTCCTCAAGGTTCGGTTCTTGGCCAACTATTATTCATCATCTACATATATCCACTCGGTGACATCATACGCAGGCATGGACTTCAGTTCTACTGCTATGCTAATGATATTCAAATCTACCTCACCAACAGCTCTGATAGGCCATCTCTGCCTGACTCACTCACTGCATGTATCAGGGACATCAAGTATTGGATGTCCAGGAATTTCCTTAAATTGAATGATAAGAAAACTGAGATATTATTGATTGGTTCTACTGCCTCAGTCAAAAGGATGAACCAGTCTTTTGATGTTGATGGAACTCACATTAAGCCTTCATCATTGATTCGTAACCTTGGTGTCTTCAAATCTATCTTTTGGCCCTCACATTTCTTCTCTTGTTAAAAACTTTTTTTTCCATTTTCGTAATATTGCTTGTCTCCGATCTTCTCTCACCATAGCTGATACTGAAACCTTAATTCACGCATTAATCACTTCACGTCTGGACTATTGCAATGCCTTATTTCTTGGTATTCCCAAAAAACGTATCGCAAGATTACAGTATGTTCAAAACTCAGCAGCAAGAGTTCTCACCTCCACTAGGCGCTCTGCTCACACTACTCCTCTGCTTCATGACCTTCACTGGCTACCTGTGGCATCACGTATACACTTTAAGGTATTGCTTCTAACGTTCAAAGCATTAAATGGTCTTGCTCTCCAATATCTGTCTGACTTACTTTACCCTTACCGCCCTGCCTGGTCCCTCGTTTCCGTTTGTCTACTGTTGGTGGAAGCGCATTTAGTATAAATGCTCCTCAGTTATGGAATTCGCTACCTCTTACACTACAAAATACCTCATCTGTGGGTGCATTTAAGTCCCAGTAAAAAAAACATATCTGTTCAGCAAGCATTTCGGATAATGCAATTATATGTATTATGTGATGTATATATAGATGTTAATGTAGGTGTCTAAATGTACTGTAATTGTGCAATGTAAAGCGACCTTGAGCTATGGAAAGGCGCTATATAAATAAAACTTCTTCTTCTTAAAAACTGCTAAAAGCGGGCCCTTGAAAGGCTGCATACTTCTTGTAAAACTCTATTGGGAATCCATCAGATCCCGGAGCTTTACTGCTCTGCATTGATCAGAGTTAAGGTCAGAATTAATAGTTGGTAAATCTATTTTTTTAAAGAAGGAATCTAAAATGATGGAATCCTTAGAAAATTCTGAAGTGTATAGTGTAGAATAAAAATAAAAAAAAACTGTCATTAATATCTTAAAGAGTATATTCCATGGATCCAGATGGGGCTTTAATACGAGTTATCATTTTCGAGTTATTGTATTGACGAGGCTGAAAAGCCAATAATTTACTGGCTTTGTCCCCAAATTCATAGAATGTATGCCGAGTTTTTAATAACTTCTTCTCTTCATTTAAAGTTGAAAGCAGGTTATATTCGTACTGAAGACTTATTCTTTCTTTATATAAGCGAGGGCAAGGAGAGATGGCGTACTGTTCATCAAGCTTGTTAATAGCATCTGAAATATCTCTGAGCTTAGAAAGTTCTTGTCTTTTAACATAAGAGGAGAAAGAGAATATTTTACCCCGTAAGTATGCCTTCAATGCCTCACATAATATAGATCTAGATATATAATTTATCATATATCATTTAACTCCAGGTAAATATTGATCTCTTTAGTCAGGTAAAGAAGCAAAGGGTTTAGTCTCCAGGGTTTAAAAGAAGAATGCTGAGTTGGTAAACTAATCACAAAAGAAGAGGGGGCATGATCAGATATAACAATGCTATGATACATACTAGATAATGGCCATGAGACTCTTATCCACAAAAAAAAAAAAAAAAATAATCAATGCGGCTGTATGAATGGTTAACGAGAGAAAAAGGAGAATGTTCTAGAGGAAGGGAAAAGAAATCTCCAGGGGTCTAATAGTCCAATTTGATCACAGAAATTCTTCAGAAATTCATGGTTATAGCTGCTTTAGACTCCAGAAGAGGATCTATCCAGAGATGTGTCCTGAACACAGCTGAAGTCCCCACCTATAACTAATGAATAATTATCGTCTGGTGGAATAGATGTAAGGACCTTACTGAAAAAATTGCTATCATCGAAGTTAGGGGCATAAATATTAACAAGAGTAACTTGCTCATCGAGTAGGCGACCTGTGACGATAATACAGCGACCCGAGGGGGTCACTGATAACCTTTTCACTGGTGAAAGAAATGCTCTTCTTGATGAGTATGGCTGTCCCTCTGCCTTTTGCTCAAATGGAATACCTGTCCTCCCCAACTCCGTCTGAGTTTAATTCTTAATCTGAATTAAGAATATGGAAAAACAATGTCTGTGCTTAATTGCCATAAGTGAGACAAGATCTTGTTTCTTTTAATAGCGTTGTTAATTCCTTTCATGTTCAACGTTATAAAATTTACGTCACATTTTTTAAACATGTTATCAGAATGTGGTTGCAAGCGAACAAAACAAAGATACTGAATCTGTCATAAACCACGTGAGTTTGACACCAAACAACATAGTGAAAACTGAAAGGGAGAAGAGGAGGAGAAAAAAACACCTAAGCCATACAATTTCCCCACCCCCTCCCCACCCCTAACCAGCCCCCACTTTTGAAAATATTCTAAAAACGACATACCCAAATGAAAATGTCTGCAGCTCTTAAACCCTATGGTCTATATTCATAAATCTGGTCTTATTTTAAACTAGACACTTCAAATAGTGTTACCCAAGAGTCATAATAGCTCAAAGTTGTATATGAACAGAGTAATATACATGTAAATATACATGTAAGTGAAAAGTGTTTTTATTATGATTCACTTAGGGAAAAAATTATGAGATTTTAATGTTAAGGATCTGAAATTAACCATAATATAAAACTGAACGTCTGATCATGTTTTGATTCAAATTTGAGGATGATTCTCTCCAAAATGTAGCTTCTGTAAGCTTTTATATCAAGAAAAGACTAGGCGTCCTTTCCAAAAGGCCTTTTATTTTAGAACATTTGTAATTGTAAAGAGTAGTTTTTTATTCAAATAAATCTGCAATAAACTGCTGATTATGATTAATTTACAGTTACTGAAAAACTAAATTAACTATTTACAGAATTTTTAAAGTGTAAAAAACTCATTTCGTTGATAAAAACAGTCTGTCATAGAGCCTGCAGTGTTGCGCAATCTGACAGGCAGGCGCCCGGCTGCTATGGAGATTGTGACTAGAGGCATATTCACCAATAATGCTTATAAACACAACGTAAGATAATGCCTTGTGATTAGTTACTACGTCCGTCAATCAAACCTTTGCCGGCAAGGCATTTGCTAGGCATTGATTGCCTTTATCCAACGAAAACCATGCGCGCTTTGATTGACAGCTGGCGGAGCGAGTAATGCGCCAACTCTGTATAATGGCTCATCAGAAAGCCTGTGATTGAAGCAGAGAGACCTGGGAGGGTTTAACGTGACAGGAAGAGTCCACAGCACAGGGGAGGTTGTCAGAAACGGATTAGAATCGATATTTCATTGAAAATGGACACGATTGATTACTACTGCTACTGCTGATCTAATACCACCTAGAAGTTCTCTGATATCCCCCTGGCTCGAGGCGGCCTCGTCCACGCTCTGTGTATCGCTAGCATACTCAGTAATATCAACCGTTTTTTTTGCATTGTTTCTCGGCATGTTGTTCTACTAAGGGTTGCGAGTAATATTTGATCAGATTATGTCATCTAACAAGTGCTAACTAAGCTGTTAAATCAGCAATGTGTGGAGCAGAAAACTTTATGACTTCTCACGCCTCCATCTCACCGGAAACTCCTCTTAAAAAAAAAAAAATTTAAAGCTTAAACTTTTTCATATCAAAAGCAGGTTTGGTCATTTACCGTGAGATTGACTTGGCCAGCGTGAGACAGAGCGTGTGTATCAGGCCAAATGCGTGAGAGTTGGCAACCCTTATTTTTCTCTCTAATTTGAGATTGTCAGTTGTACCAAAATTACTTCATTGTTAGCGCAGGTGTTTCATTTAGTTCATATTGCACTCTAAAGGGAGATTGAGCAATTCGTAAATTAATATTGGTCATTCAGGCACTTTGAAAGAAGTTTGTCAATTGTTTTAAAACTATTTTTGCTAAGTGCTTTATATGCATTAAAGATCGCTATATGTCAATGTTAAAATAGTTTGTTATTCAGGCTTACTACAGAACAGTAATTCAAGGTTATTACATTAGCCTGTTTGTTAAAATATGCTGTATTGTGTAGGCCATCTAGATTGCAAACGTGTATTTGTTTATAGGTTTACGGTCATTAATCCAATTTGCTTTGATGTCTAATTATTGTGTGTTTGTTTGTTTGTTTTATTCAGCTCTTACAGTGTTTTTTTTGTGAAAATTAAACCCTTTACAAACATCAGTTCCTGAGAGTAATTGCGTCTGTTCAGCCGGGAATGCTACACTGTTAATAAATCAGGGTTAACTTGAATATTCACATTTGTCCTTCAAAATGATTCTAGTTTCTTAATATGTTTATTTTAGACCTGATTGAAGTGAAAGATAGAAAAAAAAACTGAAGTGAAATTTCAAAGGTAATGATCCTGTAGTTTGTTTCAGCCTGTCGACACCAATAAAAGGTGCTTAATGTGCCAATTTACAGCAGATATCAGACATCACCATAATGAATGAGGTGAAAACAGGGAACTTTGGGCCTTTCAGCAGCTCAGTTAAACATTATGGCCTGTGCTTTTTAAATGCAGATTGAATCAAGACACAGTGATCACAGTTCACACCTGCAGTGAAGCCCCTCCCACAACAATTCACCAATAAATACTGGGAATATCCACATCATCCTACAAGAGAAGGACAAACTCCAGGTGTAGCAGCTGAAATCTGTGTGACTGTTAAAGATGGAGTTTATTAAAGAGAAGATTGAAGACATGAGTGATCCAGAACCATCCACAATAAAACATGAAGATACTGAGGAAAAAACAGGTTGGTGTCCATTCTTCATTTTTGACTGCTTTGGTAGATGTGAATTAATATGGATGATAAATGATAGAGAAATGCACCTAAATGATCATAACCTTGTAGTACTTGTCAAGCACATTGTAACTATATTAAAAATTGAATGCATAAAACTTTGCCTCATGAAAGATCTGTTGCTTTCTGCTGTTAAATCAGGGTTCACTTGAACTGATTCTAACTTGATGTGTATTTTAGACCAGGTGGAAGTGAAACAGCAAAGACAAAAACTGAATGAAGTGAAGGAGGAACATCATAACTTTAAAACTCAAAGGACAAAAGCCAAAAAGCTGCACACGTGCACTCAGTGTGGAAAGAGTTTCACACATAAAGGAAACCTTAACACACACATGAGAATTCACACTGGAGAGAAACCGTATACATGCACTCAGTGTGGAAAGAGTTTCACACATAAAGGAAACCTTAACACACACATGATAATTCACACTGGAGAGAAATCGTATACATGCACTCAGTGTGGAAAGAGTTTCAGACGTAAAGGAAACCTTAACACACACATGAGAGTTCACACTGGAGAGAAACCGTATACATGCACTCAGTGTGGAAACAGTTTCACATTTTTAACTGAGCTCAAGTATCATCTGCTCCGTCACTCTGGAGAAAAACCATTTAACTGTGATCAGTGTGGTAAAGAGTTTTTTTCATCATCAAATCTAAAACAACACCTGAAAGTTCATTCAGGTGAGAAGCCTCATGTGTGTTCTCACTGTGGAAAGAGTTTTTCAAGGCTGAATAATTTTAAACTGCACCAGAAAACACATAATACAGTGAAAGATCATCTGTGCTTTGACTGTGGGAAGACCTTTATCACAGCTGCCCATCTGAGACAGCACCAGAGAACTCATACTGGAGAAAGACCTTACAAGTGCTCATATTGTGACAAGAGATTCGCTCAGTCTGGAACCCTGAAATCACACGAGCGAGTTCATACTGGAGAGAAGCCGTACTACTGTACTCAGTGTGGGAAGAGATTCTCTCATTCTGGAACCCTGACTAAACATGAGCGCGTTCATACCGGAAAGAAGCCGTACCACTGTACTTAGTGTGGGAAGAGATTCACCCAATCAAGCAGTCTAGTGAAACATATTAAAAAGTTTTGTTTTGTGTCAGAGTGAGCAAATGTTTTCTTCAGATCAAAAATGTAAATCATGAAATCATGTGAAACTAATAAACTAGTGTTGCTGTGAAATGCCACAAGAATTGTGCTTTACTAAATTATTAATGTGAAGATCATTGAATTATTCTTTGATTGCGCTTACTCAAAGAAATAGAAGCGTCCAGGTCGTATCTGTTCTCTCACTCACTCAGATAGTAGAAGGCGTGTCAGTGCTGGCGCGGAAGCGAAGAGCGGACACCGATAAGGCCAGGGGTGCAACTCTGGTCTGACAGGTGGGGGGACCAAAACTGAATGTTGGGTAATGTGCGGAAATTAATGTAACCTAATGTTGTGTAGGAAAGGTATACATTTCAATTATCATTCAAGTTTCAACATACTATATTAATATGCAATGGATTATCAAAATTAAAACAAAGACTAATTTTCAGGAAATCATGTAAAGAATTAATTTATTTCATTTGTTTCAAGAATTAATTTTCATATCTACATCAATTCACTAAATATACATCCAGAAATGTGTAAATCTTTCAAATGTGTCAATTTGTGTAAAAGAAATACACACTGTGTGTGTGTGTGTGTAGAACTCTATATTGTGTAGAACATTATGTAGACTGTTACTTTAAGCATTAATTTATGTACATACATGTTTCTTTGTATGTGACTATTAGGAATCAGTCAAAAGACTGTGGATGAACATGAAATAAAGAATAAGAAGGATGTTCCCCCTTCTTGACCTAAAAAAGGAACCAAATATTGTTTTTCTATGTTCATTTGCTGAGACAAACTGTTGGCAGATAGTCTCTTTGTCAAGTAGGTCAAGTTTGTCTTTGTGTATGTGACAAACTGCCACACTGTTGAGTCGACACTGTGACATGGTACTTCTGAGTAGGGCTGAGCGATATGGCCAAAAAGTCTTCTCGATAAAAAGTGCTCATATCAGTCGATATCGATAATCGATTTCGATAAATGTCAAATATTTCTTTCTTTCAAATTTAAAAGCAGGGTTTTGCTCCCGAGTGAAAGTTTTAGAAACCCGTTAATTGAGGTTTTAAGCTACTCTTTATATATTTTCACATTTCTGAATTCCCTACATTTTTCCAGTCATTTTCCCTTAATTTAAATATCTTAATAGAAAAAAATTATGTATTCGTTTCTGCATGTGCTAACGGGTGATATTGTTTCTAGTCATGAAACGGGTTTGTGTTGCCTGATATATCTCCGGCACAGTTTGCAGTGCAGGCTGCAGTATTAATAATATTACATGTGGTCTTAGAAATGCACATTTGACAGTGAGTTGACAGTAGCTTGAGTTAGGAGGATACAGATGTAAATGTACAGTCATTAACAAAAACATGGACAACTGTAAAAATTGTAACAACCTCATTTCTATATGGTGTAATTTTTATATTTTATATTTTGAGTTCATATATCAGGTCTTCCATATTATCATACATTTAGAGCATGATGATAACCACAGTTAAAACCATGCATATAGCTCGTCAAATGTATATATATATGGTTTATATGGTATTTGTATGAAAAACAGTAGCCTAAAAAACATTTAGTAGCCTATTAATTCACAAATTCTATAGATAAATAAAAAAATACTGTAATAATATTCCATTACTCCTTTAATACATGTCTACATTAATAATATAATACAATTATATATGAATATCCCACATTTCTGCCACAGATGGTGCAGTTAGTGTCACCACCAGTAAATCCATGGTAAATGATGGAGATTTGTAGATGGAAATTGTTGAGAATAAAATCTTTTGTTTGTGCATTACTGCTAACAACGCTTGTAGAAATTAATAATTAACAATAGTAAATTTAAGATAATATTAGCTTATGAAATGATTTTGCATTAAGACTATATGTACTTTCTGTTGGACATAAGAGTCACCAGTGCAACAGCCAGAGGGTGTTGGTATTTATAACAGATCCATATGAGAAGTTGTTTTGCTATGCATTTTGCTATACTTACAGAGTGCCTTTGTGTCTGTTAACAAAGAAGTTGTTACGTATTACTAAAAGAAAACTAAGGTGAAGACTCAAGTGCGCATAGATGTGAATTTATTACAAAAATAAACATAAATACCAAACAAAACACCCACGAGGGGGAAACACATAATCAATATAACACAAACTCAAAACATACCAACGCAGGGACTCAACGGGGAAGCGGGAGACGTAGACAAGACAACGATCCGACAAGGACTGCAAACACACAGGAGCTTATAAAGGGGAGAAATCAAGCAGGGAGTGAGGCAAACACAGGTGGGGCAAATTAACCAATAACGAGATAACAAGGGGGTGGGATCTTGACAATGACAGAGGCACATGGCCACACTAACAAACCCACATGTGCACACAAGACAGGACAGGCATGTGACATTACCCCCTCCTTAAGGAGCGGCTACCAGACGCTCCACTAGGGACGGGAGGGACAGACCAGGGGGCACGGGAGGGACCGACCAGGGGCAGGAGGGAGACCAGGGCGGCACGGGAGGGACAGACCAGGGCGGCACGGGAGGGACAGACCAGGGCGGCACGGGAGGGACAGACCAGGGCGGCACGGGAGGGACAGACCAGGGCGGCACGGGAGGGACAGACCAGGGCGGCACGGGAGGGACAGACCAGGGCGGCACGGGAGGACAGACCAGGGGCGGCACGGGAGGGACAGACCAGGGGCGGGACGGGAGGGACAGACCAGGGCGGGACGGGAGGGACAGACCAGGGCGGGGACGGGAGGGACAGACCAGGGCGGGGACGGGAGGGACAGACCAGGGGCGGGACGGGAGGGACACCAGGGGCGGGACGGAGGGACAGACCTGGGAGAAACAGATAAGGAAGGGGAAACAAGGGAGGGACAGGGAACACAAAGAGTTCAGGGGCCGGAGTGGCCAGCAGAGTTCAGGCGGCCGGGGGGCCGGAGTGGCCAGCAGAGTTCAGGCGGCCGGGGAGGCCAGCAGAGTTCAGGCGGCCGGAGTGGCCAGCAGAGTTCAGGCGGCCGGAGGGGCCGGATTGGCCAGCAGAGTTCAGGCGGCCGGAGGGGCCGGAGTGGCCAGCAGAGTTCAGGCGGCCGGGGCGGCCAGCAGAGATCAGGCGGCGGGATGGCCAGTAGAGTTCAGGTGGCCGGGAGTCGGAGTGGCCGGCAGCGTTCAGGCTGCCGGGGCGGACTGCAGAGTTCAGGCTGCCGGGGCGGCCAGCAGGGTTCAGGCGGCCGGGTTGGCCAGTAGAGTTCAGGTGGCCGGGGCGGCCAACAGAGATCAGGCGGCCGGGATGGCCAGTAGAGTTCAGGTGGCCGGGTCGGTCGGAGTGGCCAACAGAGTTCAGGTGGCCGGGTCGGTCGGAGTGGCCAACAGAGTTCAGGCGGCCGAGGGAGCCGGAGTGGCCGGCATAGTTCGGGCTGCCGAGGCGGCCGGCATAGTTCAGGCTGCCGGGGCGGACTGGAGAGTTCGCTGCGGGCGGCCAACAGGGTTCAGGCGGTCGTGGCGGCCAACAGGGTTCAGGCGGCCGGGGCGGCCAACAGGGTTCAGGCGGCCGGGGCGGCCAACAGGGTTCAGGCGGCCGGGGCGGCACATCCAGCACAGTGTCCGCCGGAAACGGGTCCGCCGGCTCAGGGTCCGCCGGAAACGGGACCGCCGTTAATCTCGGAGGTAATCGCGGAGGTAATCGCGGCTGCATTCACAGCGCGTGATCAGTCTGGCGCGTGTTCAGTTGATGTCTTTGGAAGCTTAACTTTCATTGGAAGTTCATTCTCCCAAGCCCTCCAGAAGGCCACCATAAGGTATCCGGTCACAGCCCTCCAGGCCATGTCCGGACTCGGGACCACCGGATCAGGACTCCCCGGAACACGATCCACCGGCACAGGGACCACCGAACACGATCCACCGGCACAGGGACCACGGAACACGATCCACCGGCACAGGGACCACCGAACACGATCCACCGGCACAGGGACCACCGGAACACGATCCACCGGCACAGGGACCGCCGGAACACGACCCACCGGGACTGGGACCACCGGAACTGGGACCACCGGCACACGATCCACCGGGACTGGGACCACCGGAACACGATCCACCGGCACAGGGACCACCGGAACACGATCCACCGGGACTGGGCCCACCGGAACAGGGACCACCGGCACAGGCACCACCGGTGCACGATCCACCAGAACAGGGACCACCGGTACAGGGACCCCCGGAACGCGTTTCCTCTCCCTGGCCTCTCTTTCCTGCAGGCGAGCAAGACCCTCCACCATTGCCCCAAAAGAAGCATTTTCGTAAGCGCTTCTAAGTATCCAGTCCATGGGCTTGTTGAGAGCATAAAAAAACAAGTCCTTAAGAGGGCCTTCATTTAGTTTTAATCCCTCCGCCGCTGCAAGGAACTCGACCGCAAACTTTCTCAGATCGGTTCCTTGTTGGCGGAGGGATGCTAAAGTCTGAAACCTCAGGATACGTTCGTAGTGGGGGCATGAATCAGTGGGTGCTGGTGGGTGATGTGCATTCTTGCGCTGAGTCTTTGACATGGTCGGATCGTTCTGTTACGTATTACTAAAAGAAAACTAAGGTGAAGACTCAAGTGCGCATAGATGTGAATTTATTACAAAAATAAACATAAATACCAAACAAAACACCCACGAGGGGGAAACACATAATCAATATAACACAAACTCAAAACATACCAACGCAGGGACTCAACGGGGAAGCGGGAGACGTAGACAAGACAACGATCCGACAAGGACTGCAAACACACAGGAGCTTATAAAGGGGAGAAATCAAGCAGGGAGTGAGGCAAACACAGGTGGGGCAAATTAACCAATAACGAGATAACAAGGGGGTGGGATCTTGACAATGACAGAGGCACATGGCCACACTAACAAACCCACATGTGCACACAAGACAGGACAGGCATGTGACAGAAGTAGTCTTTTGTCCAGGAAATTGGAGGGGTGATGTTGCAAATGAAGCACAGCTGACCAGAAAATCATCTGACTCCCAAAGAAAGACAACTTATGTATTTTTTGTGTATAAATATTGGGTCAGGGAAAGGCAAGTTTGTCGCAGACTGCCTGGACAAGCCTTGCATAGGATTGTGTAAATCAGGGACAGTTGTGACCCAGAGCTCTGAATGCTTCTTCATCTGACTTACTTAATCATTAAAAGAGTTAAACTATATTTTGTTCCTGCTCTCCTCATTCAACGAACACGCGGACTCAAGGAATTAATGCCGAGTCCAACAAAATCCTTCTGACTGTATCATTGTGCAGTGTTTAGTGTTTGTCAGCGCTGTTTTTTCTGGCTTTAAAGTAGTTTAAATCACAAAGACACTTGTTTTTGGCTGAATTAACGTGCTCCTCACTGGATCTCACAGCGCTGTCCAGTGACCGAGAGCGATCAGAGTAAACGGATCTGCCCGTGAGCTCGCGCTGACTGGCTGTTGTTGCGTTTATTTCTGTTGTGTGATTGGTTGTTACATTAATCCATATCGAGTAAAAATGACCAGAGCTTATCATTGTTATCGAAACGATATCGATATGATATCGTTTATCGGCCCAGCCCTAATTCTGAGCCAGGTTTTCAGCCTTCTCAGGGCACTGAAACATCTTTACACTACTGTTTCTCTCTCTCTGCTGGTCTGTGCTACTGTCTCTCTCTCTCTCTCGCTAGGCATTTCTTTGCTGTTCTTTTCACTTTTGTCCATGAACTGTTTTTCATCATTGCTCTGAGAGGTCAAAAAACTGAAATATTAGCCTACCATTAATGTTGACCCATGTAGCATGTTATGATCTATGAATGTAACTATACACTGTAATACCAGTTATAAACACTAATACAATCATAGTATTATTGTAGCCCAGAAATTTTCAGGAGGTGAACAATTTATTGATGGTAAATAATTGTTGTAAAAGTGTGGTTAAAAAAATAAATAATAATTCTGCTACCCCTTTTGACTTTATGCAGCAAGCAATTCACATTATCACTTTTAATTACATTATTACTTTTAATTACAGTATACAAAATTGGGTGTGCTTATTTCTGATAACTGACATATAACTGACTGGACACAGAAAGCTTGCAGCCAAGAATGTGAGAAAACGGATAATTAACTTACTTAATTTAGCTGTGAGTTACGCAATGTTAATAGCATAACTTTACCGTCACTTCTGAGAATTAAATAACACCTGTTTCACCAGACTCAATTGTCAGTTTTAACCTACAGTTGTTTTAAACGTTAAGTTATCAAGACTGTATTTGTAGAGATACATAGGCTAAATCAATAAAGTAAAACGTCTATATAAGTGATGTAAATAAAACGTGCAGACTTGCCACAATTCGACTTGTTTAGTCAGTTAAAGGGGTACTTCAGCGCTGGGAAGATGAATCTGTATTTAAACTGGGTCATTAATGTAGTAGAAATATGAAATTATTTTTGAATTCGGTGCCTTCTAGACTGAGAAAACACAGAAAATGTATTTTTGTCTCATGGGGATGAAAGACAACAACTCCCAGAATGCACTGCTTCGCTGCCCTACTCTAGGCACAACATGGTTTACTTGCCCACCGCGTTCATTTTCATAAAATCAGTTCAGTTAGAGACGCTACAATTAAAAACTGAACGTGTCTGTTCAATACAATGTGAGTGAGCCGATTGAGCGTCACGGCACAAACGCAGCAGGATCGGATTACATTCATCACATGAGCGGAGGTAATCGCGGCTGCATTCACAGCGCGTGATCAGTCTGGCGCGTGTTCAGTTGATGTCTTTGGAAGCTTAACTTTCATTGGAAGTTCATTTGAACAGTTGAAACACTCACTTTGCTCTCCACCGCTCCGTTTACATGAATCTCCGCAGCTCCCGAGCCGAGTGCTGTGAGTGCGATGTTGAAAACATGTGGAAATAGCGCCTCCTGCTGGCTGTAGTCTTCAGCCTCTGGACAAAAACTCCTACGATGATGCAAAATGACAATATTTGCGTCATCGGAGGAATTTTTCCAGAAATAAAATACATAATTCTCTCATCTCAGGGGATATGAGGGGGGAAAGTACGATCATTTGAATATACTCCTGGGTTTACAAAGCTTAATGCTAATCGCTGAAGTAACCCTTTAAGCGCCGGGTACACACTGTGCGATTTATAACAGTCCTTTTGTCAAATTGTACGAACATGATCCCCAATGTAAGCCATGTCACAATGTAAGATCTAAGTTGTCATAAATGTCAGACTGTACAATAGTTGAGGCGCACTAAAACGGACGCATGCAAGAAAATCGTCCAGTTTTATATCATCAATGAATGACGCGTTCGTGACAGTGAGCTGCATTACAGGCGGGATTTAAATGGTGGCTACAAAGAAATCTCATTTTGGTCATGGTTTGTCTAGAAAGACAAAGATAATTTGACGGTCGTCGTAGAAAAAGTCAGGATTGTGCGCCAAATCTTCTGACACTGCCAGAGTTTCGTCTGAGGTAAAATTTGATAGCATATTTATTCCAATAATAATAATAATTAAGACAACGTTAATCAATTAATTTACTAGAGTAAAACAGGTGAGATATATTATTACTGACATAATACGCTTCCTTATTTTCGGATATCTGAAAAAATCCAGCAAATTAAACTGCCTTTTCATGCTTAGGCGCTAAACTGTGATCTTTCTTGGAGGTCTGTCAGGTTCTGGAAGTAGAATCCCATAAACTAGATTTCTTCCATAAATCACTATATTTTTTTCAACAAAAATGTAAAAGGACTAAGGACTAATAATAATAATAATAAAAACTGTTTAATTGCCGATCTCCTAGTTTATTCAGCATTCAGGGTTATATTAATCAATATTTCGATATTATGTGCCTATTTTACACAACCAGTTACATTTTTATTAACTCATAACTACAACCAAAATATATAAAATAAATGTTTATTTCAAAATGTCACATCCTCCTACATCCTGATTGGGACATCCACAAATAATAATAATAAATAATAATAATAATAATAATAAAAAATCACACTGGAATCTAATGACAGCTAACCCTAACAGCAATCAAAGTATTTTAGGCTTTTGTGCCAAAATGTGTAATGTCAGGAAAACTGATAAACAAGGGTAAACTAATTATATATAAATACATATAAAGCAACATATTATAGGTAGGACAGAACAAGATATGCCATTAATATTCTTTCATTGTGCAATTCTTTCATATTATAATATGAAAGGCTCCAGTACAGCGCGTCACAAAGCACTTATGCACATCCCGTGTGCAGAATGATGTGCTTGAAGCAACACAGTCAAAGCGCGCAGCGCTCCTATGCAGGATTTTCTTTCTTAGTGTCTCCTATGCAGGATTTTCTTTCTTAGTGTCTCCTATGCAGGATTTTCTTTCTTAGTGTCTCCTATGCAGGATTTTCTTTCTTATTGTCTCCTATGCAGGATTTTCTTTCTTAGTCTCTCCTATGCAGGATTTTCTTTCTTAGTGTCTCCTATGCAGGATTTTCTTTTAACAGTTTTAAATTTCAGTGTAAATAATGTTTCATACAGTTCCATTCCCCTTATATGCAAAATCATAGACCTTTATCTACTGAAGCACAAAAATAAGTAAAAACCTATTTCTGATGGAGGTGATTGCGTGCAGATTTTTGCAAGGTTTTAAATACGAGCAAATTATAAACTTTCAAAAAAATTCAGCACTGACCGTTCCATCGACTCACGAACGTCTTTCACATGCTCTGAAAGGTAATTTAAATATATCTATTTTTTTTTCTTTTTTTAAACAAGAGTGCTGTAACCTCTAATTTACACACAGATGATGTAAAAATCATGTTTTTGTCGACTCCCAAAGCAAAAGCATAGCATTAAGTAAAGTGCGGGTGACTTTCAAAAAGTGGGGGACAGGGGACATGTCCCCACTTTTGAAAGTCACCTGGGAATTGCGCCAGTGGATAAGGCACTTAAGTATCTCCTTTTTCTATCCCTATTTGGAATAGTGGAAATTCCCACTGTCTCTCAACCATGCTCCACTTTCACACGAAGACGGCAGCGCAACACTGCTAATCTGTGTCCTATTCCCTCCTCCACTAATGCCCCTCCCTCTTTTTCTGTGGGGCTATGGAATTGTCTGTCAGCTGTCAACAAAGCTGACTTCATTCCGGCCTTTGCTTCTCACTCCACTCTCAATACCTTTGGCTTTGACTGAGACCTGGATCCGTCCAGAAGACTCAGTAACCCCTGCTGCTCTCTCTAACAACTTCTCTTTCTCTCACACCCCTCGCCAGACTTGGAGGGGTGGAGGAACAGGCCTTCTCATTACTAACAATTGGAAATACTCAACCCACACCTCTCTATGCAATAACAACTCATTCGAATACCATGCTATTAAATGCTCAACTGCCGTTGAAATCCATCTTGTAGTCATTTACCGCCCCACCAGGTCAATTGGGCACCTTTGTTGAGGAACTGGATGTGCTGCTGTCCTCACTTCCAGAGGATTGGCAGCCCACTTGTAATCCTTGGCGACTTCAACATTCACCTGGACAAACCATATGCTACAGACATCAGCAGTGGATCTGGTCTTCAGCCTCTTGATAATCAAAACTTTAGTCTCAGGGTGAATCTTAGGCATGTTTGCAGAGGTCTAGTTGCAGTTGATGTGAAGGTCTAGTGTACTGGGGTTCTTTTTATACACACCTGAGATCTAATTGATCCATTTAGATGTGATCACATGTGCTGATGTGCACCTTCAAAGTGTCTCAGCTTCAAGTACAGAGGATAAAAAAAAGATTTGAAGAGACTGGAGACGTTTATGACAAACCCAGGTCAGGCAGACCCCCCAAGACATCTGCTCGAGAGGACCGTTTGTTTGCTCGAAAATCCAAGGCCAGCCCTTTTTCCACTGCAGCAGAGCTCCACGAGACCTGGTCACCTGAAGTCCCTGTGTCAACCAGAACAGTGTGTCGGATTCTGTCTCGAAATGGCCTCCATGGTCGAATCAGTGCCCAGAAGCCAGCACTAAACAAAAGACAATTGAAAAACCGTGGCATTTGCCCACAGCCTGCTAAAAGGATGGACGCTGGAAAAGTGGCAGAAGGATTTTTCAGATGAATCTTCTGTTGAATTACACCACAGTCGCTGCAAATATTGCAGGAGACCTACTGGAGCCCGCATGGATCCGAGATTCACCCAGAAAACAGTGAAGTTTGGTGGGGGAAAATCATGGTCTGGGGTTACATCCAGTATAGGGGTGTGCGAGAGATCTGCAGGGTGGAAGGCAACATCAATAGTCTAAAATACCAAAAAATCTTAGCTACCTCTTATATTCCCAACCATAAAAGAGGCCAAATCCTGCAGCAGGATGGTGCTCCATCGCATTCTTCCATCTCCACATCAAAGTTCCTCAAGGTGAAGAAGATCAAGATGCTCCAGGATTGGCCAGCCCAGTCACCAGATATGAACATCATTGAGCATATGTGGGGTAGGATGAAAGAGGAAGCATGGAAGACGAAACCAAAGAATATTGATGAACTCAGGGAGGCATGCAAGCTTTCTTTGCTATTCCTGATGACTTAAGGTCCTTGCCAAACCCGCATGGATGCAGTCTTCCAAGCTCATGGAAGTCATACAAGATATTACATTTGGATCTCACAGCACCACTACTTAATTTGCTGACATATTTTTGTATTTGCAGTAAATTTGTTCAATTTCTGTATAGGCGACAAAACTTTTGTCTTGCCAAAATTTGACCTTTCTGTCTTGATTAAATGATAAAACTTTTTTCAGTGAATCTAATTTATTTCAGTGCATTAAACGTCATCTGGGAGGGTTTTAGCTTTTCATATAAGCTATTTCTAACACCAATTGATGAATTAAAGTCAGGTTAATAGCAGGTGTTTCTACAAAATAGATAAGCGACACGACTTTTGTCAGGGACTGTACACAATAGAAAATGGCACCCCAGAAGCTAGTGTATGCAGTCCAATTCTGTTTAATATAATGATTAATGATGTGTTTGATGGAGTGAATCAAAGGGTAAACAGGGCATTATATGCAGATGATGGAGCATTGTGGGTAAGGGGCCGTAATATTGACAATTTATATCAAAGGATGCAAACAGCAATTAGTCAGGTTGCAAAATGGAGGTATAAAATAGATCTTAAGATATATGGACGATCTCTCTAACAGGTCAATTAATTAAGATATCTTGGTGTGTTGTTTGATAGTAAACTTACTTTTAAGAATCATGTTCAGAAAATGGTGGACAAGTGTAAGAGAGCAATCAATCTTTTGAAGTGTCTTACAGGGGATAGCTGGGGGGCGTCAGGCTCTTCTTTGAAAATTATTTATATTGCAATAATCCGATCAGTGTTTGACTATGGGTGTTCAGTATACAAAACAGCAGCAAAAACTACATTAGGTGAACTGGACAGGGTGCAGGCCAATGCGCTCCGGCTGTGAAGTGGAGCCTACCAAACATCACCTATCCCAGCGCTGCAAGTTGAAGTAGGGGAGATGCCTTTAAATCATAGTATGTTAAAACTTTCTCTAGCATATTGGGTAAACTTACAAGGGCATGAAAATACACATCCTACATAACTGGTGTTAGAAGAATGCTGGGAATATGGGTTTTACTTGATCTTAGTGCCGCATTCGACACCATAGATCATAAAATACTCTTAGATCGTCTACAAAATTACACTGTTATTCAGGGACAGGCATTAAAGTGGTTTAAATCGTATCTAACTGAACGTTACCAATTTGTCTATTTAAACGGGGAAAAATCTTTGATAACATTGGTAAATTATGGAGTGCCACAAGGATCTGTGTTAGGCCCTCTGTTATTCTCAATATATATGCTGCCACTTGGGAATATTATAAGAAAACATGGAATTAGTTTCCACTGTTATGCCGATGATACTCAGTTATATATTAAAACTCGATCAGATGAAATCTCTAAATTATCCAAGCTGTCAGAGTGTGTTAAAGATATAAAATATTGGATGAGCTGTAATTTTCTCCTATTAAATTCAGATAAGACTGAGGTGTTACTTATTGAACCAAAAACCTGTACACAGAATCTCTTAGAATATAATTTGCACTTAGAAGGCTGTACCATTTCTTCATCCTCTACAGTTAAAGACCTGGGTGTATATTAGACGGCAACTTATCTTTGCAAATCATATTTCAAATGTTACAAAAACAGCCTTCTTCCACCTTAGAAACATCGCTAAGCTACATAACATATTATCTGTCTCTGATGCAGAAAAGTTAGTTCATGCATTCATGACCTCAAGACTAGATTACTGTAATGCATTACTAGCAGGATGTTCTGCATCCTCAATAAACAAGCTACAATTAGTCCAAAATGCAGCTGCTAGAGTTCTTTCTAGGTCACGAAAATATGATCATATAACACCAATTTTATCATCACTACACTGGTTACCTATTAAGTTCCGTATCAATTATAAAGTATTGCTACTGACCTATAAGGCCCTAAACGGTTTAGCTCCTGTGTATTTAACTGATCTTCTATCGCCTTATAACCCTTCACGATCTTTACAATCACTAAACTCTGGGCTTCTGGTAGAACCTAGGATATCTAATTCCACTAAAGGAGGAAACTATGGAATAGCCTACCTAATAATGTTCGGGCTCAGATTCACTCTCACAGTTTAAATCTAGATTAAAGACGCATCTATTTATCCAAGCATTCCCATAATGCTTCTCATAATCTTGTGCTCCAGTTATATCAGTGCACATGACTGTCTTTGCTTAATGCTTTGAACAGCAGTTACGCTAATTATTTACCTGTTCTGTTTTATCTTGGGATGTCCATCACCTGTGAAGAGATGACTCCAACTCCTGCAAGGACTTCAGATGACCGTCACCTGTGAAGAGATGACTCCAACTCCTGCAAGGACTTCAGATGACCGTCACCTGTGAAGAGATTACTCCAACTCATGCGAGGACTTCAGATGACCATCAACTGTGAAGAGATGACTCCAACTCCTGCGAGGACTTCAGATGACCGTCACCTGTGAAGAGATGACTCCAACTCCTGCGAGGACTTCAGATGACCATCACCTGTGAAGAGATGACTCCAACTCCTGCAAGGACTTCAGATGACCATCACCTGTGAAGAGATGACTCCAACTCCTGCGAGGACTTCAGATGACCGTCACCTTGAAGAGATGACTCCAACTCATGCGAGGACTTCAGATGACCGTCACCTGTGAAGAGATGACTCCAACTCCTGCGAGGACTTCAGATGACCGTCACCTGTGAAGAGATGACTCCAACTCCTGCGAGGACTTCAGATGACCATCACCTGTGAAGAGATGACTCCAACTCATGCGAGGACTTCAGATGACCATCACCTGTGAAGAGATGACTCCAACTCATGCAAGGACTTCAGATGACCATCACCTGTGAAGAGATGACTCCAACTCCTGCAGGACTTCAGATGACCATCACCTGTGAAGAGATGACTCCAACTCCTGCAAGGACTTCAGATGACCATCACCTGTGAAGAGATGACTCCAACTCCTGCGAGGACTTCAGATGACCATCACCTGTGAAGAGATGACTCCAACTCATGCAAGGACTTCAGATGACCATCACCTGTGAAGAGATGGCTCCATCTCATGCAAGGACTTCAGATGACCATCACCTGTGAAGAGATGACTCCAACTCCTGCGACTTCAGATGACCATCACCTGTGAAGAGATGACTCCAACTCCTGCAGGACTTCAGATGACCATCACCTGTGAAGAGATGACTCCATCTCATGCAAGGACTTCAGATGACCATCACCTGTGAAGAGATGACTCCAACTCCTGCGAGGACTTCAGATGACCATCACCTGTGAAGAGATGTCTCCAACTCCTGCAGGACTTCAGATGACCATCACCTGTGAAGAGATGTCTCCAACTCCTGCAAGGACTTCAGATGACCATCACCTGTGAAGAGATGTCTCCAACTCCTGCAAGGACTTCAGATGACCATCACCTGTGAAGAGATAACTCCAACTCCTGCGAGGACTTCAGATGACCATCACCTGTGAAGAGATGACTCCAACTCATGCGAGGACTTCAGATGACCATCACCTGTGAAGAGATGTCTCCAACTCCTGCGAGGACTTCAGATGACCGTCACCTGTGAAGAGATGACTCCAACTCCTGAGGACTTCAGATGACCATCACCTGTGAAGAGATGACTCCAACTCCTGCGAGGACTTCAGATGACCGTCACCTGTGAAGAGATGACTCCAACTCATGCGAGGACTTCAGATGATCGTCACCTGTGAAGAGATGACTCCAACTCCTGCGAGGACTTCAGATGACCGTCACCTGTGAAGAGATGACTCCAACTCCTGAGGACTTCAGATGACCATCACCTGTGAAGAGATGACTCCAACTCCTGCAAGGACTTCAGATGACCATCACCTGTGAAGAGATGACTCCATCTCATGCAAGGACTTCAGATGACCGTCACCTGTGAAGAGATGTCTCCAACTCATGCGAGGACTTCAGATGACCATCACCTGTGAAGAGATGACTCCAACTCCTGCGAGGACTTCAGATGACCGTCACCTGTGAAGAGATGACTCCAACTCCTGCAAGGACTTCAGATGACCATCACCTGTGAAGAGATGACTCCAACTCATGCAAGGACTTCAGATGACCATCACCTGTGAAGAGATGACTCCATCTCATGCGAGGACTTCAGATGACCATCACCTGTGAAGAGATGACTCCAACTCATGCGAGGACTTCAGATGACCGTCACCTGTGAAGAGATGTCTCCAACTCCTGCGAGGACTTCAGATGACCGTCACCTGTGAAGAGATGACTCCAACTCTTGCGAGGACTTCAGATGACCATCACCTGTGAAGAGATGACACCAACTCATGCAAGAACTTCAGATGACCATCACCTGTGAAGAGATGACTCCATCTCATGCAAGGACTTCAGATGACCATCACCTGTGAAGAGATGACTCCAACTCCTGCGAGGACTTCAGATGACCGTCACCTGTGAAGAGATGTCTCCAACTCCCGAGGACTTCAGATGACCATCACCTGTGAAGAGATGACTCCAACTCTGCGAGGACTTCAGATGACCGTCACCTGTGAAGAGATGTCTCCAACTCCTGCGAGGACTTCAGATGACCATCACCTGTGAAGAGATGACTCCAACTGCGAGGACTTCAGATGACCATCACCTGTGAAGAGATGTCTCCAACTCCTGCGAGGACTTCAGATTACCGTCACCTGTGAAGAGATGACTCCAACTCCTGCGAGGACTTCAGATGACCATCACCTGTGAAGAGATGTCTCCAACTCCTGCGAGGACTTCAGATGACCATCACCTGTGAAGAGATGTCTCCAACTCATGCGAGGACTTCAGATGACCATCACCTGTGAAGAGATGTCTCCAACTCATGTGAGGACTTCAGATGACCATCACCTGTGAAGAGATGTCTCCAACTCATGTGAGGTCTTCAGATGACCATCACCTGTGAAGAGATGTCTCCAACTCATGCAAGGACTTCAGATGACCATCACCTGTGAAGAGATGTCTCCAACTCCTACGAGGACTTCAGATGACCGTCACCTGTGAAGAGATGACTCCAACTCCTGCAAGGACTTCAGATGACCATCACCTGTAAAGAGATGATTAACTCCTGCGAGGACTTCAGATGACCATCACATGTGAAGAGATGTCTCCTACTCCTACGAGGACTTCAGATGACCATCACCTGTGAAGAGATGACTCCAACTCATGCGAGGACTTCAGATGACCATCACCTGTGAAGAGATGACTAACTCCTGCAAGGACTTCAGATGACCATCACCTGTGAAGAGATGACTCAACGCGCCCTTTCTTTTCCTTAAACTTAATCATTGTTTCATGTATTCCTATTTAACTTCATTGTGCCCTAATTTAATTCATTATTATACTGATAAATACATTGTTAGTTGATCTGTGTCCTTTGAACATTTCTGAAATGCATAATGTGGACAAATCACTTTAAATTGTAATGTAGCCTTAAAGCTTTTTCTGTGAAGATGCTTTGAAACTATATGTATTGTGAAAAGCGCTATACAAATAAAAGTGAATTGAATTGAATATGGGCGCAATAGTAGTTTTGGATGGAACAGCAATAAAGAGGCAGATTACATGGGAATAAATAATATACCTTGCCGCAAAACTGTTAACTTGAGCACAATTCCACCTTCACGAGTTTGTGTGCCCATATAATCTTAGTGAAAGTGGTAAACGGATTTGGCTTGCTGTCTGCTATAGAGGGGCTCGGAGAGGATATTCTACCCGAGCTTCGATTGCCCCTATAACAGGCAAATTGTTCAAAAGGGAGGAGCCGGGAGGAGGAGGGATGCTGCAAGAACTAACAATGGGAAGAGGTAGGCTGCTGGTTTTATACCTTGGTAGTAATTGGAAGATTAGATGGGCGCATTTCCTCCCGAAATTACGTTTAGTAACTTCACTTCACGAGTTTGTGTGCCCATATAATCTTAGTGAAAGTGGTAAACGGATTTGGCTTGCTGTCTGCTATAGAGGGGCTCGGAGAGGATATTCTACCCGAGCTCCGATTGCCCCCCAAAAACATAAATGCATAAATAGACAGCAAGCTGGAATTATGGGAATTGGAACAGCTCATGATTACTTAAGGAATCTGTTACTTAAGGATTACTCTCTGAATCAATTATTATTAGTCCAGAAGACCCCCCCAAAAGATATGGAATGGAAGATGGCACTGTAGCAGCATTGAGATAGGCAGGTAACTGCCGTGGCAGTTATGAAACCGCTGAGGCGTTGCAGTGGCTGTATGGAATAAAGTGGAGCACTGCAGCGGCAGTCTCTAATTGGCGGGGCACTGCAGCGGCAGTCTCTAATTGGCGGGGCACTGCAGCGCAGTCTCTAATTGGCGGGCACTGCAGCGGCAGTCTCTAATTGTCTGGGCACTGCAGCGGCAGTCTCTAATTGGCGGGCACTGCAGCGGCAGTCTCTAATTGTCTGGGCACTGCAGCGCAGTCTCTAATTGGCAGGGCACTGCAGCGCAGTCTCTAATTGGCAGGGCACTGCAGCGCAGTCTCTAATTGGCAGGGCACTGCAGCGCAGTCTCTAATTGGCAGGGCACTGCAGCGCAGTCTCTAATTGGCAGGGCACTGCAGCGCAGTCTCTAATTGGCTGGGCACTGCAGCGGCAGTCTCTAATTGGCTGGGCACTGCAGCGGCAGTCTCTAATTGGCTGGGCACTGCAGCGGCAGTCTCTAATTGGCTGGGCACTGCAGCGGCAGTCTCTAATTGGCTGGGCACTGCAGCGGCAGTCTCATATTGGCGGGCACTGCAGCGCAGTCTCATATTGGCGGGCACTGCAGCGCAGTCTCATATTGGCGGGCACTGCAGCGGCAGACTCATATTGGCGGAGCACTGCAGCGGCAATCTTAAGCAGCAGTAGTATCAAGTAAAATGGAGCACGACACAGCAGCATTAATTAAACGAGGTTTGCAGGCGTAAGTTGGATTGAGTTTCGAAGGGAAGCTATCTTAAAGAGAAGTGAGATTTAGATGGGCTTGTTTGATGAGGCTGAGGTCAGATCGGATGTAAGACTGAAAGGCGCCTGAGGACCACCGCCCAGTAGTTTGATTTGATGGTCTGGCAGACCTTTTGGGCTGCAGTTGTAGCTGCTCCAATACGAAAAGAGTGAGATGAATACAAGTGAGCTTGGATACCAGAGTGGGTGAGGATGTGTTTAAGCTTTTTATGGAACCATTGCCTGGTGACAGGAAGGTTGTTCTCATCAATGAAAAGTGGGTCGAGCTGAGAGGAGATCTGAGTCTCCTGTGTGCCAGGAAGAAGGAAAGAGATTGATATGGCTGGATGGGTGTCGGGAGATTGAAGATATGGATGAAATGGCCGTTTTTAATTGATCAGTTTTGCTGCGTTGATCAGGAAACGGATGGTGTCCTTGTCTAACACTTGGAGGTCGGAGAAGGTTGGATGGATGGCTGGGTTGAATTTAAAATTAGTTGTAAAAAACTCTGAGGAATCCAAAAAGGCCAGGTAAACATAGCATCTAGAGTTCTTGCTGTATCTGGAGGCATGTGACCAGAGCGGAGGAAGGTCAGACATTTAGCTAAAAGATCAATGGTTAGAGGTTGCCTGGAATCAGGATGAGTAGGGTTGGTTTTTTGAATTCCTTTGATTAGGAGTGTGATCTGGGGGTTTGTTATGGCAGGACATGGATGGCCGTAGATTAGTTTGAAGAAAAATTGAATGCCACTGAGATAGACTTTGATGGTGCTGGGTTGGATTGACTTGATCTGGTGGAGATATGAGATGAATGAAGAAATTGATAGGAGGAAAAACTGGGGAAAAACTGGTTGTAGGAGGAATGGAATTGTTTGAAAGCTCTCCAAGCTGTCAGTAAGATTGCAGTGTTCTGGGTGAGAGGCGTGAAATATCGAATCCAGAGATGAAGTGTGGAGGTGTTTGAGTGGGTGAGTTACTGGAATATCAAGTCTGAATAGGGAGGAACTGGAGTTGGATCTGGGTCCGCCTCCGGGGCTAATGCTCTGAATTTCTGAAAGAAAGCGAGAGAGTGCGTCAGCAATTTGGTTTTGGTGGCCTGGAATATGAACAGCTTTGAAGATGAATTGTTTACAGGCAGATAACCATGTGAGCGTCTCAAGAGGGCATGATTTCAGGGAATTTGAACGGCCTTTGTTGATGCAGTGTACAGTGGCTAGATTATCACAGTGGAATTCTATGTTTTTAGAAGACCATTCGTGACCCCACAAATATGCAGCTATGACGATGGGATAGAGCTCAAAAAGAGCTGAGGATGCAACATCTTGATTTAACGTGGAGAGCTCAGGAGGCCAGGTTGAAGCGAACCAATGAGTCTTGTAGAATCCTCCAAATCCTACTGAGGGAGCGGCATCTGTAAACAGCGGGAGATCACAAGGTTGAGATTGAAAGTCGTCGTAAAAGAAGGTAAGGCCGTTCCACTGTTTAAGAAACATGATCCATAGATTCAGGTCGGTGAGGCAAGATGGGGTTAGAGATATGGTGTAATCTAATTCCTGAATGGGACGATGCAAGAGACAGCAAGTGGGAGATGAAAGGCGTCCTTGAGGCACTATACGCATGGCGTAGTTTAAGTGTCCTAGCAGGAAAGTAAATCTCGTTTGCTGCACTGAGGTGCTTCGAGCAGATTGGAGGAGATGGCAATTATTCTGTCGATTTTGTCTTTGGGAAGGGAGGCTTGGAATTTAACAGAGTCGAGGTTAATTCCGAGGAACTCTAGAGATGTTGAAGGGCCCAATGTCTTCTCTGAAGAGACTGGAACTCCTAATTCAGAAAAAACACTCTGAACGGTAGAAAGGTGAAAAAAGCTGGGGAAACAGTGAGAAAGTCATCCAGAAGATGCACCAGGTAAGGGACTGCATGGTTGTTTTGCAGGATCCAGCAAAGCGCTTCTGACAGCATGTCAAAATTTTGGACTACTTTTGCAGCCAAAAGTTAAACGTACTGCAAAAAAGAATTTTCCTCTCCAGTGAATGCCAAAAAGGTGCCAAAAGTCTGGATGTATAGGCATGACTTTAAATGCTGATGTGATGTCAACTTTTGCTAACCAGGCTCCGTAACCAGCATTTTTGATTAGGTGAATGGCTTGGTCTATGTTATGGTAGCACAAGGAGAATTCTTCTAGCGGGATGAGGCTGTTTATACTTGGATGAGTATTGTTGTGGGGAGCTGAGAGATCTATGATCATTCGTTTTTCCTGAAAATTTCCTTGTGGCTACCGATAGGACTTATCCGAAATAATTTGAAAGGCGGGAGTCAAAGGGCCAATCATGAATCCAGACTCTAGCTCTTTGGCTATTAAGGTGTCGACTGCTTCAGGTTCAGCGTTTGCCGACTGAAGGTTTTTGCAGATAAGGCTACTGGTAGGAGGCTTTCCAGACCAGGATTAAAACCTTCCTTTAAACCTTTGAGAAGATATTGTGCAAAGTTTTTGTCTGGGTGATTTGCCAGTTCGTGTGCTAGAGAGGAGACAATGATGGGAGAAGACAGATACTTTCGCAATTCTTTATTGGAGTTTGCTGAGGAGCGATAGACAGGGCATACAGAGCGAGCATGAGCTCCACCACAGAAATTACACACATGTAGATATTTGCAGTGTTGTCTAGTACAACCAAACTGATTGAAATTATTGCATACTTGTCTGCCTGGAGTGAACCTGAAGTTGCGGCTCTTTGAGTCGCCTGGACTGCACGTAAGATGTTGAATTTACGAATTGAGAGGTGCCAGGATTGGTGCTCATATTGTTTGAAGGGCCGGAATTAAAGAGGGGGCATGAGGAAGGCTCGTGTGTGGTGGAATTACACAAGACGCAAGAGACACTACGGCAGCCCAGAAAAACCTTATTGTATAGCTCCAAGTCAAGAGCTCCCCAATAAGGACATTGATTCCACTGGGTGACTCGAGCTGTGCATTTGGCTGAAAAAAGCCTGTAGTAGGTGAAGAAATGAGTACCCCCGAAGGTGTGTGACAGTTCTGCTATTATAGTTAAAAAGTCATTTAACTCCTTGCGTCTAGAGGGGAAGACGGAACAAATAATCTCTGTATATCTACCGAAAGCGATACAAAATTCAGCCATGGTAAGTATGCGATTTGATTTGGAATTTGTGGTTTTCAGATTGATTATCATTTGACCGCAGTCAAAGTGCGATGGGGTTCACTTATTGAAACAGAGGAAGGAGAGAAGAGAGGTCAATGTCCGCACCTGCTAAAATCTGGGAACGTAGATGAGTGGAGACGGGTGGTGGATCCATGGCAAGGGCATTGGAAGGAACTGGAAGAGCTGATGCAGTTGAGAGTGTATATGTTGGGAGGCGAGGAACTGTTGAGGAAGCAGTGGCTGGATGGAATAAGGTTGGGAATAGATCACTTGGGGAGGCAACCCCATGCTTGGATCGGCTCCAACGGCAGCAGATAAAGGAAAGAGAGGGGGTGGCAGGACCGTTTGCGGAGGCAGCCTCACGCTTGGGTCTGTGCCGATAGCAGAGGAGAAATTAGTGAGAGGGGGAAAGGGAGGGGGCATGACCGTTTGCGGAGGCAGCCTCACGCTTGGGTCTGTGCCGATACCAGAGGAGAAATTAGTGAGAGGGGGAAAAGAAGGGGGCATGACCGTTTGGAGGCAGCCTCACGCTTGGGTCTGTGCCGATAGCAGAGGAGAAATTAGTGAGAGGGGAAAAGAAGGGGGCATGACCGCTTTGGAGGCAGCCTCACGCTTGGGTCTGTGCCGATAGCAGAGGAGAAATTAGTGAGAGGGGAAAGGGGGCATGACCGTTTGCGGAGGCAGCCTCACGCTTGGGTCTGTGCCGATACCAGAGGAGAAATAAGTGAGAGGGGGAAAGAGAGGGGGGGGCATGACCGTTTGCGGAGGCAGCCTCACGCTTGGGTCTGTGCCGATAGTGGAAGAGAGAGGAATGGAAGAGGGGGGGGGAAGGGGGGGGACAGGTAGCCTCAAATTTGAATTGATTCCATGGCTAGATGTATTTAACTGGGGATGAAAGACAGGAGGAACAGACATGTTGGAAGCGTGGGCAGTAGAAGCTGTGATAGACTCACCTGTGGCAGGAGGAAAGGCAACAGTCACAGTTGGAGAGGCCGCAAAACTATCGCGGGCGACGGCGGAACTAATGTTTGCGGCCGCGATAGACGGCCGGCCGCAATGAGCGGCGGACGAGGAAGCTGTAGCAGCAGCGGCTGCCGGCTGAAATTGTTGCGGGTTAGAGGCAAACCGTATAGATCGTACGGTTGCGTGCGTTGAGGCTTGCGTGGTGCTTGGAGGACGCTGGGTATTTTGGTGAGAGCGCACGAGCAGTTCGTGAAGTTGCGCTTTTGAATTCTTCCTGGAGAAATGGATACCCGCGTTGGATAACGCTTGCCTGAGCGCGTTGACGGTCCATTTCTCGACAGGAGGAACTGAAGGGCTTGCTGATGATGATGATGATGATGATGATGATGATGATGATGATGATGATGGACGAGATAAATCGCGGCGAGGATCAGCCGAGCCCCGTGATGATCTAGTTGGAGGAGGTGAAAGAGGTCTCCTTGAGCGTGGTTTTTGTGCTTGTGGCGGAGGGGCGTGGTTCCGCGAAAGCTGCAGCGGGAGAAAGAGAGTGGAGCAGAGCGGTCGGTAAGTAGGTCAAGCAGATGATAACACCTGTCTCTGATTACAGTAATTGGCGTGGAGAGCGCTTATAAGCCGCTGCAGAAAGAGAGGAGGAGAGAGAATTGACTGGGACTACACGCACGCTGCTGAGAGTGAACAAGAGAAGCTGCTATTGCTGAGAACTGAACGGGCGACCCATATCGTGGAACTTGAGGTACGAGCCACTAAGGTGTGCCGTGTGAAACGGGCGACCCATATCGTGGATTTTGAGTGTATACGCCAGAGAGCGTCTGTGTGTGCGTGAGCAAAAATAAAAGTGTGTAAGTCCCAGTCAAGCCGACCTGTCTTCTTCCTTCCAACATCGAACTACATTACACTGGTGCCGAAACCCGGGAAGGGAGAAGATCGCCGCCGCCATGTCAACTCCGCCGAAGACGCCGCTTGCGGACATCGTCCAATCGCTCGCCGGTCTTCACCAAGAACACCACCAGGATCTGCTGGCCGTGAGGGAGGAGCAACAGCGACGTTTCGAAGCTCTCCTCACGGCCCAGCATGAAGACCGCGAGCTGTTCCGGGGCTGGATAGACCGGGAGATCCGGGCCATTCCCAGAGACAGACCACCGACTCAGCCGCGGCCGTCCCGCTATCGAAGATGGGGCCTCAGGATGATCCTGAGGCCTTCATAGAGCTTTTTGAGAGGGCGGCCGGGTTCCGGGAATGGCCCAAGGCGGACTGGCCGATGCGGCTGCTTCCCCTGCTGTCGGGGGAGGCTCAGGTAGCCGCACACCAACTGCCAGTCCAGAATCTCCTGGTCTACGACGATCTCAAGCGCGCCATTCTACAGCGGGTCGGCCGGACGCCGGAACAACACCGTCAGCGGTTCCGTACCCTGACACTAGACGAGTCCGGCCGACCCTTCGTGTTTGCGCACCAGCTCCGGGACTCCTGCCGCAAGTGGCTGATGGCCGATGGAAGTGACGTCGAGGGGATCATCGACCGTGTGGCACTGGAGCAGTTCGTGGCCAGGTTGCCGAAGAAGACTGCCCAGTGGGTCCAGTGCCACCGCCCGACGTCGCTGGACCAGGCCATCCAACTGGCGGAGGACGAGATGGTGGCGTGCCGAGGGGTCGGCGAACATCTACCATCAGCATCTCTCTCTCTCTCTCTCTCTCTTCTCCTTCCCCCTCCCGTCTCTCTCCAAACCTATCCCCTTTCCTAGGTATCGCGGGGTGCCTCCCGGCCGGCCCCAAGATGGAGGATGGGTGGTTCAGGAGAACCACCCGCGACCACCCAATCAGCGCCGAGGGGAGGAGGAGGAGAGCCAGAACCGACACCGCTGGCGGGCCCCGGTCTCTCCACGCCAATTCCCGGCCTGCTTCCAGCCACTAGGGCGGCGGGAGGCCTGGGCCGGCGTGTTGGCGTTGTGGGGACCCTGGGCACTTTGTTGATCAGTGTCCAGTGATGGAGGTGGGGACGCTGGTCAGGGTCCCCGACGCGCTGCCCACGCTGCCCCGATCAAGCTGGACTGTACCAAATACCCGTGAGTATCAAGGGGGTACTTATCAGGCTCTGGTGGATTCAGGTTGTAACCAGACCTCTGTACACCAAAGCCTGATTCAGCCCGGGGCATGGGATAAGCGCCGCATGGTTATGGTGAGGTGTGTGCACGGGAGGTGAGAGAATACCCGTTAGTGCCAATGGATTTTCTATTCAGGGAAAAAACATAGAGTTGAGGTGGCCGTTAACCAGCATCTCCGGCACCCACTGATTTTGGGAACAAATTGGCCAGGTTTTAAGGAATTATTGGGATGTTTATGTGTGGGTGCCTCTTGGGGAAAAAGAGACGGGAAAGTGGCGGTTGCACAGGCGGGGAGGTGGAACCGCGACCACTGGGCACTGATCCAGGAACTGAGCGCTCGGAAACGCCAGTGTTTTCGAACGCGATGACTTTCCCCTGGAACAGTCCCAGGATGAAACGCTCAAAAATGCGCTCAATCAGGTCTGTGCCATCGACGCCATCCTCCGTCCTGATCAACCGCTCACTTTTCCTTTTTCTCTGATAAAGGACAGGTTGTATAGGGTGACCCAAGATGCCCAAACAAAGCAGACTACAACCCAGTTGTTAATTCCTAAAAGCCGTCGGGAAATGCTTTTCCAGGCGGCTCATCATAATCCTATGGCTGGGCATTTAGGGCAAATAGCGACACTAAACCGCCTCATGGCCCGGTTCTTTTGGCCGGGCATTCACGAGAATGTACGCCGGTGGTGTGCGTCTTGTCGTGAATGTCAGTTGGTAAATCCACCGGCCCAACCAAAAGCACCATTGTGCCCCCTCCCATTGATGCAGGTCCCTTGAAAGAATTGGGATGGACCTCATCGGGCCATTAGAGCGGTCAGCCCGCGGACATCGCTTTGCATTAGTCCTGGTGGATTATGCAACGCGATATCCGGAGGCAGTGCCACTACGTAACATTTCGGCGAAAAGTGTTGCGAGTGCACTGTTCTCCTAATCTCCGGTGGGAATCCCGAAAGAGATTCTCACCGATCAAGGCACGGCGTTTATGTCACGGACAATCCGCGAACTTTACGGATTATTGGGCATTAAGTCTATTCGAACCAGCGTCTATCACCCACAAACAGACGGGCTGGTAGAAAGATTTAATCGCACGTTGAAAACCATGATTCGTAAATTCGTTCACGAAGACGCCAAAAATTGGGACAAATGGCTAGAACCTCTCTTGTTCGCTGTCCGCGAGGTCCCCCAAGCCTCCACGGGGTTTTCCCCCTTCGAGCTTCTCTATGGCCGCCAGCCCCGAGGGGTTTTGGATGTCATTAGGGAAGCTTGGGAGGACGGACCGTCCGCTAGTAAAAACGAAATTCAGTTTGTATTGGACCTGAGAACAAAACTCCACACTCGGCTTTCGATGGAGAATTTGTTACAGGCTCAAGACAAACAGAGACAGCTGTACAACAAAGGGGCTAGATTAAGACAATTTGCACCGGGAGAGAAAGTACTTCTGTTACTACCCACCTCTAGTTCTAAATTACTCGCCAAGTGGCAAGGACCGTTTGAGGTCACACGGCCAGTAGGGGATCTGAACTATGAGGTCATTCGTCCGACAGGGACGGGCACGCGTCAGATATATCATATCAATTTATTAAAAATGGGTTGAGGCCGAGGCTGTGATGCTGGCGACGGTAGTGAGTGGAGAGGATGATCTCAGACCAGAGGCGGTTCAAAAGTCACAATCTCCCGCTCTGGTCCCGGGGGGAGATCACCTCTCACCCTCCCAGCTCATAGACCTCAAACAATTACAGGCGGAGTTCGCCGACGTGTTCTCGCCCCTACCGGGTCGGACGGACCTCATCCAACACCACGTTGAGACCGAGCCGGGCGTGCGTTATGCGCAGCCGACCATATAGGTTGCCAGAACACAAGAAAGAAGTGGTTCAGGCGAATCAGAGGCAATGTTAGAGATGGGGGTAATAGAAGAATCCAACAGTGACTGGGCGAGCCCGATCGTTTTGGTACCAAAACCTGACGGCTCGGTCCGGTTCTGCGTGGATTACAGAAAAGTCAACGCGGTGTCGAAATTTGATGCATATCCCATGCCACGGGTTGACGAATTGCTTGATCGGCTGGGTACTGCTCGTTTTATTCGACACTGGACTTGACAAAGGGTTACTGGCAGATCCTTGTCTCCAGTAACCAAAGAGAAAACAGCTTTCACCACGCCGCTTGGATTGCACCAATTTGTTACGCTTCCTTCGGGCTGTTCGGGCACCGCGACTTTCAGCGCCTGATGGACCGAATCCTTGGCCGCATGCTGCATATGCCGCTGCTTATCTAGATGATATCATCATTTATAGTGGGGACTGGCAGCGTCATATGCAGCATTTGCGAGCAGTCCTCAGGTCGCTGAGAAGGGCGGGCTCACGCCAACCCGAAGAAGTGTGCAATTGGGCGGGTGGAAGTAAGATATCTGGGCTTCCACTTGGGTCATGGGCAGGTGCGCCCCAAATTAATAAGACCGCAGCGGTTGCGGCCTGCCCAAGACCCAAGACCAAAAGGAGGTTAGACAGTTCCTGGGGCTGGCGGGATATTATCGGAGGTTTGTACCTAATTATTCGGACCTCGCCAGCCCACTGACTGATCTAACTAAAAGGAAGAACCAGATACAGTTCGGTGGACGGAGCAGTGCCAGCAGGCTTTTACCCAGTTAAAGGCTGCCCTGTGGTGGACCGCTCTTACAGGCTCCTAACTTTTCTCTCCCATTCTTGTTGCAGACGGACGCCTCGGACAGGGGTTGGCGCAGTCCTGGCCCAGGAGGTGGAGGGTGAGGAGCGGCGGTGCTGTACATCAGTCGAAAGCTCTCTAAGAGAGAGAGGCGATGTACAGCACCATAGAGAAGGAGTGTTTAGCCATCAGGTGGGCCGTCCTCACCCTTCGCTATTACCTCCTGGGGCGGAGTTCACCTCTGTTCGGATCACGCCTTGCAGTGGCTCCACCGCATGAAGGATACCAACGCGCGGATCACCCGTTGGTATCTAGCTTTACAGCCATTTAAGTTCAAGGTGGTCCACAGGCCGGGTGCTCAGATGGCTGCGGCTGACTTCCTCCCGGAGGAGGGGGAGGCTGCAGGCGGATGGCTCCCGGCCTGAGTCGGGCGGTGGGGTATGTGGCGGAGGGGGCGTGGTTCCGCGAAAGCTGCAGCGGGAGAAAGAGAGTGGAGCAGAGCGGTCGGTAAGTAGGTCAAGCAGATGATAACACCTGTCTCTGATTACAGTAATTGGCGTGGAGAGAGCGCTTATAAGCCGCTGCAGAGAGAGAGGGAGGAGAGAATTGGACTGGGACTACACGCACGCTGCTGAGATGAACAAGAGAAGCTGCTATTGCTGAGAACTGAACGGGCGACCCATATCGTGGAACTTGAGTGTACGAGCCACTAAGGTGTGCCGGTGTGAAACGGGGCGACCCATATCGTGGATTTTGAGTGTATACGCCAGAGAGCGTCTGTGTGTGCGTGAGCAAAAATAAAAGTGTGTAAGTCCCAGTCAAGCCGACCCTGTCTTCTTCCTTCCAACATCGAACTACATTACAGTGCTGGTTTGTGGAGCGGAGGACCGGCGACCTGGACGATCGACGGGTGAAATGTGCAGTGAAGGAGGATCCAAACTGTTGGGAGAAGAGCGTGCAGGTGTTTCTGGCACGTTAGAAAGTTCGTCGTCTGAGGGAAACAAATCGATTTCCTGGAAGTCAGTCATGATCTGGGTCAAATGCTGCAAGAACTAACAATGGGAAGAGGTAGGCTGCTGGTTTTATACCTTGGTAGTAATTGGAAGATTAGATGGGCGTACTTCCTCCCGAAATTACGTTTAGTAACTTCACTTGGTTTTTCTGCTACCCTGCAGTCAATCTAGAAGCTAAGAATATAATCAAGATAGGATTGTATCAAAGTGTACAGCAATATCTAGAAGTAATGTATGACGACACAGTACAAATATTTACAGATGCATCCAAAGAGCCAGCAGGTAAAACGGGTGGCTGTATACATTCCTACATATAATGTCATAATACAAAAATAACTTCAAACCACCTCACAATCTTCTCTGCAGAGATGATGGCCATCCTCATTGCATTACAGTAGGTAGAAGAAGTGAAGCCATATAAATCTGTAACTTGTTCGGACTCTATGTCTAACCTAATTAGCATCCAGAATGGGAAATCTGCATGCAGACAGGATCTTTTAGAGGAAGTTCACTTCATCAGATGATTTTCAGGATAACTCAACAGAAGATAATATTAGAGTTCACTTGGGTTCCAGCGCACACAGGTATTGAGGGCAATGAGAAGGCAGATGAATTGGCAAAAGAAGCACTTAAAGCAGAACAAGTAGAAGTACAGGTTCCACTCAGCAAATCAGAATTTAAAACAATAATTAAAGATGGTATTCATAAACTCTGGTAAGATAAATGGGTTAATTGGGGAAAAGGTAGGCATTTATATAGTATTCATCAGACTGTAACAGGTAAAAAGATCAGCTCCTTCTCACGACAGGAGGAAACCTGGTTCACCAGGCTAAGGTTAGGACATACCGGACTGAACAGCTGCCTTCATATAATAGGAAAACATGAGACAGGATTGTGCCCATATTGTGCGGAAACAGAAACCGTGAAGCATGTACTTCTGACATATAGGCAGCATTCTGAAGAGAGAGAAATACTTAAGAGGGTAACAAAGAACTCTGTTACTTTGAGCAAACTGTTGAGTCTACCTGGAACACTGTATATAATCAAAGCAGTGATAGAGTTTCTAAAATAAACACAATAAGCAAGAAGACTTTAGCCAAATGTTTCTTCTTCTTCTTCTTCTTCTGGAGGTTGAGCTGAGGTGGAAGCTGGAGGAGCTGAAGCCTGGGCTCTGATCCTCTAGGATGTTTTTTATTTTTTTATCAACCCAATGTGATCACACCTCAGTCCAGTAGATGGCGGTAATGCACAAAGATTGCAAGTTGCCAATAAAAGTCACTGAAAAAGAAGCAGAAGAAGGCTGTAATCATATCAAGATTGAGAATAGGGCATACAACATTAAATCACAGTTGGCAAAGGATGTGGAAACATGAAAATGGTTATTATGACAAATGTGGACTTCCAGAAACGGTAGAGCATAGGCTATTATTTTAAGATGTGTTGTTTATGAAAGCGAAAGATTTCTGTTATCTCATGAATTACAAATGATAGGGATTAATAAAATATCGATGCAAGTGCTATTAGGAAATTGGTTAATGCAATCAAGTGTATATGAAATAATACGGAATAATATGAAATTTTAAGGTAAAGAGATGAATAAGTAGTCTATATGTGAGCTTCACACTCCAGATCATTAGGTGGCGGGAATGCACCTTTTTAAGTTGGTTTGCCAAACCGCCATAAAACCGAAGAAGAAGAAGTAATGTAACGGTCGCTGTGCAGACATATATTAATGAGTATTATAATTATGTTCAGATATACACGGATGCATCAAGGAGTTCAGATAATAAAATAAGAGTAGCATTCACTGTTCCAGAATTTAATTTATTTGCAGGGAAAAGGATCAGTGATGAATTATCTGTTTATACAGGGGAAATTATTGCAATATTATTAGCAATGCAGTGGATAGAAGAGATAAGACCTATGAAATCAATAATTTGTTCAGACTCAAATTCATCATTGGCTAGCTTATATTATAAACACTTTACAGAATTCATATGATGGGTCTCACAGTGGTTTTTTTTATGGGTTCCGGCTCATATTGGTGTCCAAGGAAATGAAATAGCAGACAAGAAAGCAAAGGAAGCTGTTAAAAACCAAGACATTCATTTTTCAGTTAATTTGAGTAAGAACGAAATCAAGAGTATTATTAAGAAAATGTTGAAGGAAAGGTGGCAAAAACAGTGGGATCAGGAGAAGAAAGGTTGATGGTTTTACAGGATTCAAAGGAAAGTAGGAGAGATGAGAAGTGCAGGGAAAAACAGGAGAGATGAGACAATAATATCAAGGATGAGATTTGGACACACAAGTCTAAATAGTACACTTTATAAAATTAATAAACATGATACAGGAATGTGTGAATTTTGTGGGCAAGAAGAAACACTGGAACATGTTATGTTATACTGTCAGAAATATGAGACTGAAAGAAGGTTTTTAATACAAAATCTACAAAAAATAAAAATGCGGTTTATATTAGGAGATATTCTACAAAATGAGTAAGGAAATGAATGTTATAATTTTATTTTTCAATATTTAAAAGTGGCTAATTTATGGAATAGAATGTAAAACAGGAGGAAATGTGTAATTTTGATCCACACTCCATACCAGTCGGTGGCGGTAATACATCATTTAGTTGTTTGTCAACCGCCAATAAAAATCGAAGAAGAAGAAGAATGTACTGGTCGCGCATGCTCAGTAAGAACCGCCCGTGACTAGAGAGAGAGAGAGAGAGAGAGAGAGAGAGAGAGAGAGAGAGAGTCAGGTAGGTCTCTGCATTAAAGAGTGAAAATGTACTGTATTAAGTGCATTTGCGAGTTGGTATTAATTATATAATTGCCATAAAAACGGAAGCTTATGTATGCGTGTTTTCTGCCAACAGTTCGGAGTATTGTTTGTTTTATGTTGCCGCCCGCACGCCGATTTAGAGCGCGTTGTTTTCCCTTTTAATACATTTCTTCTCATATAATTTTGGCGGATTGAGTGTGTGGAAATGTCGTTTAGTTTAGTAAATGAGTGTAGATTTCATTGTGACGTTAAATGTATGTTTATAGCCACATCTGTGACCTGTGTATTAGATTAATTGCAGTTACTGTTAAGGAGGACGGGACTTAAGGTGTGTGTGTGTGTCCTTGTTTATATTACATTGTGAGGACCAAATGTCCCCATAAGGATAGTAAAACCAGAGATCACCTATATTGTGGGGTCCAGCCAGCGGTCCCCAATTTTCAATAAGGTTATAAATCACACAGGATGAGTTTTTTTGAGAAAGTAAAAATGCAGAATGTTTCCTGTGATGGGTAGGTTAAGGGGCAGTGTGTGTGTGTGTGTGTGTGTGTGTGGGCATGTTTTTGTGAAATATCAGGACACAAATGTGTATAATGACATAGGTATGACACAGGTATTACAAAAGAGGGTGAAATATGAGGACGTTCCCCATGTCCTCACTTTTCAAAATGCTTATAAATCACACAGGATGAGGTTTTTTTCACAGAAAGTAAACTGCGCAGTCTCCTGTGATGGGTAGGTTTAGGGGCAGTGTGTGTGTGTGTGTGTGTGTGTGTGTGTGTGTGTGTGTGTGTGTGTGTGTGATGGGTAGGTTTAGGGGCAGTGTAGGGGGATAGAAAATACGGTTTGTACAGTATAAAATGGATTACGCCTATGGAATGTCCCCACATTTCACAAAAACAAACGCGTGTGTGTGTGTGTGTGTGTGTGTGTGTGTGTGTGTGTAGGTTTAGGGGCAGTGTAGGGGGACAGAATGTACAGTTTGTACGGTATAAAAACCATTACGTCTATGGAGAGTCCCCATAAAGATAGAGAACCAGACATCATCCGAATCACCAGATTCTTTTGTTTAAAGGGTTAGTTCACCAAAAATTGAAAATTAGCCCATGATTTACTCACCCTCATGTCATTCTAGATATATATATATTGTTCTTCTTTTAGACGAATCAGTTACATTAAAGATTTTCAAACATTTTTAATGGCAGTGAATCGTTATGTTGTTTATGAAGTCCATAAAAGTGCATCTATCCATCATATAACTGCTCCACACGTGTTAATACAGGCCTTCTGAAGCAAAGTGGAGCGTTTGTGTAAGAAAAATATCCATATTTAAAACTTTATAGACTAAAATAATTAACTTCTGGCAAGTCGACTTGCACTAAAAGAGTAACCTCCGGCGCTGTGTTTTGTTTAGCTCTATCTGTTGTGCTTCAAGGGTCAAGGGTTACTCTTTTAGCGCAAGCCAACTAACGTACCGCTGACCGCCGTGAGCTAGTTATTTCAGTCTATAAAGTTTTAAATATGTTCTTATTTTTCTTACACAAACACGCCACTTGGCTTCAGATAGCCTTTATCAACCCCCTGGAGCCGTGTGGAGCAGTTATATGATGGATAGATGCACTTTTATGGAATACACAAACGACATAACCATTCACTGCCATTATAAAGTTTTGAAGAGCCACAACATTTTTAATATAACTGACTCGCCTGAAAGAAGTTCGTCATGATCACCTAAGATGACTTGAGGATAAGTAAATCATGGGCTATTTTTATTTTTGGGTGAACTAACCCTTTAATTCTATAGTTACCTTCATGTCTGCCATATTTATGAATAGGTTCAATCGGTTTAAATGATCATAATCTTGTACAGCAGTTGTTAATCACATTTTGACTGTATTAACAAGAGAATGACAGCATTAACCTTTGGCTCATCATAAATCTGATGCTTGATAGACTCATGGGGCCTGTATGATGGTAGCTGAACAAACTCAGGATTACAGGATTAGTTTAGAGTTGACAAAACCAATCTAATCCGGTTTTGTTGGTACCATGATGCTGATCATCAGCTTTCTCTGTCAACTCAGGCTTTGATCCTGAGTTTGTGGAGCGTACGCACATGAAAGTGTGACATCAGCAGTGAGCAGCCAATCACATGCCTTTCAACACAGAGAAAGTGTGACTCATTTCTCGCGAGAGAGCCAACGTGATTCAAAACTCTTGCTGAAGATTAAGAGATTGATATAAAGAATTGAAATGCATTTACACGGAAGAAAATGCTTTTCCATGAGGAGCAAGAGAAACTGCTCACAGCTGATTGGTTCAAATTCAGTTTGAGATCTCTTATCCCGAACATAACCTGCTCCGGAGCAGGTTATGCTGGGTACACATCAAAAGATAATCAGGCTTAATTTGGGCCGATTTCCCCCCTTCCGACAATCTTAGCTCTCTCCCAATTGTCTTGATGGTTCTAAAGATAATCTTATCAGATTTTCCTGTGGTGTGAAGTGTGTTGAGAGTGTTCGAACCTGCTCGGAAGAACGTCGGAGACGTCCCGTTCGCAAATCGTAAATATTCAACATGTTATTATTAAGATCTCGGGACTCTGGTTGAAAATCTGTTTGTGTATGGTGTGCTGTCTTTGTCACATCATGGCACACCACACACTATAGGAGCAAAACAACAGACATTGTTCTTTAACATGTTAGAATACTCATAAGTGGTGTCAAGTTTAATTACAAAATCAAAATAAGTGATGATACCTCTGAGAATAGAGTCCTGCAACAGGTCAAGTGGCTGAAACGGGTGGATTGTGACATTCCTAAAATTCACGGGTGGGGATGCCGGTGGATAATTAACTCCTTGCGGGTGAGTAGTAGCGAGGATGAAAAAGATGTGCAATATTTGTAAGTCTAAATTACCATTACACATACGCTACAACGACCCATCACGTCACCACCGACACAGCGACAGTGCGACTTTTGTTGATGCCTGTCGTAGCCCAGTTGGAGAGAGCATTGCAGGAGTAGCTATGGATGAAGTAAAAGTAAAGTTGGTGAGTGGAGTATATAAAATTGTTGACAACGAGTCTTTAAAGGCACTTTAGCCCATTTCATTAGTCCATTCATGACGTTGATGTGATATTGAGAGAGGTGCGAGATAAAAAATAAAGGACTTTAATTGGAATGATTTTAGCGTGTGTGATTTATCGTGGGCACGGATCAACTAACGGGCCAAATATTAACGGGTCTGGGCAGGTGCGGATTTAATTTTGATATTATCACGGGTCGGATCTGGTGCTGAACTTTGTGGGGACGGGTCTCCAAAAATGGACCTGTGCAGGACTCTCTCTGAGAATATACATTTTTCAAATCTTTTTGTTCATTGGTTTCTTGTGTAATATACAGTAATATACTGACTGCTGCTAATCTGAGTCCACAGATATAGACCTACCGCAGCTCGTATGTAAACAAATCACACGTGGCTGTGTTGATGGCTGATTTAGTCATGTAGACAGGTCCGGCAGCTGTTAGTTACAGGAATCGGGAACCGTTAAGCAGATCTTAATTAATATTATAATGATTATTATTATTACTGGTAAAGTTACCGGGTACCATTTTCAACTCCCAACATGCACACGCTCACACATCTGTGCAGCTGACGTTGTACTGTAGCCAACTTCAGCATTGGATTATCTCATCCCATTTTACCAACAATTTAATACTTACTCGCAATATTTTCCGCCATCTATTATGACATACAGGGCCATACTTGAAAAAAGCGTTCCAAATTTGTGAGAAACCAGATTTATTTTTGGCACAGAAATACTCCATTGTACGTCCAACAATTTTTTTTTTAACTTTGGCAATGTTTAGCATGAAAATCAAACTCTTTAACTGTGTAAATACGTCAGAATGCATGAAATAGCATCAGACCCCCAAAATGTCAGTACCAACTAGGTACTGAAGTCTGTACTTTTGACGACAACAACAGAATTAGATTAAAAGAGTGAATTTTTGGCTTTTCAGCAGCTCAGTTAAACATTATGGCCTGTACTTTTTAAATGCAGATTGAATCAAGACACAGTGATCACATCTGCAGTGAAGCCCCTCCCACAACAATTCACCAATAAATACTGGGAATATTCACATCATCCTGCAAGAGAAGGACAAACTCCAGGTATAGCAGCTGAAATCTGTGTGCCTGTTAAAGATGGAGTTTATTAAAGTGGAGATTGAAGACATGAGTGATCCAGAACCATCCAGAATTAAACATGAAGATACTGAGCAACAAACAGGTTGGTGTCCATTCTTGATTCTTCATTGTTGACTGCTTTGGTAGATGTGGATTAATGAGCAGTATATCAGGGTTGCCAACTTTAACGCATTTGCCATGACACACGGTTTCAGGTTCTGTCTCAGGTTCCCACTCTGCCCAAGTAAATGTCACACCAAAATGGCAACTGCTTTTGATATGAAGCAAAGTCTCAGCTTTCAAATTTTGTACATTTTAATATGAAATTCAAACAATAAATGTCATTTTGTCTCTTGATATGGCATAACAGATCACAGTAGCGCATCAGTTAAAGCCAGAGCCTTTGAAAAAACGCAATAGCTTCACTATACATGTATTTGCAGCAATTTTTGGTAAACATTACAGCATAGTGTGCATTGATTATTGCGTCAACAACATTTACAGGATCATTTTATTCAGGATAGTCAACATTAATGTTTTTCTTGTATTTAACCCTTTGGTATTCTCATACTCCTCTGTGGTCAAATGTAACCATACACCTTAAAGGGTTAGTTCACCCAAAAATGTAATTTATGTCATTATTGACTCACCCTAATGTCGTTCCAAACCCGTAAGACCTCCGTTCATCTCCGGAACACAGTTTGAGATATTTCAGATTTAGTCAAGAGCTTTCTGGTCCTCCATTGAATGTATGCACGGTACACTGTCCCTTTCCAGAAAGGTAATAAAAACATCATCAAATTAGTCCATGTGTGACATCAGTGGGTTAGTTAGAATCTCTTGAAGCATCGAAAATACATTTTGGTTCAAAAATAACAAAAACTACGACTTTATTCAGCATTGTCTTCAAACATTGTTTTCAATCCGCGAACAAAGATTCGAACGGTTATGAATCAGCGTATCGATTCATGATTCGGATCGCCAATGTCGCGTGATTTCAGCAGTTTGGCAGTTTGACACACGATCCGAATCAATACGCTGATTATTAACCGTTCAAATTCCTTTGCGGCTTTGACTGAAAATACAAACTGACTACATTTATTTGTTCTGAGAGGAATAATGCAGTCCCCTCTTTTCTTTCTTATCAAGACTTTTTTAGTGATTGTTTATACAAAGACTCCAATGGTTTTATAGTTGTACTCGCTTGTGACCAAGTTGTTAAACAATACAACATAGAAGCATCTGTTGACATATAGTCTTAACATTTGACAGACTAAATTGAACCTGGTTACAAACCTTTTTAACTTGAGCCTTAAAAGAAAGTCTAGAATCAATTACAACGCCATGGTACTTGTATTTAGATACAACTTGTATCCTTTCCCCTGATATAACAATTTCTGGCAATACACTTGAGCTAATAAAAAACATGCACAAAAATCTAACTGTAAACAGCATTGTTCTAGCCAAGCTGTGACATTATCCAAAGATTTTGTAAGTTCATTTGCGACTTGTGACACACTGCTCCCATGGATATAAATAACAGTCTGTACAAACGGATGGAAGGTAATTGATATAATCCTTCCTATTATGGTGTTGGTTCCCCTTTTGCTGCCAAAACAGCCCTGACCCATTGAGGCATGGACTCCACTAAAGCCCTGAAGGTGTGCTGTGGTATCTGGCACCAAGATGTTAGCAGCAGATCCTTTAAGTCGCGAGGTAGGGCCTCAATGTATCGGACATGTTTGTTCAGCACATCCCACAGATCCTTGATTGGATTGAGATCTGGGAAATTTGGAGGCCAAGTAAACACCTGAACTGCATTGTGCCACTCAAACTGGACCATTCCCAAACCATTTTTGCTTTGTGGCAGGAGCATTATCCTGCTGGAAGAGCCACAGCCACCAGGGAATACTGTTTCCATGAAAGGGTGTACATGGTCTGCAACAATGCTTAGGTAGGTGGTGCGTGTCCCAGTAACATCCACATGGATGGAAGGACCCAAGGTTTCCCAGCAGAACATTGCCCAAAGCATTACACTGCGTCTGCCGGCTTGTCTTCTTCCCATAGTGAATCCTGGTGCCATGTGTTCCCCAGTTAAGCCACGCACACGCACCCGGCCATCCACGTGATGTAAAAGAAAACGTGATCCATCAGACCAGGCCACCTTCTTCCATTGATCCGTGGTCCAGTTCTGATGCTCACGTGCCACTGTTGGTGCTTTCGGCGGGGTCAGGGGTCAGCTTGGGCACCCTGACTGGTCAGCGGTTATGCCGCCCATACGCAACAAACTGTGTATTCGGACACCTTTCTATCAGAACCAGCATTAACTTCTTGAGAATTTTAAAGCTCCAGTAGCTCGTCTGTTTGATCGGACCACACAGGCGTGCCTTCGCTCCACACGTGCATCAATGCAGACTGATCTCATGAAATGGCGCCAATTCGTATGCATTTTGGCGTGCTATTAAGACGCATAATCGCTTTTTAGAGTGTGTTTATCAACGCCGTTTCATTCTATCCCTACCTCTAAACCTACCCATCACACACACACACACACACTGCCCCTAAACCTACCCATCACAAGAAACATTTAGCATTTTTACATAAAAATTACATAATTTAGTATGTTTATAAATACATTTACATTTAGGACACGCGGAATCACACGGCGTAGACATACACGCGGATAGCTCAAAATGCGTACAGATAACACGCCATTTCTCACCCTGTGGTCTGTGTTGGTCCTAACACCCCAATATAGTGATGGGGACACTGTACTGTAACAAGCACTGTCCTTCGGATGAGACGTTAAACCGAGGTCCTGACTCTGTGGATGCTGCTCACTGGTGGTGGTTGAGGAGAGACCCCTGAGTGTAAAATGCTTTGGGTGTAATGTAGTACATTTGAAAATGCATGTGTTCATAAAAGATCTGATACCTGATCTCTGTTGCTTTCTGTTGTTAAATCAAGGTTCACTTGAACTGATTCTAACTTGATGTGTATTTTAGACCAGGTGGAAGTGAAACAGGAAAGACAAGAACTGGACGAAGAGGAGAAGGAACATCACACCTTTAAAACTCAAAGAACAAAAGCCAAAAAGCTGCTCATCTGCACTCAGTGTGGAAAGAGTTTCCAAAGAAAAGGAGACCTTAATAGACACATGAGAGTTCACACTGGAGAGAAACCGTACACATGTACTCAGTGTGGAAAGAGTTTCCAAAATAAAGGAGACCTTGACAAACACATGAGAGTTCACACTGGAGAGAAACCGTTTACATGCCCTCAGTGTGACAAGACTTTCACACAAAAAGGAAGCCTTAAAACACACATAAGAATTCATACTGGAGAGAAGCCATACACATGCAGTCAGTGTGGAAAGAGTTACACATATTTAGCTGATCTCAATTATCATCTGCACATTCACTCTGGAGAAAAACCATTTAACTGTGATCAGTGTGGTAAAGAGTTTATTTCATCATCACATCTAAAACAACACCTTAAAGTTCATTCTGATGAGAGACCTCATGTGTGTTCTGTCTGTGGAAAGAGTTTTTCACGGCTGGATAGTTTTAAAATGCACCAGAAATCACATGAGCTACTTGATACTGGAGAAAGACCCTACAAGTGCTCATTATGTGACAAGAGTTTTGCTCATTCTGGAACCCTGAAATCACATGAGCGAGTTCATACTGGAGAAAGACCTTACAAGTGCTCATATTGTGACAAGAGTTTTGCTCATTCTGGAAACCTGAAATCACATGAGCGAGCTCATACTGGAGAGAAGCTGCACAACTGTACTCTGTGTGGGAAGAGTTTCACCCGATCAAAGAATCTAGTGAAACATATTGTAAAGCATTGTTCTGTGCCGCAGTGAGCAAATGTTTTCTTCAGATCGAAAATGTTCAAGGAAATCATGTGAGATTCACATAAAGTAAATGTGTACTTTTGCATGTCTCCTTTGTCTGACACACTCACATCAGGAGGGTATTCCAGAAAGCAGGTTATGTGACATTCCCGGGTATGTTTAAGAGTATGTAAGCGGATAACCTCAACTTTCGATTCCAAAAACGGAGGTAACTTTCATGGTATGTAAGTAGCAATAGCAACTCACTCTCTGAACATAACCTGCTCCGGAGCTGTTCCAGGGTTAGTTTGATTAAGAGGTATTCAGATGCGTGTTCTATAATTAGTATAGTTTAATTAATATAACTAAATGTGTTCTATAGTTACAGTTATAATATACAATATTATATATTAATTCTAACGCACTATTATAAAAAGGTACTGTTTAAATGTTAATTCAATTCAGATATACAGTATTTATTTTGTTGTTTTCTCACACATGGATCTGCATTCAATGAATTGGCATCAAACAAACAATATAATCCTTTTTCTCAGTGAATAAAGATTACATATTAAATGAAGAGATTGAAAAAATTATTGCACAACCACCATATAGGTGGCGATGTGCACTAAGTAGGTTATGTAAATCGCTATTAAACAAAAGAAGAAGAGGAAGTAGAATGGCGTGCTTTTTCTTAGCGTCTTTTACCATGGTGAATCATCGATTCGTCGCTCTGTTGAGAATATCTTGTCTGTACATGGTTAACATACTCTGAGTTATCTGAACTTACTCCTGGATGCGTTTTTGGAACCAGCATACCTCGAGTAAGAGTAAGTTTGGGTTAATCCACAGAGTTCAAGGTATATATGGCGGTAGGTTAACCTTGCTTACTGAAAATACCCCCAAGGTTTTGGAGTCACTACTAATGAGCAGATGACCTGAATCAGGTGTGTTTGATTGAGGAGACATGCAAAATGTGCACTGTTGGTGGGCATCCAGGAACGTGGTTGGGAGCCTTTGAGTTAACTCATTACCATTTCACTGACAATTTGTGATCTTGTGAGCAAACGTTATCTACATATCCGATACTTCAAATAAACTGAGATTTCAGATAAAGTAAATGTACAGTGTAAACACAATAAACTTGTGTTTTGTGGGAGTCGTTTTTGAGTTGTAACTTTCTGACTTTGTCACTTTCATTTCAATATATACATTAAAGGGGTGATGAATTGAGAAATCAACTTTCCCTTGAGCCTTTGATATATTAAAGGTCATGGTCATATAAGAATATCCTGTAAGTTTCAGAGCTGAAAACTTCCTTGTTAGTCAAAGAAAAGCTTTTATAGACACCAGGTCCAGAAAACAACAGCTCTCAGATATATACTAATCTATGATGTCATAGTAGGGGGAAACACATTTACATTTTACATTAAGTCATTTAGCAGACGCTTTTATCCAAAGCGACTTACAAATGAGAGTAATAGAAGCAACCAAGAACAGTCAAGGGCAACAATATGCAAGCGCTGTAACAAGTCTCACGTAATCTAGCACAAAACACATAGGACAGTTTTTTTGTTTTGTTTTTTTTTTTTTTTTAAATAACAAACAGAAACGAATAGAGTGATAAGTGCTATTCTTTATTGGTCAAGTGCTGCTGGAAAACAAGTGTCTTGAGATGTTTTGTGAAAATGGCTACAAACACCGCCTCTACAGATAAACGTGTAGCCCCGCCCACCGACTCGTGGAGCCTAAACTGTGCTAAACGGAGCTAATCGCTCTACAGAGCAATAAACATGCCGAAGATAGCAAGATAATCGTTTGTAAACAAGACACAGGTCTAGACTGGATTTGCAGACAGATTGAGATTAAAACAGTGTTGTGCCTTCTTTATTGGATCCGACAGGAATGGTGCAACACACTTATGTGAGTAAAACATGTTTTTAAATGTGATAGTATTGCATTGTTACATATTGTATTGATTATGTGTATGTGTCTAGCAGAACGTAGCACGCTGTCACAGGCTGGAGAATCCTTTATTTGTTGGTTCATTGCGATTCGCCCGTCGGCAGGCCGGTGAATTTTTTAATAGTGAAATAACATTCATTTCTAGATCTGCGTTGTTTACTCTCTTGACTTGATATTTGAAGAGCGTGCACCCTCGCGCGTGCGGTTCGCACTTATATCCACCGCATTTTGAACAGATTGTAATCGGGGCAAAGCTGTTTGACTAATCCCAGGATAAAGTGAGTTACACTAGTCAAGTTCAGAAGTAATAAAAGCATGTATCACTTTCAAGATTTTAAAAGAAAGAAATTACTTAACTTTAGAAAAAAAAGGATGATCTGCTATAAAACTTCAGGTGTTCAGCAACCACAACACCCATATTTTTCAAACATTGCTTAACACATCTCAAGCGAGTACCGTGGCTACTCACAAATCATGGGTGCTTTTCAATTCTTATTTGTGCATCCTCCTTTCCTAGCGTCTTAGCTCCACTCCTTCAGGATGCGAGGGAAGGACGCAAGGAAAAGACACGTGGATGGAGGAATTGAATCAAGTGAATGATATATCCTCGCTCCCTTTGGCGTCACTTCAAAGCGTAGTCAATTAATGATGACTACACCGTTGGATTTAGCTTGCACGTCGTAATTCTTGAACATTAGAGATAACTATTTATACTGTAATAGTTTCAACCTCCATAAAATATCACATTTGTCCATATTTTATTTAAAATTACCAGTTATTAACTGCTTTTTATTTGTTGTATGGTATAACAATTTGTTTCTTTCATGTTCTTGTGATTTGATATAATTCTGCAACTGTTAGTTGTTGTTATTTGACATACATTTGTGTCTTGTACATGTAAACGTAATAATAATAATGAATAAAATGTGGCAAGATGTGAAGGGGGAGGAGAATTAATGTGTGCGTCACGTTTAGTCGATAACACACTTCCGCAAAGGATACACCTCCTCAGGAAGCCTCCTCAGTGCAATTAGAGAATTGAGATGTCCTACAAGATGGCTGCGCTCCATCGGGTCACAGGACTGAGGATGGAAGATCGAGGAAATAAGGAGGGATATTAGGAAGCACCCAAGGTAACAAAATGGACCATATTTACATGCTTCTACTCCACTGCACGCTTCAGATCACTTCCTCCTAGGGGTGGGCGATATGGCAAAAATGCACAAAAAAAGTTGCAAGTGTGCACAAATATAATGTAGTATATAATGTAATTTTTGAAGTGTTGAGAGGTTTTTTTTTAAATGTTCCAGCAAAATGCATTTTTTTGGTACATTAGATTCTGAAACAATTAATTATGTGTTCAACAATTCATTGTTTAAATTATATTACTATGTACATCGTCTTAAGTTTGTTCTGCAAGACAGAGAGAAAATATATATTTTTTGTTTATCAATACAGATTGTATTGAGTTCTGTGAGTGACGTCATTTGTAATGGACTGGTCGCGCATGCGCAGTCAGAACAGCCTGTGACGAGAGAGAGAGAGTCAGGTAGGTCTGCATTAAAGAGTGAAAGTATGCTGTATTAAGTAAATTTGCGAGTTGGTATTAATTATAGAATTGCTATAAAAACAGAAGCTTATTTATGTGTGTTTTCTGCCAACAGTCCGATGTATTTTTGGAGTTATTATTCAAGCATTGTTTGTTTTGTGTTGCCGCCCGCGCGCCGAATTAGAGCGCGGGGATTTGCCTGTTAATACGTTTCTCCACATATCATTTTGGTGGACTGGGTGTGTGTAAATGTCGTTTAGTTAAGTAAATGTGTGTAGCTTTCGTTTTGATGTTATATGTATGTTTATAGCCGAATCTGTGACCTGTGTATTTGATGAATTGCAGTTACTGTTAGGAGGACGTTATTGTGTCTATTCTTATACATCCTTCAGCTGAATGTGTGTGTGTGTGTGTGTGTGTGTGTGGGTGTGTGTGTGTGTGTGTGTGAGTGTGCGAGTGAGTGATTGTGTGTTGTTGATTGTCTGTTCTCTTTCAATAAACTGCAGATGTGGTCCCAGAAGAGCCTGGTGTCTTTGGTCATTTGTGGTGCTGGGTGAAGTCCACTACACATTTACAAGACCAACATGTTTTGACAGCATTCACTGGTGTGTAATTTGACAAATGTTCAATGACTAAACATTTATTAACCAAATATCTTTATTATCTATTATCTTGTTTAATTCTATAGTTACCTTCATGTCTGACATATTTATTAATTGTTTAAAGGAACACAGAGACTTTTTGGGACTTTAGCTTATTCAGAGCATATCCCCCAGAGTTAGATAAGTCCATACCAGGAGCGGTTCTAGGATTTCACCCTTAAGGGCCGTACACACCGGGACGAATATCGCCGCGCGTTATTCGCCAGCGTTTTTCAACGTGTTTTTTGTGTTCACACCGATGAGCCGAGTGAACATGCAAATTCATTCCCTGACATTAGATGGCGCTTAATGTAAAACAGAAATACCCTGGTACACGAGAAGAAGAAGAGAGCAAGTATTTACACCCTTGACAACGAGACCAGCAGCTCTACATTCATCTTGCATTGCATCTTCCTCGTCTTATTTCTTCCCAGCAGTGTAGACGCTAGTATATCTTCTTCGCCGTTACGTATGTGTGCTCGGCAAGACCGTTTTGTGTTTGAGCGCCCCCAAGTTGTGTTTTACTGTAACTTCAGAAGCTCCAGACACTTGAGAAAAAGTGGCAGTCTCATTGGTCGTATAGTTTTTGACGCGGCGCGACAAACCAAAAAAACGAACCCGAGGCGTTTTTTAAAAATGACGCTTTTACGTGTGGCGTTTTTCGCGTCGGTGTGCACACTCACATTGGCGCCCTTTGTTTAGTCACGAGGCGTTAAACGTCGGCGAATATCGCGCGCGAAATTCGTCCCTGTGTGAACAGGCCTTTAGGGGGGGCTTAGCCCTCACTAGTGTTATGGCTGTGTATTGCAGAATGTTGATATGATAGCACAAATGTGCTCATAGCTGAATTACATTAGTTTAAATAAACCTAAAACTACAAATTTTAGTCTTTGTTTTATTGCTTATGAAATGTTACTTTTAATCATTTCACTCATATTTACTTTTTCTATAAACAATGCTATTATTTTTATCATTAATAAATAAATAAATTAATAATTTTAACCGTAAAAGCGTTGTATATCCATCTATAAAAAAGCAATTATGCATTTAAAATGCATACATGGAAACATAATCTTGTTAGTCACCATCCCAGGTAAAAAAGAAAAAGTACACTTCCATAATTTACTTAAGTGTTACTTCAGCGATTAGCATTAAGCTTTGTATCAGTAGAAACCCAGAAGTGTATTCAAATTATCGTACTTTCCCCCCCTCATATGACCCTGAGACGAGAGAATAATGTATTTTATTTCTGGAAAATTTCCTCCGATGATGCAAATATCATCATTTTGCATCATCGGAGGAGTTTTTGTCCAGAGGCTAAAGACTACAGCCAGCAGTGGGCGCTATTTCCACATGTTTTCAACATCGCACTCGCAGCACTCGGCTCGGGAGCTGCGGAGATTCATGTAAACGGAGCGGTGGAGAGCAAAGTGAGTGTTTCAACTTTTCAAATTAATTGCAATGAAAGTTAAGCTTCCAAAGACATCAACTGAAAATGCGCCAGACTGATCACGCGCTGTGAATGCGGCCAGGAATCCCGCGATTACCTCAGCTCATGTGATGAATGTAATCCGATCCTGCTGCGTTTGTGCCGTGACATTCAATCGGCTCACTCACATTGTATTGAACAGACACGTTCAGTTTTTAATTGTAGCGTCTCTAACTGAACTGATTTTATGAAAATGAACGCGTGGGCAAGTAAGCCGTGCCTAGAGCAGCCTCGGGCAGCAAAGTGCATTCTGGGAATTGTTGTCTTTCATCCCCATGAGACAAAAAAACATTTTCTGTGTTTTCTCAGTCTAGAAGACACCAAATTCAAAAATAATTTCATATTTCTACTACATTAATGAACCAGTTTAAATACAGATTCATCTTCCCAGCGCTGAAGTACCCCTTTTTAAGTCCTTTATTTCTAGGCACTAATGTTATACTTAATATACTAAACATTCTTCTTTAGTACTTCTTAAGATAATCTTTAGAACATCTAAGTGTACTCAGCTGTGCTATTTTGAGATCTCATTGTTATCATACTGTTGTTAGCTAGGTAAATGAAAAAAATTGTCTACAAAACTCGACTGGTTTGAATAGCAAGCAATGCTGAAATAAACTGGACGATGGTGGTTAACTACAGTACGACCTGAGAATTCACTCCAATCCATTCTATGAAAAGCTAATTTGGGATGGCACATTATTACCATAGACATTGTATACATTTAATGCAATAATGCAGGCTAATCAATAAAAAAAAATCACAGAAAATACCTTCTAAAACCTCCTATTTGCCGCGAGACGTCATGAATGATCATTTCAGTTCATTTCTCCCGCATCCGGTTGACATGCGGCAGAAGCGGCGCACTACTGACGAGAGCTATCACGAAACGCATGCGCAGAACAGCAACGCCAACACGAATAAAAAAATTAAATAAAAAAACTTGAATCAAAGTATTTAATCAAATTTCTTATTGTCATTTTTATTTAAAAAAATAAATAATTACACTTTCAATACATTTTGATAACATGATAGTTGATAGGTTTAGGGGGGCATGAACCACCCCTGGTCCATACATACCATTTTTATCTCCGCGTGTGCAATAACTCTGTCTGACATTTTCCTATTCACATGTTGTGAATGTTTATAGTAACATCGTATACTAAGTGATATTATGCAGCACCTGAAAATAGTCCCCAGCTCACTCTCTGTGCAAGCTGGTTGTTTTGACGGAAGTTGGCCTATTTTCAGGCACTGTGTAATAGGGCTGTAATCTCCCAGTCGATTATTAGTCAATACGTTCTGGCTCGACCAAAATTCTGATTGGTCGATTTTTTTTTTTTTGCTGTGTTCATTTCATCAGATGGAAAGCACTAATTGCTAATGGGGGTGTTTACAGAGCACCGCTGATTCACAGGTAACAGTCTGTCTTCTGAACACCCCCCTTGTTTACACTTCTTTTGGATTAGCCCAACCCACTGGAGAAGAGATTGAAGTAGGCTACTTTGCTGTTTATTATTTATTTAATTCTGAGAGCGTTTTCCTAGTCAGTCATTTTCTACCATGTCAGCAAAGACACATTTATTTCTAGTATTATTTATTGGATTTGGGCACTTTATTATTTTATTTGGAGCCTAATGCGCTGTGCCCACTGTTTGTATAATTAGTTTTGAGCCTATGCTTTATTTTTCAGTTATGCATTTTATTTTGTTTCTGCTCTTGATCTGGCTTGTTTAATAAATATTCCTTTTTTATTAAAGTGGGCGTGCCTTTTTTGTTTAAGAGTAAAAGCTTTATGTTCGCGAAGCTGAGCTGAGACAATGTTCGAGCTGCACAGAGCGGCTGAAATGATGGTGTCTATCAGTTATTATAATACATATGACAAAAACAATTGTTTAAATTATGTTGCATATTCATCAAAATATATTTATATTTTATATCCTACTATATTTTGGGAAATCATAGACTGTGATATTGCGCAGGTGCACGTGATGCAACGCTGTCAGAGCCGACAGACTCGTGTCAGACTCATTTCAGTGTAAAATAATCAAAAAACATTAAATATACTGCAATTAATAGTTTTTAAATGTGTAATTATAATTCATTTGGGCAGATAACAAGGCTACCAAGTACTGCGCACAGTGCGCAGCTAATTCATTTAAATTTTTAGTCTAAAATTTCAGGACTTCAGACGACTAAGATTTTCTTTGGTTGATTACAGCCCTACTGCGTAATATCCTTGCGCCGCTGCATCCATGGTACTGCAGCAAAATTCCCTGATTATTACACAGGAATGAGAGGATAGTTCCTAGACATATCGGCCTAGAAAATTACAACTTTTCATCTTCCGTCTGTCTTAGTACACGATGTAACTATACACATCACAACATGTAAATAGGAAAATGTTGGTTTTATTTTGTCACTTATTGAGCAGGAGGCTAGATGGAGCCGTTTACCTCCAGTCTTTGTGCTAAGCTAGGCATAACTCAGACAGAGTTATGGCATGCACAGAGATGAGAATGGTATTTATGGACTAATCTAGCTCTGGGGGATACGGTGAATAAGCTAAAGTCCCAAAAAGTCGGCCTGTTCCTTTAAATCAGTTTAAATGCATGATGATCACTGGCTGTTTGACTTAGTTTATATATATTAGATACCAATCATAAGAGCTGTGGAAAATAAGGAAAATAATCTATGAATATATGACATAAATGCACTTAGATCATAATCTTGTACAGCAGTTGTTATTCACATTTTGACTGTCTTAATAAGAGAATGACAGAACCTTTGGCTCATAGATCTGATATTTGATAGACATGATCTTCTGTTTTCTGTTATTAAATCACTTGAATCTTCCTCCTTGAACTGATTCTAACTACTTAATATTTTTATTTTAGACCCGATGGAAGTGAAAGAGCAAAGACAAGAACTGGATAGAAATTTCAAAGGTAATGATCCTGTAGTTTGTTTCAGACTGTCAACACCAATAAAATGTGCTTAATGTGCCAATTTACAGCAGATCTCAGACATCACCATAATGAACGAGGTAGTGTTGTCAAAAGTACTGAAATAAAAAAAAAATGAAGCTTTGAGAGCTGTTGAGTGCAGTCTCTGATTGGTCGTCATCGTGCTCATCGGATATGTCTGTGATTACAATGATCAACGCATAGGAGTGTTTGAAAACACAAGCAGGCGTCTCAGTGGACCGTCCTGCTTTCAAATTCTCCTGTATGTATCTGTGCAAGTGCTCGGTGAAGAGCGCCATTGATGTATATTTACATGTTTTTGAAGCGCTAATCATTGTAGCCAATCACAGACATTTGATGAGCGTGTGAACACAATGGCCAGTCAGAGGTGTTTACGATTTTTAAGGGGGGGAACAAACACATCTCATGTTAATCTTGAGTACCTACAAAGAAGTATTGCATCCTATATAAAAAAATACCTATGATGGTGGATTTGAATCCAAAACCGAACCTCAGACACACTCGCCAGACAAATGCTCTACCACTGAAGCACGAATCTATGTGAAGAATCTCAGTACTGACAGTATTGTATTATGCTATAGTTAGGAGATGTAACATTAAGTATGAAACTCTCACATTTCCCCCACTTTTTAAGACAAAGTTACACCACTGCATCGCATTATGCGTGGATAACTTTTGATTTACTATACGTTTGTGTTGTTTACATTGCATGCACGCATGATTGGTAACAAAACACAGACATTTGATGCAGTTTTACTCGCCGTCTGCAACGACCTGCAAATCCAATGGGCCTTGCTTATAAAACATTCATCACCAAAAATGTTGTTCTGTGACTATAGAATAACCAAAATGGAACGTCCCCCTAAAGTCATATCAGGAACCTTGAACTGCAGTTCAACTACATGTTCATAACGAAAAGAGGACGTTTTAGGAACATCCCTAGTGTACCGAAGACGGTCCTTTTGACAACAACAGAATTAGGTGAAAACAGGGAACTTTTGGCTTTTCAGTAGCTCAGATAAACATTATGGCCTGTACTTTTTAAATGCAGATTGAATCAAGACACCGTGATCACAGTTCACACCTGCAGTGAAGTCCCTCCCACAACAATTCACCAATAAATACTGGGAATATCCACATCATCCTACAAGAGAAGGACAAACTCCAGGTGTAGCAGCTGAAATCTGTGTGACTGTTAAAGATGGAGTTTATTAAAGAGGAGATTGAAGACATGAGTGATCCAGAACCATCCAGAATAAAACATGAAGATACTGAGGAACAAACAGGTTGGTGTCCATTCTTGATTCTTCATTGTTGCCTGCTTTGGTAGATGTGAATCAATAAGCAATATATGGATGAGAAATGATTGAGAAATGCATCTAAATGATCATAACTGTATATAGCAGTTGTCAAACATATTTTAAATATATTAACAAGTGAATGATGGAACAAACCTTTGCCTCATGAAAGATCTGATACCTGATCTACAAATCCAATTCCAAAAAAGTTAGGACACTGTACAGATTGTGAATAAAAAAGAAATGCAATAATTTACAAATCTCATAAACTTATATTTGATTCACAATAGAATATAGATAACATATCAAATGTTGAAAGTGAGACATTTTGAAATGTCATGCCAAATATTGACTTCATGAGAGCTACACATTCCAGAAAAGTTGGGACATGTAGCAATATTAGGCCTGAAAAGTTAAATATACATATAAGGAACAGATGGAGGACCAATTTGCAACTTATTAGGTAAATTGGCAACATAATTGGATATAAAAAGAGCCTCTCAGAGTGGCAGTGTCTCTCAGAAGTCAAGATGGGCAGAGGACCACCAATTCCCCCAATGCTGCGGTGAAACAATAGTGGAGCAATATCAGAAAGGAGTTTCTCAGAGAAAAATTGCAAAGAGTTTGAAGTTATCATCCTCTACAGTGCATAATATCATCCAAAGTTTCAGAGAATCTTGAACAATCTGTGCGTAAGGGTCAAGTTCGGAAAACCATACTGGATGCCCCTGATCTTCAGGCCCTTAGACGGCACTGCATCACATACAGGAATGCTACTGAAATGGAAATCACAACATGGGCTCAGGAATACTTCCAGGAATACTTTGTCGGGGAACACAATCCACCGCGCCATTCGCCATTGCCAGCTAAAACTCTTTAGGTAAAAAAAAGAAGCCACATCTAACCATGATCCAGAAACGTTTTCTCTGGGCCAAGGCTCATTTAAAATGGACTGTGTCAAAGTGGAAAACTGGGATGCCATGTCATCCGGACTAAAGAGGACAAGGACAACCCAAGTTGTTATCAGCGCTCAGTTCAGAAGCCTGCATCTCTGAAGGCATGGGGTTGCATGAGTGCATGTGGCAAGGGCAGCTTACACATCTGGAAAGGCACCATCAGTGCTGAAAGGTATATCCAAGTTCTATAACAACACATGCTCCCATCCAGATGTCGTCTCTTTCAGGGAAGACCTTGCATTTTCCAACATGACAATGCCAGACAACATACTGCATCAATTACAACATCATGGCTGCGTAGAAGAAGGACCCGGGTACTGAAATGGCTAGCCTGCAGTCCAGATATTTCAACAATAGAAAACATTTGGCGCATCATAAAGAGGAAGATGCGACGAACACCTAAGACAATTGAGCAGCTAGAAGCCTGTATTAGACAAGAATGGGACAACATTCCTATTCCTAAACTTGAGCAACTTGAGTCCCCAGATGTTTGCAGACTGTTATAAAAGGAAGAGGGGATGCCACACAGTGGTAAACATGGCCTTGTCCCAACTTTTTTGAGATGTGTTGATGACATGAAATTTAAAATCAACTTAATTTTCCCTTAAAATAATACATTTTCTCAGTTTAAACATTTGATATGTCATCTATGTTGTATTCTGAATAAAAAAATGACATTTGAAACTTCCACATCTTTGCATTCTTTTTTTATTTATAATTTGTACAGTGTCCCACCTTTTTTGGAATCGGGTTTGAATGTTGCTTTCTGCTGTTAAATCAGGGTTCACTTGAACTGTTTCTAACTTGATGTGTATTTTAGACAAGGTGGAAATGAAACAGCAAAGACAAGAACTGAATGAAGTGGAGGAGGAACATCATAACTTTACAAGACCAAAAGCCAAAAAGCTGCTCACCTGCACTCAGTGTGGAAAGAGTTTCCAAAATAAAGGAGACCTTGACAAACATTCGAGAATTCACACTGGAGAGAAACCGTATTCATGCCCTCAGTGTGGAAAGAGTTTCACACAAAAAGCACACCTTAACACACACTTGAGAATTCACACTGGAGAGAAGCCGTACACATGCACTCAGTGTGGAAAGAGTTACACATATTTAACTGAGCTCAATTATCATCTGCACATTCACTCTGGAGAAAAACCATTTAACTGTGATCAGTGTGGTAAAGAGTTTATTTCATCATCACAGCTAAAAAAACACCTGATAGTTCATTCTAATGAGAGACCTCATGTGTGTTCTCTCTGTGGAAAGAGTTTTTCAAGGCTGGATAATTTTAAACAGCACCAGAAAACACACAATGAAGTGAGAGATCATGTGTGTTCGGACTGTGGGAAGAGCTTTACTAGAGCTATAAGTCTGAATTGGCACCAAAGAATTCATACTGGAGAAAGACCTTACAAGTGCTCATACTGTGACAAGATTTTCAGTAATTCGGGACTCCTGAAATCACATGAGCGATTTCATACTGGAGAGAAGCCGTACCGCTGTACTCAGTGTGAGAAGAGTTTCACCAAATCAAAGTATCTAGAGACTCATATTAAAAAGCATTGTTCTGTGTCACAGTGAGAAAATATTTTTGTAAATCATGTGAAATTCACATAAAGTAAACGTGTAGTTTGTTAACTAATAAACTAATGTTGCTGTGAAATGGCTCAAGGTGTGTGCATGCAATCTTTGATTGAACACTTAAAGAAATGCCAATTAAAAGAGACTGGAGAAAAATGCAAAAGCATCAGTTATTTGTCAGTATATTAAACAATTTATTGAATTCAAATTTGTAAGTTTAAAATTTAGTTTATTGTACTTTTTTTGTTTGTTAAAAAAACCCTGTTATTTCATTAAAAAAAAAACCTTTTTGCGTTCCCCTTTAATTGTTGTGATGTCATGAGCCAACATCATTTCCTGCTATGTCCTTTTTCTTCTTCCTTTTGCATTGTAACTGATTTGGAGAGGTAGGATACCTTTGGCTTCAGATAATCTTATTTAATCTTTATCTTTATTTTGCCCACATTTTTCATGAGCTAAACTCAAAGATTTAAGACTTTTTCTATGTACACAAAATGCCTATTTCTCTCAAATATTGTTAGTGAGCACTTCTCCTTTGCCAAGATAATCCATCCACCGCACAGGTGTGGCATATTAAGATGCTGATTAGACAGCATGATTATTGCACAGTTGTGCCTTAGGCTGGCCACAATAAAAGGCCACTCTAAAATGTGCAGTTTTACTGTATCAGAAAACTAGTCAGTATCTGGTGTGACCACATTTGTCTCGTGTGCAGCACATCTCCTTTGCATAGAGTTGATCAGGTTGTTGATTGTGGAATGTTGGTCCACTCCTCTTCAATGGCAGTGCAAAGTTGCTGGTTATTGGCAGGAACTGGTACAAGATGACGTATATACGCCAATCCAGAGAATCGCAAATGGGTGTAATTAGGTGCACGCAATACAACCGTGCATTGCTTTTATTTATTTCCTTTTACAGAAACTGTATGCACCTTCACTCAAATGTGTTCATGATCATGTAGGACAGCTTTCAAAAAAGCTTTGCTGTTAGCCCTTTAATATGTTAGCTAACATAAAAAAAAAACATTGATGCAGAATGTGACGTTTTTAACAAGGCATTCAGTTTTAAGTATTTATTTAAAGAGCACCTATCATGGATTTTGAAATGTACCTTTAATGTAGTGTGTAACATAGATCTAAGTGAACAAAAACATCCTGCAAAGTTTGAAATTTGAGAGTGCACCGTATATAAAGTTATTGTCTTTCAAAAGTAAGAGTTGACTCTGAGTCATTTTTATGAATCCTTATAAGACCAAAGGGTAACACTTTACAATACGGGTGTCAGGGTTCTGCCCTGGCAGTCTTGTCTGTTTTGTCTTTGTTTAATGTTTCTATGTTTGTGTTGTGTCTTAGTACATGGGTCTGTCTTTCTTTGTGTTTGTCATCTGTTCCTCTTGTCCTGCCTCCTTGTTTGCTGTTACCACGCCTCCTGGTCTAGTCCTCGTTTCACTAATTGTGCTCACCTGTTCCTCATGTGCTCTGGTCCCTTTATATTGTGCTACCTTTCCTCATGTCTTTGCTGGTTCGTTGCATTTGTGTGCGTTTGTTTTGTACGTGCATAGTCTCTAGCTCGGTGTCAAGTCAGTTCTAGATTTAGTGCCTCCTGTTTCTCTTGCTTTGGCTTTATTTTCAGTTTTTTCTTTGTTCCTGAATTTTTTAGTCTAGTTAAGTTTCTGACTTTATTTTTGCTAATTCTTTCAAGGCTTTATTTTGGTATTCTCCCTAGCCTTTTTTGTTCAGTTTTCTTGTTTTGATAATTACCTTTTTTATTTCTCTCCAGTTTTTCCTTTTTACTACAGGCTTTTATAGAGATTGGTTTTGTTTTATTTTTCTCTTTTGCTAGCTCCAGTTATTATTTAGGTTTCGTTTTTCTTTAGCCATAGTTGTTTGTTGGTCTGTTATTTCTTGTTCATGCCCTGTGTTTTCCCTGGCCGCTGTCTCCACTGCCTGTCAGCTAAGACGGGAGCTGATTCTGTGAGTACATCAAGCCTCAGGTTCCTGCCTGGATTGTTCCACCATCGCCCTGCCTGGTGTTGCCTCCCAAGCTGTCGTCAAGTTCATTGGCTGCCTGGACTGGTCTCAGTGGTCATCCTCCCCTGCCCGTCATCGTGTTGTCTGTCCCGGCCCTGGTGTTTGGACTGTCACTCATCCACTACCCGATTGTGTCTTGTTGATCTGTCTTGTTAATAAACTGTCATTATTGTTCCCTCTGCATCTGGGTCCTCCATTCCTGATTCCTGACAACGGGTGCACTAATATGCATTAATTCATGCTTAACTAATGCACAGATAATGATGAGTTAATGTGTTACTAATGGTGAACTAACCCATTTATTAATGATTACTGCATCAGCAACTAATGAAGATTCGACATGATTAATAGATTATGTAATCATTACATTGTTATTAGTTAAATGTGTCATAATGTATTAATTCCTTAATAACATATTTTATGAACTAATAATGTAAATTAATGTGTTAATTACCACAACGGGTCAAAGCCATGCATTTCAACTTCCAGTGTCTGCTTTAATTAATCATTAGCTAATGATTTACAAAGGTCTCATTATGGTATGACTTTACTTGTTGGGGCACATGACTATTAACTAATTCAAAACCCATAACCACAATTACATATTACTTAATTAATTAGTTAATAGTCATGTGCCCCAACAAGTAAAGTCATAACATAATGACACGTTTGTAAATCATTAGCTAATGATTAATAAAGCAGACAACTGGAAGTTGACCCGTTGTGGTAATTAACACATTAATTTACATTATACATTACATTACATTAGTTCATAAAATATGTTATTAAGGAATTAATGCATTATTACACATTTAACTAATAACAATGTAATGATTACGTAATCTATTAATCATGTCGAATCTTCATTAGTTGCTGATGCAGTAATCATTAATAAATGGGTTAGTTAACCATTAGTAACACATTAACTCATCATTATCTGTGCATTAGTTAAGCATGAATTAATGCATATTAGTGCACCCTTATTGTAAAATGTTACCGACCGAAGCTTTTTCTCTGACTAGATGACGTCAACTTGTCAAGTTATTTGAATACGATACGCCCACTTATTGCACACGCCAGTGAAAACCAGAAAACATCATGGCGACGAGACGCTGTGTTCTCAAGTGCGACTCAAAAGCAAACTCTTCTCATCTGAGCATTTGAAGATTAAGTGGCTACAATTCATATATACAACTGTACCACAGGAGTCCGAGCCTTGTGCTTTGTTCACGGCATTTTGAAGACGATTGCTTTACCAGCTTAAATGCAATCAAACTTGGATTGGCGAGCCGGCTGATATTGAAGGAAGGTTCAGTTCCAAGTGTATTTGCATCAGCATCCTCCTCCGTATCACAAACTGTAAGTGTTATTAATAATTGTTGCTTTTATATTTTATGTAGCATGCTTAATAATTGTTTGGTTTGTTTTGTAAGCACCGTTTAGCTTCTAGGTCTTCAATGACAATTGTATTGAGATATGTGAATTGTTTGTTGTTGTTTTCTGAGTTTTCTTTAAGAATAGAGTCATACCTCGTAGTAACGTAACGTTACTGCATTTTTATTTATTTTTTGGTTAAATCTTTATGTTTATGCATCGAGTTAACGCTCCATTGGCCTGAAGTGACTAACGTTACATTGATGCTGACCATTGAGAAATATCCTGCTCCAGTCGTGGTGTTTGCCATTGAGTTTTTGATCATTCGCATTTCCAGACGTTTCCCCTTCATATTCAGGCTCGAATTGATAGGGTAAAATTGATGCCATGTTTGTTCATACACTTTATACGCGTTTAAACTTTTAAACCGAAAACCATTTATGGTGATGGGTGTTCCGTTTCCGAAAATATCTGCACAGATTATACCAATCACAACTGACTGGGTCATCGGACCAATCACAACTGACTGGGTCATCGGACCAATCACCGCAGATTAGCGTCACATAAAGGCGGGGTTTTGAAAAGTGAATCACTAAACGAATCATTTGAGAATCGCTGTCAAAACAGGTGAAAATAAATGCATATTATAAGAAAACGAAAGTCTTTTTTGTCATTGCATGCATGCAAAACTGTTGTTGGGGACTTCTAAAACAATATTTGGAACATTTTAAATGCCATAATAGGTGCTCTTTTACTTTTAAGTCAGTTGGTCTGGCCCTCTACAACCACCCCAGTTTCTCATGTGGCCCATCCCTGTGTTAAACCATGGGGTTTCCAAACTTTTCAGCCCACGACCCCCAAAAAAACGGTGCCAGTGACTCGCTGGGGGGTGGTATCCTGGGGGGTGGTTAAAGTATACAAAATCATGGCATGCAATGGCACACCGTATTAACAGGCCTATCCAAACATGAGTAACAAATGACAACAAAAAGAACACTCTCTCTCTCTCTCTCTCTCTCTCTCTCTCTCTCTCTCTCTCTATATATATATATATATATATATATATATATATATATATATATATATATATATATATAAATACACACACTCACCTAAAGGATTATTAGGATTATTATAACACCTGTTCAATTTCTCATTAATGCAATTATCTAATCAACCAATCACATGGCAGTTGCTTCAATGCATTTAGGGGTGTGGTCCTGGTCAAGACAATCTCCTGAACTCAAAACTGAATGTCAGAATGGGAAAGAAAGGTGATTTAAGCAATTTTGAGCGTGGCATGGTTGTTGGTGCCAGACGGGCCGGTCTGAGTATTTCACAATCTGCTCAGTTACTGGGATTTCCACGCACAACCATTTCTAGGGTTTACAAAGAATGGTGTGAAAAGGGAAAAACATCCAGTATGCGGCAGTCCTGTGGGAGAAAATGCCTTGTTGATGCTAGAGGTCAGAGGAGAATGGGCCGACTGATTCAAGCTGATAGAAGAGCAACTTTGACTGAAATAACCACTGCTACAACCGAGGTATGCAGCAAAGCATTTGTGAAGCCACAACACGCACTACCTTGAGACGGATGGGCTACAACAGCAGAAGACCCCACCGGGTACCACTCATCTCCACTACAAATAGGAAAGAGAGGCTACAATTTGCACAAGCTCACCAAAATTGGACAGTTGAAGAGTGGAAAAATGTTGCCTGGTCTGATGAGTCTCGATTTCTGTTGAGACATTCAGATGGTAGAGTCAGAATTTGGTGTAAACAGAATGAGAACATGGATCCATCATGCCTTGTTACCACTGTGCAGGCTGGTGGTGGTGGTGTAATGGTGTGGGGGATGTTTTCTTGGCACACTTAGTGCCAATTGGGCATCGTTTAAATGCCACTGCCTACCTTAGCATTGTTTCTGACCATGTCCATCCCTTTATGACCACCATGTACCCATCCTCTGATGGCTTCTTCCAGCAGGATAATGCACCATGTCACAAAGCTCGAATCATTTCAAATTGGTTTCTTGAACATGACAATGAGTTCACTCTACTAAAATGGCCCTCACAGTCACCAGATCTCAACCCTATAGAGCATCTTTGGGATGTGGTGGAACGGGAGCTTCGTGCCCTGGATGTGCATCCCACAAATCTCCATCAACTGCAAGATGCTATCCTATCAATATGGGCCAACATTTCTAAAGAATGCTTTCAGCACCTTGTTGAATCAATGCCACGTAGAATTAAGGCAGTTCTGAAGGCGAAAGGGGGTCAAACACAGTATTAGTGTACACAGTATATCAAATATGGCTGTAAAAAATAAATCTGCATTGTTTATCCTTTTGATCTTTTATTTAAAAAATTCACAAAAATCTAACCTTTCATTGAAGTGAAAGAATTGAAAACGGGGGGTAAATCACATTATGAAATGAAGGCTTTTCTCCAAAACACATTGGCCACAATTGTTGGCACCCTTTTATTAAATACTTTTTGCAACCTCCTTTTCCCAAGATAACAGCTCTGAGTCTTCTCCTCTAACAGATCCTTCAGATTCTCAGATCCATGTTGGTGCTTCTTCTCTTTAGTTCAGCCTCTCATTCTCTATAGGGTTCAGGGGACTGGGAGGGTTATGGGAGAAGCTTCATTTTGTGTTCAGAGACACATTTGTGTGTTGATGTTTGTTTTGGATCTATGTCCTGATGGAAGATCCAACCACGGCCCATTATAAAATTTCTAGCAGAGGTCATCAGGTTTTGATTTTTTCTGTTGGTATTTGCTAGAATCCATTATACCATGTGTCTGAACATGATGTCCAGGATCTCTAGCAAAACAATAGGCCCACGACATTAAAGTTCCAGCTGTATTTTTAGCCGTGGGCATGGGGTACTTTTTATCCCTGTTTGCACCAAACCTATCTGGTAGATTTGTTGCCAAGAAGCTCTTTTTATAGTTTCATCTGACCACAGAACCAGGTCCAGTCTGAAGTTCCAGTTGTGTCTGACCACTGAATATGCTGGAGTTTGTTTCTGGATGAGCGAAGAGGATTTTTCTTGAATCCCTCCCAAACAACATGTGGTGATGTAGGGGTTTGTTTGATTTTTTTTTTTAGGCTTTCTGACCCCAAGACTCAACTAATCTCTGTGATTCTCCATCTGTGATCCCTGGAGAGTCTTTATCCACTCAAACTCTCCTCCTCGCCGTGCATTAGGACCATATAGACACACGTCCTCTTCCAGTCAGATTCATAACATCTTTAGCTGATTGGATCTTCTTAATTATTTCCCTGATGGTGGAAATGGGGATTTTCAATGCTTTAGCTGTTTTCCTACAGCCACTTTCTGTTTTGTGAACCTCAACAATCTTTTGCTGCACATCAGAACTATATTCTGTGGTTTTACTCATTGTGATGAATGATTAAGGGAATTTGGCCTTTGTGCTTCCTTATATTTATACTTCTGTAAAACAAGACGTCATAGCTGGACAATTTTATGTTCATAGTCACCCTGATGTACTAAAAAATTTAAATATTAATGGGAATATACTTCAGGGATATTTTACTCATAAAAATGTGTAGGGGTGCCAACAATTGTGGCCAACGTGTTTTGGAGAAAAGCATTTATTTCATAATGTGATTTACCCCCCATTTTCAATTATTTTACTTCAGTGAAAGGTTAGATTTTTATGAATTTTTAATAAAAGATCAAAGGTATAAACAATGCAGATTTATTTCTTACAGCCATATTTGATCATATTTACCAGGGGTGCCAACAATTTTGACCATGACTATATACGCACACGTTTTCCCGCTCTCCTCCGCTGGCCTCCCTGCATTGCTTTTGGTCGATATTAACCATCCACCGGGGGGTCCTGCCCCCTATTTTGGGAACCACTGCATTAAACTATCAAATCTGATTTTTATGAACCATTTATGAATCTGGATGACCTGTGTATTTTACTGGTTGTTGTCGGATGGCGCGATTGACCAATCAGAATCAAGTATTCCACAGAACAGTTTAATAAATAAAATGACCAATGACTTCAATCATGAAACACGAGTTGAACAAATGTTTGTGTAAATCGTTCATAAAGCCATTTATTTACGAATTATTGGAATTCATTAACATACACACATTTAACCATCAAATCTGATGTTTATGAAGTGTTTGTGAATCAGTTTGTTGTGAAAGCGTTTGTTTATTTATTTTTTTTGCTGTGGGATCTGTATATTGACAACTGTACTGATTTTAATTAATGTTCCAGTTTTTCATAAATAAATTAAGGATAAAATGCGACAAAACTACTGGAATAATCAATTAAACCGATGCACTAAATGTGTGAATTATTATACATTATATAAAATTAGTTTTGATTTTGTCAGATCAAAAAACATATGTTGAGAATATTTACTATATTCTTTCCTGATTGTACAAGAGTCATCTGCTGTAAATTTTAAACATATGCCTACTGGAAATAGAGTTGGATGTTTTATTGATTTGCAGATGCCATTAAAACCACTGCATTAAGTTTGCAAGTGTGTACAAATATAATGTATATTTTTTAGTTAATGTTCCAGGAAACGTTTATTTATGTTTTATTATTTAATTGGTAAAATAGATTCTGAAACAATTATATATATGTTTATATTATTTTACTGTGTGTATAACATCTTTATTCAGTTCTGCAAGACAGAGAGAAAATATACATTTTAATAAATAATGTATTGAGTTCCTTCTTTGAGTGACGTCAGTTATCATGGACTGGTCGCGCATGCGCAGTCAGAACAGCCCGTGACTGGAGAGTCAGTCAGGTAGGTCTCTGCATTTAAGAGAGAAAATATGCTGTATTATATACATTTTCGAGTTAATATTAATTATAGAAGTGACATAAAACCGGAACAAGTTTATGTATGCGTTTTCCTGCCCACAGTTCGATGTATTTGTTTGTGTTTTATTAACGCACGGGTTTGTTTTATGTGGCCGCCTGTGCGTCGATCGCGAGGGTTTCCCTTTTATTAATTTCTCCACATATAATTTTTAAAACTGTCGTTTAGTGTAGCTTTCATTTAAACGTTAAAATGTATGTGTGTAAACGTATTATTAAGTAAGTACACGTTTATAGCTGCAACACACAAAGTGCTTTACACAATATAATAACACAATCATAAGGATACATTTATGAAGGGCTTTACTCAAGATAAACGAACAAAGGTTATTAAAAACAGACACTAATAGCATGTTACTAATTACGAATATGTTTATACACATGGGTTGTTTACATTGCATTTTCACTGTTACACAAGATAAAAAATGAATATAATTAGTATTGTCATCATTTTAAATGCAGTAAATGGTTAAACATTTATTTGTCCTACATGGACCTATTCATTAGATTTTTATTTGTTGTTGTTACCAAATCTCAAAATTGTACTATGGTGTGACTGTGTCAAGGATGGTTCAATAAATTACAACTTTTATCAAATAAAAAGAAAAGCATACAAATGTTAATAAATACCTCAGACATAATTTTAGTAAATGGCTTATATTTCTAAAGGCATTGGAACATGATACGTTTTTTGCACTGAAAACCTGCGGTGTGACACCATATCCTGATATTAAATCTGGCAATTCCACTGACAAGTTTAATTAGTTGAAGGACCCCATTCAAGGTCAAGTTACTGTAAAGCATATGAGTGCACATGGTAAGATTTTGTCTCAGATTTGTTCAAATATAAAAAATAATTGTAATCACTATAAAAGTGTTAATTTCTGTTGTCCTTTGTTGCGACACCCCTATATTCTTGTCACACCATAGGACACATTTCAGTAAATATTTTCAAAGAACAGTGAAAGGATTGACAGTTAGTGACCCTTATATTTTCTCAAACACCAGACTTCACACTACATAACAATATGCATTTTTCTTCAAAAGTGGTAATTTACAAAAAAGCATTTGTCAACTACCCAAATATGTTTTTTAACAACATTTAAAGCAGACATCCACTGGCAAACTTCCATAACTTTGGAGCCCTTACTGCTCTGTCTCTTTTAATCTTATAATTGGTTCTAGGAACAGCCAACAATTTGTTAAAAGACATCTCACTGTTTCATAAGGTCTCAAAAGCTCAGCTAAATAAATAGGCGCCAAACCATTTAATGTTTTGTATGTCAACAATAAAATCGATTGTTGATCCTAATATAAACTGATAACCAAAAGCCGCGTTTCCACTGTTGGGCCAGTGCGAGCCAGGGCTTTCATCAGACCGGGCTGGGCCAATGTGGCGTTTCCACCGTTGGACCAGAAGCTCCGCTGTGCTTCACTAAAACCCGCCCATAACACTCCTCTCTGGAACAACGTCACTCAAACCCATCATCTCACCAACAAATGGAAGTTTTATCAGAAAGAAATCGTTGGAAACTAGCAAAATTGCAAAAACCAACATCATAAAAACAGACGTTTTTTGGCATTTTTGTTGTTTACTTAAAGATTTAAAACCCAAGCATCAATGTTTTACCACAGTTTTACAATAATAAGTGGATCATGATGAATTAAGTTGTGTCAAAATTGCACATTAGTCACACATAAATAAAGTGGTACCGTTATTTCACAGAAGAGGACACACGTAGCCTACATATTCACGTCTGTTTCTGTTTATTTGTAGTCACATGACAGTATTTTTATGTCAAATTTAGCAAGAATGTTCGTTTCTAGAAATTTTCAAACAAACAAATGACCTGAGCAGCTTTAGCTCTCCAGTGACAGTCTCAATATTTTCATCCCAAAAATACGGATGTGCTTATGATGCGGAGCTAAATATGGAGATCAGACATGCAGAGACCAGACAAACTGACAGATAAAATAAATACATTATTGTGATAGCCTGTATAGTTTGATTTCTTTAAGCGATTTACTATGTTAACTATTGTAATGGTTAGTGCAAATAGTATTTTGCATCACTATTTCTGTCTTATATGGTGATCAGAATCCACATTGGATCACAAATATGAGTTATTCAAACACTCGCTGCTGTCTGAAAGTGAGTTTTGAGCTAAAATGATTTTAAATGTCTTAAATGCTAATGCTTAGCCTGGATGCCAGCCGAACTCAGCCCTGCCCACAGCATTTGAGCTCGGGCAGTTCGGTCTGGACTGGATCCATAGAGGAGTAATTATGCCTGAACAGAAATTGTAACAGTAACGTGATCATCCACATCATCACGTGCTTGGGTTAAATTTGTACTAATCCTAAACGGAGAACTTGTTCGTATATGCATTCACCTTCACTATTTCTCATAGAAATGTTGATCGTGTTGGTAAGTACTCTGTGTATCCTTAAATAATTTTTTTTACAACACCGGCAAAGATCGTTTACACTCATTGTTTTCTTCTAACGTTACTTATTCCAGCGCGCGTGCAGACAGGGTTGCCAAGTTTGGATGGAATAAAAGCATGAATAAGCTATCATTAAAACTCAAAAACCGTCTCACCTAACAAGACTGAACCAACTTCTTAATATGAAAATCGAAATTAAGATTGGTGTCAAAATAAATAGCCATATTTCTAACAACCTGCTTAATATTTGGAACAGAGCTATTAAGAGCTTGCTCAATCTGATTTTTACCCGAGCTCTGACCAACTTCAGTTTTGTTGGTAATTTAACTGCAGAAAGTTTGAGGCCATCCAATTTTTTTTATATCAGTTAAACCTGCTTGAAGGACATCCAGACTAGTCAGATCCTTGGGACTCTGAGATAAATATAAATGTGGGTAATCTGCATAGCAATGAAAATTAATATTATGTTTTTGTATTACAGAGCCAAGAGGAAACAGAAAAACAATTGGTCCCAACAGGGAACCCTGCGGAACACCACAGTTGACATCAGAACGGTGGGATAGGTACTTCATCTCCAACTCACTCTACAAATGTCTTATTTGACACATACCAATCCAATGCGCTCCCTGAAACCCCAAACCATTTTTTTTCAGCCTATTAAAAAAGAATGGTCAACTGTATCAAAGGCTGCAGTCAAATCTAAGAGTATTAAAACTGAACATTCACCAGCATCATCTGCCATCAGTAAGTCATTTGTCACTCGTAATAGTGCAGTTTCAGTGCTATGATAAAACCAGACATAAAAAATTCCCAAAAGTTTTATTCTCGTTAACAACCTTTAACAATTGCTTGGCTACTGGCTTCTCTATTACTTTTGAGATACAAGGTCATTTAGAGATTGAGGTCTACAATTGCTTTCAAATGCAGGATCTAATGAAGGCTTCTTCAAAAGTGGTTGCGATCATAAACACGAGAGCTATTCACGAATAGGCCCTATAGATCCAATCACTTCCTTAAACAGTCATAGGAACACCGCATCATTAGGATTGTTTCCTCCCTAAACTTAACTTAACGTCTGAATCTGTAATTGTTGTAAAATGCTTTCTCTACTGTTGCTTAATTGCCTACGTGTTTAATTATAAAAAGAGCTATTAAAACCACAATAATCCACGTAAGAGACACTGTAGTTTATGTGTGTGCGCTTTAAATCCGACCACAACAAGAAAAACGAATGATACTTTAGTCTTCGTGTACACATCTAAACCATCAAATGCACACAAAATGGGCCTCATTCATGAAACTTTCGTAAATATATGAGCAATTTGTGCATAAAATGGACCTTTACGAAAACTCTGCTCCAGATTCACAAACGCTTTGTATGCTACGGATTTGATAGTTAAACGTGTGTATATTAATGAATTCCAAGCATTCATAAATAAGAAGCGCGTGCACGCTCATTCTTAATCCCTGCCCATGAGTTACAACTGCAAATGACATGGCCAGGAACGCTGTGGACTCTTCTGGAATTCTTTCTCAGGTTTGGATCCAGTATTTTGCATAAATGCTAAAGAGAGTAATTGGCCATATGACTAGCAATAAATATTAAATTATCGTGTGTCCACCAAAGCATGTTTAGCCAGCAAAAAAATGCCTGGGGCTCTTCTGAAAACGGCCAGCTGGTGGTGCTTGAAGGCGCTTTGCAAGGACAGCGTTTTTCCAGCTGAGATACTTTGCCATGGCAGTAATGTGTTGCTAGTATCTTATTTTGAAGAATATTACTGAATTTAGAAATGCAGTAAAAAGCAGTATTAACTGTTCGGTTGGTGTACAAGTGGGATGATTGGTCGGTGTAGTTTTTGTCCCGCCCCTCCTCCACTGTGATTGGACGGCCTGGTAAAAATGACAGTGACGAGCCCTCCCTATTACCCAACGTTAAACAGTACAAACAAAAAAAAGATGGGGCAAATCAACTCTTGAAATATTATTATGGTAGGCCTGCCCTACATAGTGCGCCAAAATGCAATGTCATCAGTTTGCCTAAATTAGAACACAGAATGTTCAAATGTTTTACGCACCACCTATGCGCACCATTTACTCGTGGTAGGGAGCAGGTGTAAATTTCTTTCGTACTAACTAACATTTTGAAAATACGAACATTTTCGTGAATCTGAAAATGTATGAATGAGGCCCAATATGTAAAAATGGCCAGATTGGAGAGTATACTCTCACAGTTTTGTCTTAAATGGGTGTAAATAGTTTGGAGAAGTGGGAGAATATGATATTATTAGATCTACATTCGGTCTTAAGGGTAGGGACACACCAAACTGACGCCAAAGAACTAGCATTGATGAAAGCCGAGGAAAAAACCCTGCATATTGCGGGAGTGTGGGCGGGGTCTTGATATCACGGCTCTACTTCCTGCTGTCAACTGCATAGACTCTGGTCCTAAAACAGCACAAGATGTCAGCACCATATTCAGACATTAGTGGCTTCACTTTTCTTCAGTGGAAGATAGTGAAGGCATGTCGTCCATATTTTCATGTTCTATGTGTGGAACACACCGAAAAACTTAGTTGCCCGATGGCCGATCGATCGTTTGGTGTGTCCCGGGGATTTAAAGGGGCAACATAACATAAACCTGCTGATGATTGCACCATTAATGTGAATCAAACAACAAAAGGCAAAGAGAAAATAGACTACTCACCGCTCTTGAATGAATAACTTTAGCTTTAATAATCATTCATCTATCAATTTATACAGTGAAAACTATGCAGATATATTTTTTGTTTTTACTTTATTAGATGCATTTTGTATGTCATGTTACTAATGTTGAAATTAAAATTAAATGAAAGCACTGAATTTAATTTGTATCTTTATTGTATTTACTTGACCATTTGTTTGTTCTTTGTTTCTTTGTTCTTGTTGTAACATATCTTATGCTTATAAGACACAAATAACGTCTGCGCACTGGTGCATTTACAAATAGATGTTTTATATTCACTTTCTTCAAACATTGCTTTTTCAATTTGATATTTTACATTTCAGATTATAAAGCAATGTTAAGTAAGTTCTTAATTAGTTTTTTTTTATTGTTGTTGTTGATTTAATTAAAAAATACAGCAAAAAGAAAGTACTGTTAAACCTTATCCCATCCCTACACAAAACATTAATTTCAATGTATAAAAAAATCTGTTTAAATGCATGCTGATCACTGGCTGTTTGGCTTAGTTTATACATATATATATATATATATATATATATATATATATATATATAGATATATATAGATATATATAGATAGATAGATACCAATCATAAGATCTGTGAAAAAATAAGCTAATAATATAGGGATAGATGCACTTAGATCCTAATCTTGTACAGCAGTTGTTATTCACATTTTGACTTTATTAACAAGAGAATGACTGAACTAACCTTTGGCTCATCATAGATCTGATATTTGATAGACACATGATCTCTTGTTTTCTGTTATTAAATCAGGGTTCAATTCAATTCAATTCAAATTTATTTGTATAGCGCTTTTCACAATACACATTGTTTCAAAGCAGCTTTACAGAAAGTGCATTTTATAAATGTACATTGAAAAATGTTAGAAAAAGTTAATCAATCATGTATTATTTTAGGCCGCTATAACAGCGCTGGCGTTGAGTCGTCTCATCACAGGTGTTGGGGCATCTGAAGTCTCCATGAGAGGCTGGATACAAACTGAGCTGACTAACTATTTACCTCAGGACTAGTGTCCTGAGATAATAACAGAAAAGCAGATGGGAAATAATTAGCATAGCTGCTGTTCAGAATATTAATTCTTTCGATCCGATTTAACTGTAGTATAAAAGGTAATTATAATGTGAATGCTTGGCTAAAGAGATGCGTCTTTAATCTAGTTTTAAACTGGGACAGCGAGTCTGAACCTCGAACAATATCAGGAAGGCTATTCCAGAGTTTAGGAGCTAAATATGAAAATGCCCTCCTCCTTTAGTGGACTTAGATATCCTAGGAACGCACCAGAAGCCTCGAGTTTAGTGATCTTAAAGAGCGCGATGGATTGTAGGGCGATAGAAGATCCATTAAATACACTGAGCTAAACCATTTAGGGCTTTATAGGTCAGTAGCAATACTTTGTAATTGATAATGGAACTTAATAGGTAACCAGTGTAGAGATGATAAAATTGGTGTTATATGATCATATTTTCTTGACCTAGTAAGAACTCTAGCAGCTGCGTTTGGACTAACTGTAGCTTGTTTATTGAGGATGCAGGACAACCAGCTAATAAAGCATTACAGTAATCTAGTCTTGAGGTCATGAATGCATGAACTAACTTTTCTGCATCAGAAATAGATAGCATGTTACGAGCTTAGCAATGTTTCTAAGGTGGAAAATGCTGTTCTTGTAACATATGAAATATGATTTTGAAAGACAAGTTGCGGTCTAATATAACACCCAGGTCTTTTACTGTAGTGGATAAAGTGACAGGACGTCCTTCCAAGTTTAAGTTGTATTGTGAGAGGTTTTGTGGGCCGTTTTTTGGACCAATAAGTAATACCTCTGTTTTATCTGAATTTAATAGCAGAAAATTACACGCCATCCAGTATTTAATATCTTCAACACACGCTGTCAGTTTAGATAATTTAGCGTTTTCATCTGGTCGTGATGAGATATATAATTGAGTGTCATCAGCATAACAGTGGAAATTAATTCCATGTTTTCTTATAATATTACCAAGTTTTTCAGGTTCACTTGAATCTTTCATCTGAACTACTTAATATGTTTATTTCAGACTCAATGGAAGTGAAAGAGCAAAGACCTGAACTGAAGTGAAATTTCAATGATGCTGTAGTTTGTTTTTTAGCCTGTTGACACCAATATTATATGCTTAATGTGCCATTTACAGAAGACCTCAGACATCACCATAATGAATGAGGTGAAAACCGGGGACCAATAAATACTGGGAATATTCACATCAACCTGCAAGAGAAGGACAAACTCCAGGTGTAGCAGCTGAAATCTGTGTGACTGTTAAAGATGGAGTTTATTAAAGAGGAGATTGAATACCTGAGTGATCCAGAACCATCCAGAATAAAACATGAAGATGCTGAGCAACAAACAGGTTGGTGTCCATTCTTCATTATTCATTGTTGACTGCTTTGGTAGATGTGGATTAATAAGCAGAATATCAGGGTTGCCAACTTTAACACATTTTCCGTGACACACGGTTTCATGCTCTGTCTCACGCTCTCACTCTGCCCAAGTAAATCTCACGCCAAAATGGCAACCCTGCTTTTGATATGAAACCTGTATCAGCTTTCAAATTTTCATATATTCAAAAATTCAAACAATAAATGCCGTTTTGGCGCACTTCATATGGCAGAACACAGTAGATGGACGAATCTCAAGCTGTCTGGCAGATATCTCGGCATGGATGAAAGAACATCACCTGCTGTTCAACCTGGCAAATACTGAGCTTCTTGTCTTCCCTGCCAATCCGATTCTACAACACAACTTCACCATCCAGCAAGGTTCATCTTTGATTACCCCTTCAGGGTCGGTCAGAAATCTTGGAGTAATCTTTGACTTCCAGCTGTCCTTCAAAGAACACATTTCGAAGACAGCTCGATCATGCAGGTTTGCTCTGCACAACATCAGAATGATCAGACCGTGTCTTACAGAGCATGCAGCTTCTCGTCCAGGCCCTTGTCATTTCTAGGCTTGACTACTGCAATGCGCTTCTGGCTGGTCTTCCATTGTGTGCAATCAAGACATATATAACTATATACCATAACGCCTTCACATATATGAGAGTAGCTGGGAGACTGTGGAAAGTGTCTGCTCAAGCAGATAAAACCTGGGAACTAGGAGCCATCTAAACATCCAGACCGTACAACTTAAAGGTGTTAGGAGAGGACCAGCCTGCCACAACACAAATATCCTCCAAAGAAGAGCCTGTGAAGACGCCATTCCTCTGGTTGAATGAGCGCGCCTAGAGACGAAGTGAAGTCACGTGCCTCATAGGCCGCAGAAATAGCCTCAATCACCCAATGAGACATTCTTTGCTTGGTGACGGCAGCTCCTTTGTTTCTACCACCAAACCACACTAATAATGGTTCCGATCTACACCACTGGGATGTACGGTGGACATAGATCTTCCACGCCCGCACTGGGCAAAGACCAAGGGGTCGCACATCACTCCCAGTCTCTGCGCCAGGAGGGCAAAAAGCCTCCAAGACCATTTGCTAGGAACGAAAGGCGGTCGAAGTGACCTTGGTAACATAACCTGGCGTTGGTCGCAACAAGACTTTAACCAACCCCGGGACAAAGTCCATACAAGAAGGACTGAAAGAAAGACCCTGCAGATCCCCTATCCTCTTAGAGCCATCAGGAGAACTATTTTGAGGGTAAGAAACTTTTCTGCCACCAACCCCAATGTCTCAAAAGGGTCACCTGTTATTCCCTCTAGGACGACAGAAAGATCCCATGAGGGAACTCGTGCAGGGCAGAAAGACCTAAGCCATCCATTGCAGAAAACGAGAGACCAGGGGGTGTCCACCGGAAGCATCATCTATCTGTATATGCTTGGCAGATATAGCTGCCACATAGACCTTCAGAGTGGCCGGAGCCGCCCCTGCCGAAAAACGACTGGATTACATTTTGTACACCAGGAGGTAAACAGCTTCCACTTAAAAGCATAAAGGCACCTTGTGGAGGGAGCTATCGAGTTAAGAATACTATCTGTAATCTCAGAGAGAACAGAACACCTTAACGCGCCCCCGCTCAGGGGACACACCCACAACTTCCATAAATCCGGACGGAGGTGCCTGATCATACCCTGAGCTTGAGTAAGCAGGTCTGAGGGGAACCTCCCACGGAGGGCCGACTAACTGACTGACCAGATCTGAAAACCAAATCTGAGCGTGCCAGCGAGGGGCAACCAACAACTGGTGTCTTACTTTGTCCATTCACACTCTAAGCAGCACTGCTGAGAGCAAGTGAATCAGTGGAAAGTCAAGACTGATCCTGGGCCATGTATAGGCCAGAGCATCCATCCCCAGAGGCAACAGCGGTGACAGGGAAAACCAGAATGGGCAATGCTTAGTCATTTTTGAAGCAAAGAAATCTACGTCCGCTCGACCGAACCTCTGCCATATGCAGCCCACCGCCTGAGGATGCACCCTCCAAGCTCCGGAATCCAAGCCCGGCCTCGAGAGTAGGTCCGCCCCTAGGTTGAAATGACCCTAAATGTGAACCGCTCTGACTGACTGAAAACCTGGACTGCTCCTATAGAAGTACACGCTCTGCCAGCCTGTACAGGGGGCGAGAGCATAGCCCTCCCTGATAATTCAAGTACAATATTACAGTCATGTTGTCCATCCTGACCAATACATGACACCCCTTCAGATGGGGTAAGAACCGTTTGAGTGCCAGAAACACTGCTAGCAACTTTAAACAATTTATGTGCCAACCATGATGCACTTTGCTCCAGACTACAAAGGTCGGGTATCCCTGATAAATTGCCCCCCAGCCTGTAAGGGATGCATCCATCGTGATTGTCTTGCAACGACGGAATGTCCCTAATGAACTCCTCTGCAGAGCAGCGGTAGCCTCGTCCATGGACCAGAGCACGAAAGCCTCTGCGTGTAACCAGAACTTTGTGGAAAGGTTGACAATGAGGTGAGATCCCTTGACTCTTAACCCACAATTGGAATGGTCTCATGTGGAGCAGGCACAACTGTACTACAGGGGACGCTTTGCCATAAGGCCCATCAATCTGTGTTATAGACCAACATAGACAATCGTGTTACCGCATCATGCCAGAATAAAGATCCCAGGAAAAACCCCACACCCAGGAAAGTTGTCTGCTGACTTGAAAGCAAAACATTCTTCTGAAGATTTATGCGTAAACCTTGGCTCCCCAAATGGCAGAGAACTAAGTCTCGATTAATTATTGCCAATTCCTGGGATTTAGCTTATATCAGCCAATCATCCAGGCGTTCAAGATCCGGATGCCCTGGAGCCGTCCTTTTTGTATATGTCAGAGGAGCTAAGGCTAGTCCGAATGGAAAGACCCCTGAAGGTGTGCTATGGTATCTGGCACCAAGATGTTAGCAGCAGATCCTTTAACTCCACCTGCAAGGTGGGGCCTCCATGATTGGACTTGTTTATTCAGCACTTCCCACAGATGCCTGATTGGATTTGGAGGCCAAGTCAACACCTCTAACTCGTGCCCCTCAAACCATTCCTGAACCATTTTTGCTTTGTGGCAGGGCACATTATCCTGCTGAAACGGTGTACATGGTCTGCAACAATACTTAGGTAGGTGGTAAGTGTCAAAGTAACATCCAGATGGATGGCAGGACCCAAGATATCCCAGCAGAACATTGCCCATAGTATCGCATTGCCTTCTTTCCATAGTGCATCCTGGTGCCATGTGTTCCCCAGGTAAGCAACGCACACGCTGCATTCTTCCTAAAATAAAACATGATTCATCAGACCAGGCCACCTTCTTTCATTGTCCAGTTCTGATGCTAACGTGCCCACTGTTGGTGCTTTCGGGGCGGTGGACAGGGGTCAGCATGGGCACCCTGACTGGTCTGCGGGTATGCAGCCCCATACACAACAAACTGTGATGCACTGTGTATTCCAACACGTCAACTTAGAAGACAACAACCCCAGCCCTACCCCCGCAAACACACACACACACACACACACAAATCTCACTACAGCCTGAACTTAAAAGTTAAAAGTTGGCTACCCTGAGTGTATGGATGATAAATGGTAGAGAGAAATGCATCTAAATGAATATAACCTTGTATAGCAGCTGTCAAACATATTTTTACTTTATTAACAAGTGAACGACAGAACAAACCTTTGCCTCATAAAAGATCTGATATCTGTTTGTGTATTTTAGACCAGGTGGAAGTGAAACAGGAAAGACAAGAACCAAATGAAGAGGAGGAAGAGGAGGAGGAGGAGGAGGAACATAACTTTACAACTCAAAGAACAAAAGCCAAAAAGCTGCACACCTGCACTCAGTGTGGAAAGAGTTTCCAACATAAAGGAGACCTTAATAGACACATGAGAATTCACACTGGAGAGAAACCGTATTCATGCCCTCAGTGTGGAAAGAGTTTCCAAAATAAAGGAGACATTAACAAACACATGAGAATTCACACTGGAGAGAAACCGTATACATGCCCTCAGTGTGACAAGAATTTCACACATAAAACACACCTTAACGAACACATAAGAATTCACACTGGAGAAAAACCATTTACATGCATTCAGTGTGGAAAGAGTTTCACACAAAAAGGAAACCTTAAAACACACTTAAGAATTCACACTGGAGAGAAACCGTATACATGCACTCAGTGTGGAAAGAGTTACACATATTTAACTGAGCTCAACTATCATCTGCTCCGTCACTCTGGAGAAAAACCATTTAACTGTGATCAGTGTGGTAAAGAGTTTATTTCATCATCAAATCTAAAACAACACCTTAAAGTTCATTCAGATGAGAGACCTCATGTGTGTTCTATCTGTGGAAAGTGTTTTTCACGGCTGGATAGTTTTAAACTGCACCAAAAAACACATGAGCAACTTGATACTGGAGAAAAACCTTACAAGTGCTCATATTGTGACAAGAGTTTTTCTCAGTCTGCAACCCTGAAATCGCATGAGCGACTTCATACTGGAGAAAGACCTTACAAGTGCTCATATTGTGACAAGAGTTTTGCTCATTCTGGAAACCTGAAATCACATGAGCGAGCTCATACTGGAGAGAAGCTGCACAACTGTACTCTGTGTGGGAAGAGTTTCACCCGATCAAAGAATCTAGTGAATCATATTGTAAAGCATTGTTCACAGTGAGCAAATGTTTTCTTTAGATCCAAAACGTTCAAGAAAATCATGTGAGATTCACATAAAGTAAATGTGTCGTTAGTTAACTCATTACCATTTCACTGACAATGTGTGATTTCGTGAGAAAACGTTACCTACAGATCCAATACTTAAACTGAGATTGAGATAAAGTAAATGTACAGTGAAATAAACTTGTGTTCTGTGACATTAGTTTTGTGGACGTCGTTTTTGAGTTTCTGACTTTTGTCACTTTCATTTCAACATATACATTAAAGATTTTGTTCATAGACATAATTTACATAATTTCTTGTGTTTACTTTAGGTTTGTTAAAGAAAATTGTTGACTTAAAACTAATTGCCATCCATAGGCTCTCTATAATAAATGTTCTAAAACTTCTAATTCAGCTTGGGAAATGAAATGAAATGGGGAACTATAGTGGAATGAGACAAAGCTGCTTTTCAGCAGCTCGGTTAATGTGGTGCTGCTGTTTTTCTTTCTTTTGTTGTTTATATTATACAAACAGACATTTACATTGATGAAGGTCCATAGGTGGATTGTATAGCCCATCAACATTGGTATTCCAATGGTAGTTCTTGGTGACTTCAACACATTATAAAATCTACTCTGTAGCGCACAGGCAACCTGTGTAAGGACCGTAAGACCAGAGTAATATGATCCCATTTATGAATCCCCACCAGAAGTCTAGCTGCTGCATTTTGAACCAAAGTTGTTTGACTAGTCCCAGCTTAAAGTAAGTTACACTAGTCAAGTTTAGAAGTAATAAAATCACTCTCAGGCTGCTGATTTCCACACTCTGCTTGCCCCATTTGACCTCAAGCAAGTATCTACCGCGGCTACTCACAAATCAGATAACCAATTGGACCATATTTATACATGTTACTACTCCACTGCACACCTCAGATCTCTTCCTTTTAGAGGTGTCAGAAATGTCACCTCTAAAAGGGGGTTACGATATTATTTTGCAAGTGACTGAGCAGTACAACCAAACTAATTCCCCTATTTTAAAAACAAAGCCTTGTAAGGTAACAAAACATACTATATTGCAAAAAGTGTTGGGACACTCCTCCAAATCATTGAATTCAGATGTTCCAATCACTTCCTTGGCCACGTGTATAAAATCAAGCACTAGCCATGCAGACGCTTCTACAAACATTTGTGAAAGAATGGGGTAAGCTCAAGCGTGGTACCATGATAGATTGCCACCTGTGCAATAAATCCATTCGTGGTTGGGAACCACTGGTGAAAAACACACCGCCACTGGACTCTAGAGTAGTGGCGACCTGAAAACACTTTTCTGTCTGGCAATCCCATGGACGAGTCTGGGTTTGGCGGTTGCCAGGAGAACGGGACTTGCCTGACTGCATTGTGCCAAGTATAGTTTGGTGGAGGGGGGATTATGGGGTGGGGTTGTTTTTCAGGGGTTGGGCTCGGCCCCTTAGTCCCAGTGAAAGGAACTCTTAATGCTTCACCAAGACATTTTGGACAATTTCATGCTCCCAACTTTGTGGGAAAAGTTTGGGGACGGCCCCTTTCTGTCCCAACATGACTGTGCTCCAGTGCACAAAGCGTCGGTCCATAAACACATGGATGAGCGAGTTTGGTGTGGAGGAACTTGACTGGCCTGCACAGAGTCCTGACCTCATCCCGATTGAACACCTTTGGGATGAATTAGAGCGGAGACTGCGAGTCAGGCCTTCTGGTCCAACATCAGTGCCTGACCTCACAAATGCACTTCAAGAAAAATGGTCAAAAATTCCCATAAACACACTCCTAAACCTTGTGGATAGCCTTTCCATAACAGTTGAAGCTGTTAAAGCTGCAAAGGGTGGGGCGACTCCATGTTAAACTCTAAGGATTAAGAATGGGGTGTCATTAAAGTTCATGTGCATGTAAAGGCAGGCGTCCCAAAACTTTTGGCAATATTGTGTATACTGGGACCAGCCACCTGGGGCGATCAAGATGCTTTGGCTTCACTTTTTAAGAAGTGTTCGACACACTTGTACCATACTTACAGCAGTCAATTACAAGATTGCAGTCAAGACCTGCTTGGAACTAGTTTATTACTTAATTGCATCGTTTGTCAACCAATCAGTTTCATCCGGTTTAAAAAAAAAGGTTAAATTGGGTTCTATATAGATCTCTATTGTTCTTGACTCAATTTTAAAGAACCATTAATGCCAAATAGGTTCTATTTACATTATCTCTTATTTTAACGTAAGAGCGACGCTTCCGTTGTCATTCGCTTCCAAACAGGCATTTTCTATAAAGCTGTTTTGAAACGATTAATGTGATGTAATGTGAAATATGATCGACATCACATAAAAGATTACATACAGATAGATATCTGACTTCTGTTGCTTTATGCTATTAACATGTTCCCCTTTTGTTTATCTTTTGAATTGATTTTAATGATTTAAAATGTTAATGTTAAGACCTGAATAATGTGGAGAAGATGCCAAAGCCAAAAAGCCCTAAATGTAGAAAGATTTTCACGCGAAAAGGGGGTTTTATCAGTCACATAAGAGTTCACACTGGAGAGCGTCAATGTGGAAAGAGCTTCACACACAATAGAAACCTTAGGGAACACTTAAAGAGTTCATAGTAAAATCATACACCTGTCCTCAGTGTGGAAAGAGATTCAGACATTGGAGAGAGGCCTTTCACATGCCCGCAATGCAGCAAGAGTTTCATGCAAAAGCCAGATTTAAAAGAGCACAAACAAATTCACACAGGAGTAAAGCTATAAACATGCCATCAGCATGGAAAGAGTTTCAGACAGCCAAATCAATGCAACAATCACCTGCACTCTCACACATTACGAGTTATGAAACACACTCAGAAAGAGAAGCCTCACTTATGTTCTCTCTGTGGAGAGAGATTTTCACAGCTGAGCCATTAAAACGAGCAGCAGAAAACACACACCGGCATGAGAGATCGTGTGTTTGGAGTGTGGGAAGAGCTTCAATAGATTTGGACATTTAAACACGCACTTGCGAATTCATACTGGAGAAAAAACATACAAATGCTCCAGTTTCAGCCGAGCGGGATGCCCGAGAGCACGTGAGCGAGTTCATACTGGAGAGAAGCCGGAACACAGCGCTCAATGTGGGAGGAGATGCAGCCGATCAGAAAGTTTTTTTACTCATAGAAAAACACTGTCCAAAGTTGTCACAGTGAGCAGAATTCATATTCAGATCCAACTCAAACTTTCAATTCAGAAAAGCCAAATGTGGAGTCAAGGTTATTCATCAAAGGAAATTTAGGTGAAGTAATCATATCAAAGGGATATTTCATTACAATTTTGTCAACAGTTACTTTCTGTTGAGTAAAAATTTTCATTTTCGGGTGAACTATCCCTTTAATTCAGAGATCTTTTGTGCTGCTAGTTTTCTTTCTTTAAGCCCGGGATACACTGCGCAAATTTAGCAAATCTTATAAAATCATTACAAATCACACTGCAACGTGGATCTATTAAATGCTGTTTTACTAAACGAGGTTCAGGAGGAACATGTCAGATAATTGACACAGGTGGAAAGTACTCAGCTAATCAACAAAGGAGGTGTATATATACAGGCAGCCTTCTTACCTCCATTGCATTGACAGTTTTCAGCATCCCTCCACCACCACTTCTCCACATTTTGCTCTTTTTTTTTTTAAAGTTCAAAACCACTTACATACTGGGGGTACTCTGGGTTCGGGCCGTAGTCCGAGCTCGAAGCCCTCCCCCCGGACTGCACGCCAAATACGCAATTAAATTTACTCTCTAAATTATATGTAAGTGTGAACTCGTGAAACGTGGGTTCAACATACATGTAGACTGTACGATGATGACACCTATTGACTCGTAGGATACGATGCACGTTTGAAGAATAAAACATCATCCACATATGCTAGTGGTAAACAAAAAGACCATGATGATTCACACTTTGGTATGAGTTTTTATGTGTGCTGAAAAAAGAGGACGCAGCGAAAGAGGAAGAGAAAGAGCTTGAGTTAAGCAGTTTTAAGTTTTAGCGCCATGTCGCGTTGATTTCATGTTGCTTTGCTATTGGCTGGTCAGTAGACGTAGGTCGTAGAAGCAAACACACTGTGCGATGATCATGCTGAATTTCTGGTCAGAAAATTGTCATAGGTTATCTTTGGTCGCAAGAACGGCCACCAGTGAGCAGCCATATCACCCTGTAGCCCAAGACTGGTTTCCCACTGAAGCTAAGCAGGGCTGAGCCTGGTTAGTACCTGGATGGGAGACCAACTTGGAAAACCAGGTAGCTGCTGGAAGAGGTGTTAGTGAGGCCAGCAGCGGGTGCACACCCAGTGGTCTGTGTGGGTCCTTACACCTCAGTATAGTGATGGGGACACTATACTGTCAATAAGCACTGTCCTTCGGATGAGACATTAAACCGAGGTCATGACTCTCTGTGCTCATTAAAAATCCCATGGCACTTCTCATAAAGAGTAGGTGTAACCCGATGTCCTGGCAAAATTTCCTCCATTGGCCCTTATTAATCATGGCCTCCTAATAACCCCCATCCACTGAATTGGCTCTACCACCCTCTCTCTCTCCACCGGTTTACTGTGGCTGCCGTCGGATCATCCAAGTGGATGCTGCACGGAGAGATCCCTGACATGAGTGTGAAGTGCTTTGGGTGTACAGTAGTACATATGAAAGCTTCTATATAAATGCCTCATTCATTCATTCACCTTTGAACCTCTCTCACTGTACAACATAGGACTAATGATTAGAAGCCACGATCACAGAAATCGTCCACGATGTCTGGGACAGTCGAAAATCATGCAGTGTTTCCTGAATTTAGGAGATGTAATAATAATATGAAAGGAGTTTTTAATAGCTGCTATTCTCCATACTATAAAAGTACATGATTGGACACTAACAAAATGGAATTTCATAGACAAACATTATACTAGTTGGGTTTGGGAATGACGTATATATATATACATATATATATATATTTTATGTGTTATTTATACATTCATTCCCATATTAATTATTTTTTTATTTTACATTTATAGGTTTCAGTTTCTTCAATGTGATTTATAAAGAGGGTCTCATAATAAAGACGAGCTTTCTTTGCAGGTTTATTCTACTAGAACTTCATGTGTCTCGTAGATTTAAAACTCTGTTCATCGGTTTGTCTCGATCAAAATAAAAGTTACTAGTTACAATAATGTGTACAAATGAGCCATGCAATTGGTCCATCTTCATTCCCTCATTCATCACAATTACATTTAATGGAAAGATGTACTTTAATTCTTGTTTTATTGGTTAAATATCTTGTTTTAACTACATATGTTTATTTATTTATTTCAATTTAATTTCCTTTCCTTAAAAAAAGGCCTATATTTAAACACACACACACACACACACACATGTTGTGTTTCCATGTTTTATGGGGACATTCCATAGGCGTAATGCATTTTATACTGTACAAACCGTATTTTCTATCCCCTTACACTGCCCCTAAACCTACCCATCACACACACACACACACACACACACACACTGCCCCTAAACCTACCCATCACAGGAGACATGCTGCATTTTTACATTTTCAAAAATATCACTTAGTGTGATTTATAAGATTTGTGTGTGTGTGTGTGTGGACTGGTCATCCTACGTTATGGGGACAAAATGTCCCCACAAGGACAAGGATTTTGGATATTGCCATCTTTGTGGGGACATTTTGTCCCCATAACGTAGGGATTACCAGTCCACACACACACACACACACACACACACACACACACACACACACACACACACACACACACACACACACACACACACACACACACACACTCACTGAGTCCAGTAGCTCAATAATCAGTTATTATAGATTTTTTATTAGTATATCTCTTAGGACAGCACACAAGAATCCTCAAAATTATGTTGTTTAATGAATGTCCAGTTTTTTAAGGAAACATTCCATTTTATCATTCATCGTTGATTGTATGAACATTCTAAAACAAGTGTGGACTTTTTTAAGCATGTTAGACGAATGTGCAACTGATTGGCTGTCATTATCGTTCATCAGCTGGAAAGAATCATTCTGAATATTGTTTCTCTGTGCTGTTATTGCTATAGTTGTGGTGTGTGTCTTACCATTCTTTTATATTTAGAATTATTTTTAGAACTATATCATAATCGTTATAGTTATCATCCTATGCTGAATTCATAAGCAGGTCACTCGATATTCTCAAAAGACACTCAATTTTGCATGATTTTCCTTTTTTAATTCTCATGTACAGTCAGCATTTTTACACAACACATTAGCTGCTAAATATAGCCTGTTAGTCCCGCACTTTTCCCTATCACATATTTTGGAAATCATCATAATTCAGATATCATTCGAGAGCTTAAACACTCAAAATTCATCCTGAAAACCATTTTAAAATTGGACATTGTGATACCAAAAGTATTTTAAAACAATTTGTGTGATATTAACTTCAAATTTGGAACACAACTTGGTGAGAAATATGGTCCAAATGATTTGGTAAAATATGTATCTTTATATAAACTAAATGGGTAACACTTTACTACACAGTCTCATTTGTTAACATTAGTTAATGTATTAACTAACACGAACTTACCATGAGCGAAACATTTGTTACTGTATTTGTTAACTTTAGTTGTCATTGTTCATGTTAGTCCATTAACTAACGTTAACAAATACAACTTTGATTTTAATAATGTATTGGTAAATGTTGAAATTAACATTAACAAAGATGAATAAATGCTGCAGTTCATGTTAACTAATGAAACCTTATTGTAAAGTGATACCAATGAATGTTTAGTTTGCGTCCCAGTAATATTAACCTATAACATTTTTACACTTTCATTTTTTGTAGCCAGTCTTCTTTAGAGAGACCAACCTTAGGTCTGTATACCAAAGCATTCATGAATTAATGATTTAACTTGATGAAGCAAATACATTCATGACCCTATTTACACTGTAAACATGGGAGAAAACATGTTCGATGCATCCCACGTAATTCACTTGGACATGGAAATCTCACTGAGATGATTTCTTGCAGTGCTTTTTAATATGAGTGACTAGATTTGTCAACTGAGAGAAACTCCTCCCACACGATGGGCAGTGGTACGGTTTCTCTCCAGTATGAACTCGCTCGTGAACTTTCAGCGATCCAGACTGAGTGAAGCTCTTGTCACAATGCGTGCACTTGTATGGTTTTTCTCCTGTATGAATTCTCTGGTGCTCCTTCAGTCGTTTGGCTGTGGTAAAAGTCTTGCCGCACTCAAAGCACACATGGTCTCTCTCGCCGGTGTGTCTTTTCTGGTGCTCTTTAAAATTGCCCGACCATATAAAACTCTTTCCGCACGACGAGCACACATACGGCCTCTCGTTTGTGTGAACCTTCAGGTGGTTTTTCAGAATGGACGATGAAGTAAAACCTTCACCACAGTGAACGCAGTTAAAAGGCTTCAACCCAGAATGCGAGTGCAGATGATTACTGAGGCTGTGCGCCCACTTGAACGTCTTTCCGCAGTGATTGCATTTGAACGGTTTCTCTCCAGTGTGCACCCTAATGTGATCCCTAAGGCCTTTTTTACACGTTAAGCCCTTTCCGCATTGAGGGCAGATGAACAGCTTCTCCCTGGAGTGGATTCTTACGTGAACCTTGAGGTTGTTTTTAAACGTGAAACTCTTTCCGCACTGCGCACACATGTATGGTTTCTCTCCGGTGTGAGTTCGCAAGTGATACTTCAGGCTCTCTTTGCGTGTGAAACTTTTTCCGCAGTGGTGGCAGCCGAAAGGTTTCTCTCCCGTGTGAATTCTTAAGTGTTCCTTGAGGCTGTCTCTTCGTGTGAAACTCTTTCCACACTGAGGGCACGTGAAGGAGTTTTTGGCTTCTGTCTGAGTTTTGTTCTCTGAACACGTTGCTTCAGTTATTAAAGACTCCTGATATGGATGTTTCTCCTCCACCTCATTCAGTTCTTGCCTTTCTTCTTTTATATCTGTCAAGTCTACAATGAACACACAAAAACATAATATCAAATCAGTTCAATAAATTGTATTATGTATTTGATGTTCTAAACACTATCCAATCAAGGTTAAAATCATTTAAATATATATTTTCTGTCATTTAAACAGCTAAAAAGGTATCGCTCCGTGTTGTGCATGTCATAATTAGGGTTGCAAACTTTCCAGAATTTTGGGAAATTTTCCAGACCCTTTGCAACCCTAGTCAAAATAAATAAATGTCCTTTCTTATGTTAAAAGTATGTATTTATTGATCCTTATTCATTTCAAATACAGTTTCTGAATGTATTTTACATATAAAATATCCATGTTATTCATGATTATGTAGTATCTTATTTCAATGAAAACATACTTTTACTGTTAGTTACGTTAGGCAAAAGAAGTTAGAATCATGGATAAACTGAAATTCACAGCATTTCGACACAACTTCTGTTCACGTATTTGAAGGCTGCTATTGGACCGTTGAGAGTAAACGACACCAATCAACATTATAACTGATGATCTCTTCATCACAGTACCTGTTAGTGGGTGGGATATATTAGGCAGAAAGTGAACATTTTGTCCTCAAAGTTGATGTGTTAGAAGCAGGAAAAATGGGCAAGTGTAAGGATTTGAGCGAGTTTGACAAGGGCCAAATTGTGATGGCTAGACGGCTGGGTCAGAGCATCTCCAAAACTGCAGCTCTTGTGGGGTGTTCCTGGTCTGCAGTGGTCAGGATCTATCAAAAGTGCTCCAAGGAAGGAACAGTGGAGAACCGGCCACAGGGTCATGGGCGGCTCAGGCTCATTGATGCACGTGGGGAGCGAAGGCTGGCCCGTGTGGTCCAATCAAACAGACGAGCTACTGGAGCTCAAACTGCTCAAGAAGTTAATGCTGGTTCTGATAGAAAGGTGTCAGAATACACAGAGCATCGCAGTTTGTTGCGTATGGGGCGGCATAGCCGCTGACCAGTCAGGGTGCCCATGCTGACCCCTGACCCAGCCGAAAGCACCAACAGTGGCACGTGAGCATCAGAACTGGACCACGGAGCAATGGAAGAAGGTGGCCTGGTATGATGGATCATGTTTTCTTTTACATCACGTGGATGGCCGGGTGTGTGTGCGTGGCTTACCTGGGGAACACATGGCCCCAGGATGCACTATGGGGAGAGAAGGCCGGGCGGAGGCAGTGTGATGCTTTGGGCAATGTTCTGCTGGGAAACCTTGGGTCCTGCCATCCATGTGGATGTTACTGTGACACGCACCACCTACCTAAGCATTGTTGCAGACCATGTACACCCTTTCATGGAAACGGTATCCCTGGTGGCTGTGGCTCTTCCAGCAGGATAATGCTCCTGCCACAAAGCACAAATGCTTCAGGAATGGTTTGAGGAGCACAACAAAGAGTTTGAGGTGTTGACTCAGCTTCCAAATTCCCCAGATTTCAATCCCTTAAAGTTTGCATACCCATACACTTTTTGAAAACATTTAAAGCATAGTTCACTCAAAAAAGGAAAATTCTGTCATTGTTTACTCACCCTCAGGTTCTTCCAAACCTGTATGAGTTTCTTTCTTTTGCTGAACACAAAGCAAGATATTTTGAATAATGTTGATAGCTGTGGGGCACCATTGACTCCGTACTATGATCTCTTTATGATCTTTTTGAAGTGCCAAAGTGGTAATTGCGTTGTTGTCAATGGAGGGACAGAAGTCACTTAGATTTCATCAAAAAGACCTTAATTTGCGTTCCGAAGATGAACGGAAGTCTTATGGAAGGACACGAGGGTGAGAAATTAATTAATTAATTTCATTTTTGGACGAACTAACCCTTTAATGTTCCTCCATCGTCAATAATAAAGAGTCAAAAATGGACGCCAACCTGTTTGTTCCTCAGTATCTTCATGTTTCATTCTGGATGATTCTGGATCACTCATGTCTTCATTCTCCTCTTCGCCAAACTCTGTCTTTACTATAGTATACATAGTACATACATTTAACATGTTACATCTGCTTGTTTGTTCCACTCTTGTATGACATCTTGTCTGCCAAAAAGTAAAAAAATAACAAGTTAATACACAAGTCTGTTTCATTTTCCAATTTGATTACACATTCCTTGTATTATCGTCTACGTTTCTCTACTTTTCTTTGCATTTAAGAGCATATTTTGGCTTAAATCCAAATAATTAATAATATATTATGTCTATGATACTCTTTACATGCAAATATTTTAACATGACAGATTTAAAACCATAGTGATACTAGTGCTAGTCATCATTTATAATGCTGATGATTATGTTCTAGTGTTAACAGCGAACACAGTATGGCATAAATCATAATAATAAATGAATTAATTAATCTCATGACATTAACCCCAAAAGGCTCAATTTACACGTATATAATGAATTAAGCTGATACTGACAAATGTTACATAGAGCTCAGATGTTGTATGAAAAACAGATGAAGATATTTTAAAGTGTTTATTTGTTTTACCTTTTATAGTATGTGTTCTCTTTGTCGTCTCACGCTTCGATTTTGTGCCTTTAGCGATTTAAAATCATATCATTATTCATAAGACTTCATAATGCTAATGTTCTACACTGTCGTAAACACCTACCGTACTACGCCTAATTTTTGTTATTAAAGCGTTTTAACAATGCATCTATTTTTGTTCATATATCACATGGTTCTCAACCCTTGTATTTAAATTATTATAATACGGTTAAAATGTCTAAAAACGTCCTGATATTTAATGCACGTTTGAGAAATCAGCTGCGGCGCCCTCCGGAGGGAAACAAGCGAGTCGCACCTGTCGCATTACGGTAGATGTTTACGACAGTAGTGGAGAACGCGTTTGCGGCAGCATCATGGCAGCGAACGGTGTGAGTTTTGAGAGCGTAAACAGCATTAAATCTAGAAAAGAGTCCAAAAGAGAAGAACGAGAGCACGTTATACAACAGGTAAAACAAATAAACACTTTAAACTAACATCTAATAACTGATTCAGTCGGATTAATACGTGAAATAATTAGACGCGATTGTTGCTTTTAACTGATCTGTTTACATTCAACTTTCACCAATATACCGGTTTATTCTGAATTAATGTATTTTTGTGCCATGTTTGTTTTATTTTGTGTCCAAATGTTTTAAAGCTGGTTTCATTAATGATCATTCAACATCTGAGCTCATTTATTAATCATTTTTGCCGATATTTGTCTATTTTTTGCTGCATGAATTATGTAAATCTATCTAGTAGATGCCGTGAACTTCAAATACATGATTGTTATATATTTATTTCATTTAGTAAGCTCTCTTAGTTATTTCAGATATAATATTAAAGCAAGTGTCATAAGTTTAAAAATAAATAAATAAATAATGATATATAATATAATAGTCGAATTAACATCAACATTTAAAATGCATGTTTTTATGTATCCTTCTCACATTTGTAATACGTTGGCCAGTGAATAAGATTAATTGATGTAGTTTTATATTATTTATTTGAATGAATTAAAAGAGCCGTTTCATGTTTCTCCTTGTATCGCCTAACTCGAGGTTAGGATTTAGAAATTAATTTTTGGAGACTTTTGGAGAAATTTATTTGTACAGTAATCTAATTACACTGTTGAAGATGTACTTAGCAACTAGTAATGCATTACTTTTTAGAGTAACTTACTCAACACTGGAAAGCGAGCAGATGGAAGCATAACATTCTCCACGACTGTATCAAAACCTTTGTGATTTTTTTATTTTATTTAATTTTTTTGTAATTTTTAAGGTCTTTCTCCAGTGAACTCGCTCATGTGATTTCAGGGTTCCAGACTGAGCAAGTGTTCTCAAGCCAGCCTAGGTGTGAATGACGTTCTTCTTTCAGACTAATAAAATCTGAGTTATATTAAAACATGTCCTGGCTCTTCAAAGCTTTATAATGGCATTGACTGTTGGGTCATTTTTGAAGATCATAAAAGTGCATCTATCCATCATAAAAGTGCATCTGTCCATCATAAAAGGCATCCATCAATCATAAAACTGTATCTATCCATCATAAAAGTGCATCTATTATCATAAAAGTGCATCTATCCATCATAAAAGTGCATCTGTCCATCATAAAAGTGCATCTATCCATCATAAAAGTGCATCTATCATCATAAAAGTGCATCTGTCCATCATAAAAGTGCATCTATCCATCATAAAAGTGCATCTGTCCATCATAAAAGGCATCCATCAATCATAAAGCTGTATCTATCCATCATAAAAGTGCATCTATCCATCATAAAAGTGCATCTATCCATCATAAAAGGCATCCATCAATCATAAAGCTGTATATATCCATCATAAAAGTGCATCTGTCCATCATAAAAGGCATCCATCAATCATAAAGCTGTATATATCCATCATAAAAGTGCATCTGTCCATCATAAAAGGCATCCATCAATCATAAAGCTGTATCTATCCATCATAAAATGCATCTGTCCATCATAAAAGGCATCCATCAATCATAAAGCTGTATCTATCCATCATAAAAGTGCATCTATCCATCATAAAAGTGCATCTATCCATCATAAAAGTGCATCTATCCATCATAAAAGTGCATCTGTCCATCATAAAAGTGCATCTGTCAACATTAAATGTGCATTTTCACTTTTATGGACTTCAAAAATGACCCAACAGTCACTGCCATTATAAAGTTTGGAAGAGCCAGGACTTTAATATAACTCTTGATTGTATTTGTCTGAAAGAAGAACGTCATATACACCTAGCATTACTTGAGGGTGAGTAAATCATGGGATAATTTTCATTTTGGGGCGAACTATCCCTTTAATCTGCCTGCTTGACGTCAGTCATTAGTTAGTTCTGAGCTGAACCTTCAGGGGGCGCTATCAGTCCATAGTGCATATACAGACAACATTTGTTTTAGCTGATGAACACGGTCATCCATAACTCCAAATTAAGATGATAACATAGTTAAATAATAGTTAACATTATAGCATATATGCACGATATAAGCTGTTATGAAAGAGTTCAAAAGTAGGAGAAAGGCTTTTGACAGCAAGTCATCTTTCTTAACGTAAAAAAAAGATATGCATCACCTTTAAATTTGCATGAAATTTGCCGTCACCTGAAAATGCAATGCTTCAGTGCAGGTGAAACCCTCTCAGAGCTTTGTCTCTGTGTAACGTCAGGGTTGGTGTTTTTCCTCCTGATGTCTGATGGATGTAAACACTGTTTAACAGGCCGCTGGTAAACTCTGTCCTCACCTGATAACACACACCGGCAGCACTTCTGTTTACTTCCCTTTGATTCATTTCCTGGCCTTTAAAAATGTATTTAAAGTTGCTGCTGTGTAATTCAACATTTTTCTGATTTCCTGTTAACTTAAACTGGTAAATATGTCTAATCTTTGTAAAAATGCAGCTGTTCATTGTTAGTTCATGTCAGCTCAGGCCCATTACAAATATTACCAGATACAACTTTTGATGAAGTAAGTAAATGTTAAAAATAACTAAGGTAAGTAAATGCCTTGGAAGTATTTTTCATTGTTAGTTCATGTTAACTAATAAAGCCAAATTTGAAAGTGTTACCAAAAATTTTCCGTAATTGAAATAAAGCGGAAATATAAATATTAGATGACAATAATATAAATATTAAACATAACTAAAGTAAGTTTAAGCTGAAGTACTAAAATTATTATAACTCAAATATATATATATTATTATTATTATTATTGTTGTTATTATTATTATTATTTCCTGTGTTCATTTTGTTTATATATTTATTTTTAATAAATTGATCTTGCCAAGAAAATAGCCACAGATGCTGCTATGGCAATACAAATAAAGAAATAAATAAGTGTAATAAGTTAATTTTTAATAAATATGATAATAGTATATAAATAACATTAAAATTTCACCGGGGAAGATGTTTGACTGTCAGTCTGAGTCTTATAAGATATATATGATGTGCGACAGTATGCTGTATATACTGTACATTGCTACGTTTCAAACTCTTAAATGATACAAGTAAAAGATTCCAAAAGTTATGTCATGGTTCCCCAAAGAACCTTTTGTTCTTAGTGTGGAAAACTTATGGAACCTTTTTCTTCTATAAAGAACCTTTTGTGGAATGGAAAGATTCCATGGATGTTAAAGGAACCATCAATGGCAAAAAAGAACCTGTATTTTTAAGAGATGACCTCACTATGTTGAATGTTTAATCCAGTGAGGCCATCTCATGTTGATTTTTTTTTTTTGGTTGAACACAAATTATTCAAAATAGGTCATTTGGGATATCTGTGCCTAGTGTGCTATTCCAGACGTAGCCATTGATGTGTCCAGATCTTCGTATGCATACTGTGTCTGTGTTATCTAGAGATGCACCGGCCGTAAATCCGAACCGGATGGCTTTTTAGTTTTACTTTGTCCGATCTCTGTTCCGGACTTGCACACAAACTGTATCTTAGTAATTTTCCAAAATGTTGTTTGGGAACTAAACACAGGCCAGAGACGGGACACGCTGAAAAATAAAAGCATTTTCGAGTATAAATATGCAGCTATAATGCATGTAAGTGATTTTGAATTGATATTTCATGTCGATATACAATGGTTACACCCTTAAAACTGATTGTAGTGTTTATATCTTTGTAAGACTGGCCAATCTATAGAACAATGGCAAGGAAAACTAACTTTATTGCACTCCGAGAGCCCCCTCATGGTCGGGAGCATTTCCGTTGGGTTGTGGCAATTTTCTTTTTTGTTGTGGTTTAATTCCGTTCTGTTGTGGTTTAATTTAGTACGGCTGCACTACTGGGCCACCGTAGTTTGCACATCAGACTAGTGCGTGTTTACATAGAAAAACAATGGAATAGTAGCGCATTTGAATAAAGAAGTGCGCTTTGTGTGAACGGGCCCTTGGTTAATATGAAATAATCCATTTAGTTCAACATATTTTCCCACTCTTTGTGTATTTTTGTGGTTTTACAATAAACAAACAGATACCTATAGTGCTCAGCTAAACAACTGCATTTAAACACACACCATACATCGCATGCTCCATTGATAAATTGACTAAGTGCGGATAGCCAACAACACGCAGACATTTGAAGCGGTTTTACTCACCACCTGCTTCCAACGCACGACCGTGAACCTTTATCGCTGGGACCGCTCCATCTGTTAGCATTAGACGATCTACGAATCCGGTGTTGAACTGGGCCTTGTTTATAAAACAATCCTCGCCGAAATGCAGGGAACAAACAAAAACAATTGCACAACTCCATTGCTGCTCCGGAAAAACAAACTCCATCCACTGTCCCATTAACACTGGGTTCTTTGGGAAGCTGTACAGGGTTGTCTTGCCCTGACAACCAAAAACACACTTCTTTGAAGTGTGAGAAGTGCCCGTACAAGGAAAGTCCGCCCTTGTTGACGTCACGCAGACTCATACTCGAAAAAAAACTTTTCGAAACTCGTGAGAAATCGGAAGATGTATATTTGGCACAAAAATACTCAAACATCCAACTTATTTTTTTAAACTTTGTCCATGTTTAGCATGGGAATCCAAGTATTTAACAGTGTTTAAAGATCTAGGTTTTGAAGCGATCGACCTGGGTTCAAATCCACCTTTTGAGTTTTCAGTTGAAAACGGTGTTGTGTAAACAGCCCCTGAATCTAATTTTGATCAAAAACCACTGCTCATGTTACAAGCGTGTAGCATCTTTGTTTGGCTTGTGATTAAAATGCAGTGGTTGCCTCTAGTTTAAGGCCTGTTATAGAGCAAATAAACGACAAATAAATTTGCTTAAACAAAGAAATAAAAACGGTATCCGAACTGGCTGTGAAAAATCAGGTGCATCACACTCTGCCATCTGTGTTAGGGTTTCTCTGTGCACACATTGCAACTGGAAACGACCTGACAAACCTTTATCACCCCAGCACATGTGTAGCAGACAAATATGTTATTAGAGTTTAAACAGCATGTAGTCCTTATCTGTTTTCTGAAATCACCTCTTCTCTGTTTGGTTCTCTCTCTGTAGGCTAAAGAGAAGTATGAGAAAGAGGAGAGGAGGAAGGCCGAGAGGAAGGCCAGGGGGGAAGACACATGGATGCTTCCGGATGTTGACCTGCGACTGCAGCAGATTGGCCAGGTCAGAGGTCAAGCTCATTAAAGATGACAAGAATTTTGTTTTTGTTGTTGAGGATTATTCATAAAAATAACTTCAGGTTGGTAAGATTTTTTTTTAAATGTTTGAGAAAGAAATATCTTCTGCTCACCAAGGCTGTATTTATTTGATTCTTAATACAGTAAAAAATGAAATATTATTACAATTTCAAATAATGGTTTTCTATGTGAATATATATTGAATTTTTATCATCATTACTCCAGTCTTCAGTGTCACATGATCCGTCAGAAATCATTCTAATATGAGGATTTGCTGCTCAATAAACATTTATGATTGTTATCAATGTTGAAAGCAGTTCATATTTTTGTGGAAACGGATGCATTTTATTTCTCAGGATTCTTTGATGAAGTTTATGCAGCGTATATTTGAAATAGAATCTTTCGTAACATTACAAAAATGCTTTTGCTATCACTTTTGATCAATGTAATGCATCCTTGTTTAATAAAAGTATTCATTTCTTAACATAGCTTAAATCTGACCCTTTTCAAAATTTGAATATAAATATTATAATACAATATCATATAACAAGTTCTGTCAAATCAGTTAATCGCTTCTAACATTAAAGTTTTTGTTTATATAATATATGTGTGTAATATATAATATAATATATAAAAGCCACCATATCTGATTTAACCAATGCCACACAGACAGGGAAAAATCGAATTGACCCTTCGCTAAGCCCCGCCCTCCTTAGTTACTGTTGCTACGCCTGTCAAGCTTTCGCGTCTGGCCCATCTATTACAGTATGTGCCGGTGTCAGACATTCCCAAGGAGATAATTAGTCATTTTTGGTGAACAGGTGAAATATCTGAGAGAGCAAGACAAATGGGACTGTAGTATGCATTCGAGGGATAGATCCTCGGCATAATATGCAACCGAATAGAGAATAATTTCATCAAAATTGAAGGTAAAGCCTTTAGGTCCCAGCGCAAGCAGCAGCCGCCTCACACGCTGACCATTCAAATGGGAAACTCACAAACTGAGGATCAGCTATGTCCATGCACAGCAGGGTAAACAATCTAATAATTATAAATCAAACAGCTTATCCATAAGACTTGTGGAATAAACACAATACATTAGCCTGACCACTTTACAATGTATAACATTCTCCCGCTTATATTTTATATATTTATTCTCCCACACTGATTAATCCACAACAGTCTGATAAGGTATTTTGCAATGTAAAAATCGTTTTCCCCAATAAGAATCCTCAGTAAAGTTACACTGAATTATTTCACGTAAATTAGTCACAGACGCTAACACGCAGTAGGATTTTTCGATACGGTAGCATGGATTGATAGATATAGATATATATATATATATATATATATATATATATATATATATATATATATCTATCAATCCATGCTACCGTGATTTAAAAATCCTACTGCATTTTTATATATATATGAAGTCACGTGACTTCACTTCACCCCGCATACACATAAACATCCAGTTTTAACATTACATCCACATACTGTCATTGCACTGCACTTTGTTCTTATTGTTACTGTGTAACAACCAGTTATAAACCTGTTAGCACATTATACTTCTGTTTGCACATTACATCATACCTATTTTTTTGCACATTATACTTTATATATATATATTTTTATGTTAACCAGTTATTTATTTTATCTTTTACTTGATTACTTATAATTCTATGTTGAGTACTTCTTATTCTATTTTTATTCTATTTCTATTTTTAATTTCCTCCTTGTGTTTCTTGTAACTGTTATTTGCACTGTCTATGGAGCGGACCTGTTTACATTTCACTGCCAGTTATATATTCTGTATATAATTGTGTATGTGACAAATAAAACTCTTGAATCTTGAATCTTGATATAGCTATAATTTTGCGCTACGGTAGGAAAATCTGACAAGGTAGGACAAATCGACAGAACAGCGTCATTTCTCCCCTTGGGTTTTAGGTTTGGGGAAAGAAAAATATTCAACCCCCTGTCCAAACTTATAGGATACCGGGTATCAGATTTGCACAATCCATAAGCACAATGCTCACTCGAAAGCTTGACAGACCTGCCGCGCCTAGTTACGGTTGCTAAGCCACGATTGGCCTGTGGCGGTTTTTGGGCGTGGCTTAGCGAAGGGTCAATTGGCCAATAAACAGTAACGTAAATTTCACAATCCAATCTAGGGCTGTTACTAACGATTATTTTGATAACCTATTAGTTGGCTGATTATTTTTTTCCTGATTCATCTGATAAAAAGCCAATTATTTTATTATACTGCGAAAACACAATATTCCACATCCAACCCAATGCTGTCCTTCAAACAAACGTGCCCATCTGTACTATGAACAAATACATAGTGAATATATCTACCATTACAAAAATTAGATGGAACATGGATTTACATCGAATAAAACAAACAATAATGATAATAATAATAACAAGGTTATTGTCGTTATTCAATGGGAACCACAAATTAACCATAGTTTTGCTTCAAATCCATAGCTTGACTGTATGGTATTTGTGTGGTTATACAAATGGTAATCAATATGGCAAAAACAATGCAATGCACTGCATCCTCATGAATACAATTTTGTCAATAAACACAAGCAGTCAGAAATATGAACTGAACCTTTAATTTGACCTGCTCAAAAAAAAACAAGCTTCTTAAATGTATCAAACAAAACTCAAGTCTGGGCACAGAAGACAACAGGAGCATTTACAAAAATAAATACTAAAAGCCACTTTAAGAGGTGGTCTGGGCCGCCTTACAGTCCAAACTAAAATGCTTCTGGTTGTTAAAACCATGTATGTAGCCTAAATTTCACTCCTCCCAACAATGCTTAAAAGAAATAAACATATGAGAGCGTGTTATAGGCTATAAGTCATGTTATAGCCCGATATGACGGCGCTACTGCAGCACGCCTGGCCACAGACGAGTATCTCTTCATTAAGCCAACACACAAACTACCACACATTAAACCGAAAGTAAAGTCGTAGGTGTGTGCTACCGCGACAAAGCACGTACGTGACAAATGACGTCAGAAAAGAATCAATACATTATAATCAGTTATGGTCTATCACTGAACCGATACCGCATCATCCCCGTCTGCATCGCGATGCACCGAAGAAACCATATATTTTGACACCCCTAGGACACAGTAACCATTACTATCATTTCTTTATCCTGTAGAAACGTTTTACATTTATATTCAATTACACGCGGTTATCCCTTTTCAGTTACTACTTTCATAAAATACTTGAATTACATGTTGACTTTTAAACCTAAATTTGGCGCCTAAAGCAGATATTTCAGCTAAATTAATTATTTTGCGCTGAATATGAATTGTCTCTCTCTCGACTGCATTCTGTCTGTTTGACCTGCACCCGCCCGCCGTTCAGTGAAGTTTGAAGCTTTAATGTCAGACTGACGCGCTTTGATGAAAAATAGAAATACTCACGTGAATTAGTAGCATTTACAGACAGTGTTGGGGGTAACGCATAACAAGTAACTTGAGTTACGTAATAAGATTACTTTTTCAAGTAACTAGTAAAGTAACGCATTACAAGTAACTTGAGTTACGTAATAAGATTACTTTTTCAAGTAACTCAGAAAGTAACGCATTACAAGTAACTTGAGTTACGTAATAAGATTACTTTTTCAAGTAACTAGTAAAGTAACGCATTACAAGTAACTTGAGTTACGTAATAAGATTACTTTTTCAAGTAACTAGTAAAGTAACGCATTACAAGTAACTTGAGTTACGTAATAAGATTACTTTTTCAAGTAACTCGTAAAGTAACGCATTACAAGTAACTTGAGTTATGTAATAAGATTACTTTTTCAAGTAACTAGTAAAGTAACGCATTACAAGTAACTTGAGTTACGTAATAAGATTACTTTTTCAAGTAACTAGTAAAGTAACGCATTACTTTTCAAATTTACAACAAAATATCTGAGTTACTTTTTCAAAATAGTAACGCAAGTTACTTTTTCACATTTATTTGACTGACAGCTCTCCTGTTCCCCATGAAATCGAGAGTAAGTGCAGAGGCGTTGTGTGTGAACATGATAGTTATTGCAGTTCTAGACTAAATTTGAGCATTTATTAATCTCATTTGCATAAAGATTGAGTATTCCTCAAAAACAATAAAATCAGTCAAATGCAAAATATGCAAATCTCCAAAAAGTAAATGTTAAATAAAACGAAAATTTTTATGCATTTAATCTACCTTTATTGACCAATTTACCACTGACCTTTAATGATTCAGTTAAACCATTAGCAAAAATTACTAGAATTTTTTTTTTTTTATTGGTACATTTATTTTTTATTTTCTCCTGCGTCCTATTCTTCATTTATCCAGAATGGCAGCGCAGCAGAGCTTGTGAATTTGAATTTTTACCTCAGCCTGAGGCTTATTATTAAAATTTTGGTATTAAGAGGTCTTTACATTTGCACAAATATAGAACCTTTTTGTCATAAAAAAAACAAAAACAACAAACCAAGCCCAGCCCAGGAGAAAAGTAACGCAAAAGTGACGTAACATTACTTTTCTTAAAAAGTAGCTAAGTAACTCAATAAGTTACTTTTTAAGGAGTAATGCAATATTGTAATGCATTACTTTTCAAAGTAACTTTCCCCAACACTGTTTACAGATAAGGATATAACTCTTCTCTATATAGATCAGTAAAATGTATATAGAACCTGTAAAATGAACGCTTTGCACTGAGGACGAACACGCATCTGTCAAAGCGCATGACAGGGTATGTTAAATGCTAATGCTTTCTTTTGAAGCTTAAAATAAAGACTTGGGCACTTGGATCATGTACCTTTCCTTCATCAGCTCGCTCTGTTTCCACTCCACTATTTTTAGATCCACATTTTGTCAATAGAAATGCGTTATTCAGTGCTGTATTGGAAGCTTATCGTGCACAGAGGGCAGACCCGACTAATCAATAATGAGAATCGTTATCAATGATTTTCATTATCGATTATTATCGACTAGTTGTTGCAGCCCGAAATCAATCAAATCCTGGTTCATAAAGTCAAGTCCTGACTTCTATGATATTGCTGTGAATACAACAATACATATACATGTCATATTGTGGAATTTAAAATGCTATGAAAGAAGCTTCATCTTGTCTTTAACAATACATGGTGCATTTTTTCTCTGTCTCTCTCTCTCTCTCTCTCTCTCTCTCTCTCTCTCTCTCTCTCTCTCTCTCTCTCTCTCTCTCGTTTCTCTCCACACAGGAGCATGCAGTGAAAAACAAGAAAAAGAAAAAGGAAAAGAAAGCAAAAAAGAGTAAGAAAGAGAAGAAGAAGAAAACCAAGAAAGAGAAAAATGCAGAGGAAGACGCATCTTGTGACATCTCTGAAGTATGTGCTGTCACATTACGTTTACCTCATGTTAATGCCACGTTTAATCCTGCGTTAAGCAGTTTTTTGCTCCAGGTATTTCAGGTTGCGTGACTAAAACGGTGTAGTATATTTTCATTGCTTTTTCAAGTTGTGGTAGCATACAAAAGCATTTCTTTCCTGTGTTGATCCTTATTTGTTTTCAGGACTCGGAGGGCGAGTGGGTGGAGGCCCAGTTTCCTTCAGGGGGCGGAGACAAGGCATGGAAGGCAGAGCCTGAAGCCACACCCACATCTACGGTGGCCAGTACTAACCAAGTGAGATCTTACTCTATTGTTGTCTAATGCTGCGTTCACGCCAAACGCGAATAGAGCGTCTGGCGCGAGTGATTTCCATGTTAAGTCAATGGAAAGGTCCTGCAGTGCGATAGACGCGATTAATTGCATAATTTAAAAATACTGTTATTTTATCACTAAATGTAGTTTTGATGCTTTTCAGTTGATAATGTAGTTGTTTAAAGCTAAAATATGTGCTTTATTTATAAAGAGAGCGCCTATTTAAAAAAAAATAATCTTGTGTTTTTGGAGTTGTGAGATTCAGGCTATCCCTGGGCGCTCAGTGCTTGTTAACCCCGGCGAGAGCAGCCTTACCTCGGCCAGTCCTTCTGGCATTTGCCGCTGGCTCGGATGTCTCTGTAGCTGTTAAACATGGCATCAGGGTTTCCGTTGTCTGGTAATTACCAGACATTGGCCGGGGAAAAAATCAAATGTCCGACAAAATTAAATCTTTTCGGTCAAATTGTCAGATTAAAACTGCCTAATAATCCCTGCCCCGCCCCCCTAACACAATCTGAATCGACCGTTTGAACGTTTTTAAACGACATCGCATGTTGCATTTCAAATAAAGCGCACGCCTAATGGCTATAATATAGACCTAAACCACGAACTATAGATAGGCTAGATGTTTCAAATATGGCCAGGCCCAGGCAGACTAGCCTTAAAAGTTTTTTTCAAAGGCCAGACGTGAAGGAGGATACTGAATCAGGAACGCCTGAAGCCTCAGATGCCCAGGGCCAGACAGCTCCGCCACCACTGGAGAAAAAGCCGAAGTGTAGGGCGTATCGGTCGGAATGGAGTGACAAGTTCCCATGGCTAAGATGTGAGGTATTTGATGGTAACGAAAAAATGTTCTGTTCGCGCTGCAAAAAGGCAGGACGACGCAACGGATTCACAAGAGGGTTAGAAGCCAGGTTTGGTTGATTGACGGCAATCGGACGTTCATGTTTTTTTTTCGTCTATTTGAAAGTTAGGTTGATAAACATGTTGCATATACGGCCTGATTATGTCTTTTTTTTTAAGTTACATAAACTGCTTTCAGATTTCCTCATCTTGACTAATTAAGAGGCGATATTTGACCGGCATGTCATCAAAATGTCATGTAAATGGCATGTAATTCGTCTTGTGTACATCTAATGGGCAATCTTTGGTCTAATGAATGTATTGTTGCCTACCTAATCATTTGAACTGAGGGCAAAGTGAAGTTCCATAACTTTCCATAACTATATTTTTCAAGGATATAAAAATATACATGCAGTGAAGATAATCCAGGAAGTGCGTTGGCAGAACCACATTTGTGTGGCTGTTAATGCTTAAAGCTACACTGTGTGATATTTTCCCCCATCTAGCGGTGAAAAGGTATATGACCATCCAGTGAATATTAGTTTCTGTTCCTCTCAATTCCGATTTCGTTTTAACTCCTACGGTGGCTGATTTAGTCCAAGATTAACATGGCTTCCAGTTCGATCAAGTGATGAGGTTTCTTTAGAAAACTATTATAATTTGCAGTTATTTAATTTGTCAGTTAACATGTAGGTTATGACATCTATGTAAAATTAATAATAGTTTTACCTTTTCGTTATGTTTTACCATTTCATTGCTAACATCAGCGATCAGGTTCCCAGACGAATGCAAGCTAATCTTAGTAAAGTAACTTTTATCGGTGCTATCGTTATTCTGTATATTGTACGACATCACTAGCGTAAGGCAAAGTTTACATTGTAGGCTATATCAGTCTCAATCCTCTTCACATTCGACACGGTGCCATCGAGTGTTAAAACGCCAAAGGCGAAGCTTGAATTTACGGGTATGTCCCTCTTTGGCTACTGTACTTTCAAGATGGAGGGGCAACATGGCGACGCGCATTCGAACCCCTCACCCGTATGTATTTTCAATGGCATATTATACACTTACGAGAATACTTTATTACTTGAAAGAAGTAAATATACATTAATGAGCACATATATTTTTGAAAGAACTAAGTGTTTTTAGCTAAGAATAAACTAAAAAAGTTACACAGTGTAGCTTTAATATTGTTTTAATGAAATGAAAAGAGGCAGAGTGGTGTTTTATGACATTTTTCTCCTAGGGCGCATTGAACGCGCATCTATTTTTCTTCAAATGCTTGATTTCTATGCGCGTCCAATTCGCTGCAGACGCACGAATGGATTCAAAATGTTCCCGCGTCAAACTAGATAGACGCGATTGGTGTGGAATGCAGCATAAGCCGGGTTCACTGTATGATTTGGATACGGATTGTGAATCCTAAAAGATTTCTCTGATCCTTTGGCCAAAATCTGAAATCTTTTATAGTTAGTTTGACATGTCCGACAACAGCAGATTAATGACTTTTGCAATCGAAGTTCACCTCTAACCGTGTCAGAAGATTTAAAGCACAATACTGCAGTGCGACTTCTCTTACGACAACCATCGAATCAAAAACCAATAGGAGCCTGAACCTGATGACGCAGTTACTGAGACGACAACAAACCAGCACTTGCTCCACACACACATACACACACTCACGTTTTTTCCAGTTTTCATTTGAAGAAAAGCCATGATCAAAATTAACGCTAGAGGTTGTTTTCCTAGCCATCATTTCAATCCTGAACGGAACATGTCACGGATTGATTATGTAAATCTCTGGACGAGTCTTGACTGCCGTACAGTCTGACGTTAATGACAGCTGAGATCCTGCAGTGTGACATGGCTCACAGCGGGGATCATGTTTGTACAGTTTGACAAGCCACAGTTGTAAAGGGCTATTATAAATCGTGTAATCCAGTCATAAAAATACAGAATTTACTGTATAATGCAGAATTTCATGAACGTTTTTGATCAATGAATAAAAACAGGTCAGTACACTTAAATCAAATCACAATATAGACTAGTAGTGGAGCGACTAAATGATATAATCGTTCAGTTTATGATACAAGCGTGAAAATTGGCATGAGCAGTCTCCATGGGTCACTTGACAAGAAAATTGTCAGAGCCACTTGAAATTCCAAGATGGCGGCCACTTTTCAAAATGGCCGACACCTTAGTGGAGCAGTTAAGTGATATAGTGGTTTATTTGGTGATACAAGCATGAAAATTGGCATGAGCAGTCTCTGATGGTCACTAGACAATAAGCCACCCACAGCTACTTGAAATTTCAAGATGGCGGCCATTTTTCAAGATGGTCACCATCTTAGTGGAGCAATTAGGCTTAAGGAATCATTTAGTTGGTGATACAAGCATGAAAATTGCCTTGAGCTGTCTCAAAGGGTCATTTGACAAGAAACCGCCCACAGCAACATAACATTTCAAGATGGCAGCAATTTGTCTGGATTACTGCTGCCTGCCATGTGGATCTTTAAATGATACATTTTCTCATAGAAATGTATTGAGTTCCTCAAAAGACTCTGTCAAGAGAGGTAGTTTGACTGTGTTTTGTCTGACTTCTCACCCATGACCTGTCCAGTTTGGTAAAGCCTGTCAGGAGTTGCCTCCCACCGGCAAAGCTCTCAGGGTTTATTGAGGGACACAAGCTCCCCTACCACGACAAGGTAACAGTCACAAGGGAGTTTTTTTAACTTACAGTTATTAAACATGTCAAATTAATACTGAAAGTTTAACAAAACAAAGATTAATAAATTAGCACAGTTGTGGTGCTGAACGGACAGTGCACAAAACAAAAAATTGAGCAATGACTAATACTGAATTTGAATAAGAACAGATCCAGAGGCACCCGTGAACACAAACAGAAACTAGCTTCTGTGCCTTCAGTAGCGCTCTTTGTAACCATTGTCTGTCAGTTCTGGTGTTTTTGTCTGTTCATAGAGTTTCACCCATACACAAAAAACAATATACTGACCGCACACATTTAAGTTAAAATGGCGAGCGAAAAATCACTGCATGAGTTCCAAAAGTGTGTTCATCCCTGCCCAAGCTTCATCATGGGTGGGGATACACACAGCATGTGTGTTGTTTGCCTGGGAGTGCAGCACGCTGAGGCAGCCCTCGAGGGGCTTGCGAGCACTGTGAGCTTCTTCCATTAAGAACGCTGCGCTAACACCGAGCGCTCTTCGAGGAGGGTGCCTCGGCTGCAGTCGTGGGGTTCGCAGATGGATCTGACTGCGGGGTTAGAGACAGCTCTGCCTTATCTCTGTCCTTACCTTTCGGATCCACTGCCTCTATTCGGGGGTTTGGAAGCCCGCGCTGCGGTTTCTTCCGCCCCGGGTGAGGCGTCGATGCTGCAATTGTCCAGCTCCGAGGAGGTGGATGTTGTCAGTGTCGAGGCGAGGAACAAGGATGAGGAGCTTGTGGAGGTGTTGAGTAGAGCAGTGGCCAGGCTCAGCCTGGACTGGCCACAAGAAAGCTGGGGCTGAGGTTGAATTCCAGGAAAAGTGTTCTATTGCCAGCTCAGAGAACTACTTATCTTGGGGTCATTTGGGATTCGACCACTATGCGGGCTCACCTATCAGAGCCTCGTGTGGGGTCAATCCTCTCAGCAGTCAAAGGGGTGAAACTAGATATCTGAAATGGGCCCCAATATCCCAAAACCTATTGAGTGAAATCTCAGAAATATGTGCTGATTGGCTTTTTGGCTTTCACTGAGGACAGATTTATGCTTATTAGTACCCAAGTCTTGTGCTCTCTAGTGCTGGTCTGTAGTAGTGGAGGCGGTTTGTCATACAGAAGTTTAACGTGATCCGCTGACCGTCCTTGCTGTGGTCTGTAATCACAGACATTGAGATTATAAGAGAGAGCAAGAGGTGTGTGTGTGTGTGTGTGTGTGTGTGTGTGTGTGTGTGTGTGTGTGTGTGTGTGTGTGTGTGTGTGTGTGTGTGTGTGTGTGTGTGTGTGTGTGTGTGTGTGTGTGTGTGTGTGTGTGTGTGTGTGTGTGTCAGAGTGGGTGATTGTTGTCCTACACAGTAAAGCCACTTGTGGGAACTTCAATACTGTTATTACTGGAATTGAAGAGCTCTCTCTTCTTCTCTCTCTGAGCCATAAGGAGGTTCACACTGACAGCCATTCGCAAAGCAACAAGAAGTTATTCATCTGAGAGCTGATGCGATGTGTGCGCGTCCAGTGACGTGATGAAGATGCGAAACGTTAACTTAACACGAATGTGATGCATGGAACAGCAGTTTTTCAAAGTCTTTGTCTGTTTGACCTTTCCTAGAGGGACGAATGGATGACCTTTGACTTCCTGGCGATGAAGACGACCTCCGTGGCGGAGAAACGAGCTCAGAAAGAAGCAGAGAAAGAGGCGGAGAGGGAGAAAGCCAAGTCTATTGAACAGGTGAGCGACGTTTATGTCTGTTAACGGCATCAATGTCGTTCTCACACTCAAAACTGACACATTCGTTTTTATTATTTGGTGAAGATCCACCTTTATACTACTGGTCAAAAGTATGGAATAATTAAACTGCCCAGTTATGCTATTTTTAAAGGCTCATAATGTTGTTTTGGAGTCTCCTACAACAGGTTTACATGCATCGAAGGACATAAAACACTTTAATTTCTCATAATATCCTCTGCAGCATCAGCTCTTCTCTCAGTGTCTGAAACAATTCATTCAAAGATTAAATTTCTCTTTACCCCGCCTTTCTGAGAGCTGCTCTGCTCTGATTGGTCAGATGGCCCAGTGTGCTGTGATTGGTCGGAAAATAACGCTCATTATCATATCTGAATCTCAGCTCTTGCCACACAGTGATACGAACAGTAACGATGGCATCAATCTCATCAAAGAGGATTTGCTTTGGCAGCAGAAAACAGCGTCTTCTCCACATGAACAACTCTTCCAGTCTCAGATTCAGCTACAGTGTTTGAGGGGGGGCAAAGAGACACTGATCAGCCAATGAAATTCATATGAAGACCATTATGCAAATTAGTTACAAACCTGGTTCAGCAGGAAGTGAGACTGGAATTACTTGTTTCAGGCAGTTCAGAATCACTTCTTTCTTTTTGGAGATGACAACTCTGACCTTTGAAACTTTGCAGACCTTTTTACATTCACAAACAACTCTATTACACACTGCATGAAAGGTCATATTAAAAAATGACCTTTTTTCTGTTTAGGATTTTAAGAAATCTCTTCTGCTCACCAAGGCTGCCTTTATTTTATCAAAAATACAATAACAGTAATATTGTGAAATATTGTTACAGCTGTTCTCTATGTGAATATATAGTGCAGTGTGATGTATTCCTGTGATCAAAGCTGAATTTATCATCATTACTCCAGTCTTCAGAGTCACATGATCCTTCACATGATTTGCTGCTCAAGAAACATTTATGATTATGTGCGTCTCTCTCTCTGTCTCTCAGGCTGGTCTTCACAAGTTAGAGTTGAACCCTTACTGGAAGGATGGAGGAAGTGGTCTGCCCCCACAGGCCACCTCCGGTACAGCGGTTAAAAAAGGTGAATGCCCAAACAAAGGGGCCTCGTTTATAAAACACTCGCATGATTAGATTTCATCCAAAATGCCATGGATTTTCCCTTACATCAAAAGTGAGGAAAATGTTTGGTAACACTTGAATTTAAAGATTAGGTCACTTCAAAATAAACATTTCCTGATATTTCACTCACCCCCATCTCATCCATGATGTTCATGTCTTTCTTTCTTCAGTCGAAAAGAAATTACGTTTTTTGCGGAAAACATTCCAGGATTTTTCTCCATATAATGGACTTCAATGGCTGAAGGTCCAAATCAGTGCAGTTTCACAGGAAGGGCGTCAGAGGCTCTGCACAATCCAAGCTGAGGAATCTTAGCTAGCCAAACCATTGGCCATTTTCAAAAGAAATAAACATGTATGCAACACAAATGCGCAACAACTGTGTTGTTCTTCTTCACGGCGTATGACGTCATCACGTCGGAAAGGTCACTTGATGTAGGTGGAGGTACCGACCCAGTGCCGAAAAACTCCATCCCATGTTCTCCTCCAACTTTAGTCTTTGTACTTTTGTTTTAACACTGGGCCGGTACTTCCATGCACGTCACAGCCGTGACCTTTCCGACGCGATGATGTCATACACAGGGAAGAATAACAACACAGAAGTCGTGCATTTGTGTTTAAAAAGTATATAAATGTTCATTTTTATTTTTGTAAATGTCCAATGGTGTGTCGTCTGGGATTGTGCAGAGCCTCTGAAGCCCTTCCTTTGAAACTGCAGTGATTTGGACCTTCGACCGATTGGTTGCCATTGAAGTCCATTGTGTGGAGAAAAATTTAATGTTTTCCTGAAAAAACGTAATTTATTTTCCACTGAAGAAAGAAAGACATGAACGTCTTGGACAAGATGGGGGTGAGCAAATTTTCAGGACATTTTTATTTTGAAGTGAACTAATCCTTTGAGGTGAAATAGTTATAGTAATATAGTAATAACTGTAAATTATGCATAATTACGATTAACTAACTGTAACTCTTTAGTAAGTACATGCAGTTAATTAATATTACTCAGTAGTTTTAATTAGTACATTTAAATGAGGCCCTAAATACATTTGACACAGTCAAACTCCATAGCCCCGTTTCCACCAAAATTACCCGGAACAATTTGTCCCAGGAACTCTTTTTCCCTCGGACCTGCTGCTGGTTGTGTTTCCATCGTGGTCTAAAGTACCGTGAAGATTAGTCCGGTGATGTAGGACTGCGCGCGTCGACTTTACAGTTCCCACTGGATTTCGTCTTCCGCAAATAAACATAATAAAGCCTGAACCTCGTTGTCTGTCCATCGGTCGTATTTTTAAATCTGCATTGTTGATTTGTATAGCAAACGACTCGCACCGCAACAGACTTTTAGGTTGGAATAAAATGCTGCGTGAGCTCAACCAATCAGCACGTTCAGCACCCAAGCCCCACCCCCGAAAGTTCCTCAAAAAGTACTACCTCGCGAGCCAGGCAGTTTTGAGGGGGAATTTTTTTACCTGGAACTTTTTTTAGATCCTTGTTTCGGGGGTCGAGTACCACCCCAAAGTCCCTAGTTCCTGGGAATAGATCCTGCGTGGAAAAGCGGCTCGAGATTATTTTCATCTCACAGCTGCGAGCGGAACACTGTAAAATGCCATGTGTGAAAATATTTTTTTATTATTATTGGAGTAAATTCTATTTAAATATTTCTACTTGGAAATGTCATGTTTTGTTCAATTCTGTTTCTTTGTAATTATTTGTGAACAACCAATTACATTTTTTTACACCCATAAGCATCACATAAAAGGCATTTTTTAGTAATTTTATGCTCTTTTGTGTTGTTGTTTTTTAATATTGCTATTTAGGTTTTTTAATTTTTTTATGTCTGTTTTAGTTTTTATTTATTTCCAGTTAATCATTTTAGTGCTTCAACTTAAGCTTATGCAGTTTATTGCCAAGGCAACATTTCTAATTTTCGTTTAGTTTACGTTTTTCAACTAATATTTATATTTTATGTTATTTCTGTATTATTTCAATTAACAGGTATGATTTTTTAAACTATAATAACCCTGTTGATCAGAACTTTTTGTATATTTTTGTATTTTAATATATATACATTAAATAATATTCTTAAAATATTGATATTATATTATTTTTCATTGAAAAATTATAGATAAATTGTATATTATATGTTGTTATATATGATCAATATTAATATAATTAATATTTAATGTAAACGTATTAATACATTTCATCTTTATTCGAAAATAATATATTGTAAGTAAATATATTATAATGTTTTTAATATGTGATTTATATTAATATACATCATGAATATCTATCTGTCTCTATATAGTGTAAATGTGTGTGACAGAGATTTCTTAGATATCTGTTTTTGGACAAAAAAAACCCTGCAATTTGGACCAAACTTCAAGTTAAAACTGGGCTATGTGAAACTATTAATATAACCCAAGTTGCTAAAAGCTTTGTTGGCTGTGACTCTTGGAGAGAGAGTTTAAAGCCAACCAGCTGCTCTCGCCCTCTTTCATTTTTCATGATTGATTCCCTGCATCTTCTTTTTGTCATTTCAATACACTGTTTCATTCAGAGATTTGCCACGTTATTAGAATGGAGCGTTTCATGTTGACTATAAGCTGACAGTGCAGTCGCTCTTATCTGTGCTTTGTGCACGCTGAGCGGGAAGTGTTTATTTCACAGATGTTTTACACAGATTTCTCTTGCCTCAGCTGGAGTGGTGAATGATGGAGGGGTGAGCTGGCTCAGGAAGTCCTATCAGAGGATGAAAGAGCAGGCCGACAGAGAACAGCGCAGTGTGGAGAGTGTGGTGGCGGAGAGATATGGGGTGAGCACACACACACACACACACACGGCAGTGATAACCAAACACATCTCTCTGTACTTCAACACACTGTAAGGTTGCTTCCCCTGCGATTTGAAGAAGTCATTCATTCATGAAACTGCTCATGCTGTATATTCAGTGCTGTTTGCAACCAATAAGGGTGCAATATAGTCATATTATTTTATACCGCCCAGTAGGTTTGGGTATTGTTTGAATTTTAGCGAGTCTAAATCCGATTCTGCTTATCGATTCCAATTCTTATTGGTTCCCAGTATTGATCCCAATATAGTAAAATATGGTTTGACATTTAGATATCAGACATATTTACTCTGTGTTTTTGTAAAGCTTTCTATTGCAGCAGAATACTATGAACAAAAACAACAACTAATAATAAACTAGACTTACTAATATAAATTTCAATCATTATTAAAGACAAGGAAACAGTCAATAATACAATATTAGCAAATTAGCAATAGCACAAAAAATACAAAGTTCAGAAATTGAAATCAAATTTAAAATAAATAAAAAAACGGCCTTGACCTGTCGAGAAATGAACTCCACTAGACCCCTGAAGGTGTGTTGTGGTATCTGGCACCAAGATGTTAGCTGAAGATCCTTTAAGGCCTGTAAGTTGCGAGGTGGGGGGTCCATGGATCGCACTTGTTTGTTCAGCACATCCCACAGATCCTCGACTGGATTGAGATCGGGTGAATTTTAAGGCCAAGTCAACACTTTAGACATGTACTCCTAGCACAATAATATTGATTGTGCTCCTCAAACCATTCCTGAAGCATTTGTGCTTTGTGTCAGGAGCATTATCCTGCTGGAAGAGCCACAGCCACCAGGGAATACCGTTTCCATGAAAGGCTGTACATGGTCTGCAACAATGCTTAGGTAGGTGGTGCGTGTCAAAGTAACATCCACATGGATGGCAGGACCCAAGGTTTCCCAGCAGAACATTGCCCAAAGCATCACACTGCCTCCGCCGGCTCGCCTTCTTCCCATAGTGCATCCTGGGGCCATGTGTTCCCCAGGTAAGCCACGCACACACACCCGGCCATCCACGTGATGTAAAAGAAAACCTGATTCATCAGACCAGGCCACCTTCTTCCATTGCTCCGTGGTCCAGTTCTGATGCTCACGTGCCACTGTTGGTGCTTTCGGCGGGTCATGGGCACCCTGACTGGTCAGCGGCTATGCCGCCCTATACGCAACAAACTGTGATGCTCTGTGTATTCTGACACCTTTCTATCAGAACCAGCATTAACTTCTTGAGCAGTTTGAGCTCCAGTAGCTCGCCTGTTTGATCGACCACACGGCCAGCCTTCGCCTCCCACGTGCATCAATGAGCCTGAGCCGCCCATGACCCTGTGGCCGGTTCTCCACTGTTCCTTCCTTGAAGAACTTTTGATAGATCCTGACCACTGCAGACCAGGAACACCCCACAAGAGCTGCAGTTTTGGAGATGCTCTGACCCAGTCGTCTAGCCATCACAATTTGGCCCTCGTCGAACTCACTCAATTCCTTACGCTTGCCCATTTTTCCTGCTTCTAACACATCAACTTTAAGGAAAAAGTGTTCACTTGCTGCCTAATGTTCACTTCACCGGTCATAATGTTATGCCTGACATATGCAGCTCATGGTTATTTTCACTTCTGGAACCTGTCTCCTTAAAACACATATGCTTCTTTTTAACATAATCTGCGCCTTCCGATGCACCGTTTCACCCCAGGGGTGACCCGCGTAGTAAATTCTAGTGAATTTGTTTTGCTTTTGGTGGAAACTGGCCTTAAGATGTGTTGTAATGGTTCTCTCTTTCCCCCATAGTCCATGGAAGAATTCCAGAAGAGACTTCGAGAGGCTGAAGAGCTTGCGTATGGAGAGAGGAGAGAAGAGAGGGGTGAGAGGAGAGGAGACCGAAACGAGGGGAGGGAGAGATGGAGGAGAGACAACAGAGAAGAAGGGAGGGAGAGATGGAGGAGAGAGGATAGAGAAGAAGGGACGGAGAGATGGAGGAGAGATGACAGAGAAGAAGAGAGGGAGAGATGGAAGAGGGATGACAGGGAAGACGGGAGGGAGAGATGGAGGAGAGACGATCGAGAAGAAGGGAGGAGAGATGACAGAGAAGAAGGGAGGGAGAGATGGAAGAGAGACGATCGAGAAGAAGGGAGGAGAGATGACAGAGAAGAAGGGAGGGAGAGATGGAAGAGAGACGATAGAGAAGAAGGGAGGGAGAGAGGACGGCAAGACAGATCTCCAGCTGCTGAGAGCGAAAAAGAGCGATACTTTGAGAGGAGCTCTCGAGGCCGCGACGAACACGATCAGAGATCCCGTCCGGATCGAGATGAGGATCCGCAGTCTCAGAGACGCAGCACTTCCTCTCTGTCCAGCCTCAGGGACAAGTTCCTCAAGCCCTCTGATGCCGACGAGGACATGAGCGGAGGGCCCGGGCTGAGGAGGGTGGGACCGAAGGGCCCAGGATTCAGAAAACCTGCTGATGATGATGGTGGTGGTAGTGGGGCTGTAGCTGCCTGGAGGAAGAGCAGTGCTGTGCAGGACTCAAAGGCGACGCCAACCCCACAGAAACACACAGAGAAGAGCGCCGCCCTGCAGGAAGAGAGCAAAACAACAACAACAAAAACAGTGAGCAGGTCAGAATGAAGAATAGAAGCACTGCTTTATATTGCAATTCAAACTGGTGGTTCTTACCATATTATTTTAATGTATTGTCTTAGTTATAATCACTGGTTTGTTGTGCAAATAGTTTTATCCTCAACCTTGGTTATATACCAATATTGGCGAATGAATCGGCAGTCTTGCACATTCACAGAGAGTATCTTACATCTGTGTTGCTCAGTAAGGTGGATATCAGTCTGACCTTCACGCCCACGTTGCAAAGCAACATTTTGTTTCAATATATTGCTGTTTGTCTGACACAGAACATTCTAGAACTCTTCTCTTGACTTAAAATAAGACGAAGCAAGCTTTAAAATGAGCCAAACCATCAAATAATCAAGATATTTCTTATTTTACCAATTCATTTAATTATTTTAACAACTTTTTTTTTATTCACATAGTTTTGAAAAAGTTTTGTTCTATACAAGTTCTTGTCATTTCTACCCTTCCTTTTGTGAACCGTACTTAAGATAAAACTTTGGGTTTGTTAATCTTCCAGTTCAGAGAGTGAGGAAGAGGAGGAGGAAGAGCTGATCCTGACGGATGAAGAGATGAATAAACTGGGAGCCAGACTCGTCAAGGCAGAGCTCATGGGAAACACGGTGAGCTCATCAAAACCTTCCGATGTACCTAGACAGAAGATGCTGTCTGAATGGGAAGCTCACTAGTGTTTGAGAGCGCTCTTGTATGCTAGGAGTAGACTGACAGAAACAGAAATATGTTTTGCTGATGTCAAACTTGACATGTGTGTATAACCGCAGGCCCTGCTGGAAAAACTTAAAGCTCAGATGGATGCTGCCCGTCGAGCCAAAGAGAGCCGAGCTCAAAGAAAAGACCAGACCAAACTAGTGTCTGCACTAACAGACTCAGAGAAGGACGTGGTGCTGTTCAGAACTGACGCATCGGGACGAGCCTGGCCCGTTAATGCCCCGTCGCAACCGCTGGAGCCTCGAGGAGGACGGAGGAAGAGAAAAGCGGTGAGACACATACTCACATGCACAAAATCAGATCTAAGGCTACGTTCAGACTGCAGGCAAATGTGACCACAAAACCAGGCATAATGGTCAATTTCTTTGAAATTGAGATTTACACCATGTCCTAAAGGGTCTGGGTCAGACACCCTTGTCTCTTCATTTACATTTATGTCCTTCCTAATGAATTTTATTACCTCTATAAAATAAATAATCAATATTATGTAACCCTTTCTATATTCAATAAGATTCAAATATGATTCCAACTATGTACACTGTGTAGTTTACTCAACTTTCTCAGGGATTTTCTGATTCATGCGGACAAAGAGAGTCCTTTTAATGAGAAAGAGTTAATTAAAGGTTAAACGGAAGTCTTCCCACAGGTGTCAACCCGTCTATCGTACATACCCTTGTCCCAACAGTTTCAAGGTCTAGCCACGTCACCATTGCAAGGTGGATGATTCTAATTGGCTCAGAGAAAATGAACAGTCATGGTAAATTTCCACACATTGTCAGTTAGTCAGGTTCACGTGTCTATAGATCACATGTTGACGCTTTCACCCCAGAATTAGGCACGTAGTGACCTTCCAAGTCTGGAGCTGGTGCCAGCTTGCCAGAACAACAAGTCCACCCCTTAGGCCAATTTTGGGGTCCTGACCCCCACGTTTGGTCTACAAATTTAGGCCGCTTCATAATTTCCATGTTCCCCTGTCAGGTTATAATTTAGATCAAACATAAAATCTCCTTTTCCTTCAAGGATTTAACTTCAACCATTATTCATTTTATTAATCTAGGATAATTTTGCTTTATCATTGGCTTGATTGATTACAAACAAACACATATTCATCCTCAGGAGGACATACTAAATTAACACCCCATGTCATCATAAATACCAAGATATATCATTCAAAAATACAGATTTTTAAATGCAACAGTCCTAACCAGCTGCGACACGCGATGATTCTTGGAAAACATGGATGGGCGGGGCTTATTCGCCATATTGGGCGTTGTAGTTTCTCCCATTCATAAGTAATCGGAGTGCGCCGCCGTCTTTGAACTCCGTGATTGAATTTGGAAATAAAGCAAAATAACTGAGAAAATTGAGAATTATGCAGTTGATGTCATAATTTATAGCATCTCAAATGATTAATTGAAATAAGTTATTGCTATCATTAACCAACGTGGTTGAGCAAAAAATTGCGCCGTTTTTGAGAAACAATCGTGACTATTGCTATTTGATTTCCTCAACGATGTATCGTACTATGGTAGTTAAACAGCGAGTTACGAGGTTGTACAGGAAACCTCTTTAGTTCCTGTCTCTATAGAGCACAATGTGCTCTGATTGGTCGGCTGGAGCGGTGTGTTGTGATTGGTCATCCGCTTCGAGTGTGTTTGGGAAACGCCCCGCCCCTTATCATAACCGGCAGCTTCAACAGACTACTAACTCACTCAACAGGCCCCGCCCCTTTATTCTGCGTATTAATTATTTAAACAAGGAATATTGTGACGTGTTCGTTCCCGGATGGAAACTCGAGACTATAATGGAGGCGTTTCAGGAGTTCAGAAACACAGACACTGATATAGAGTAGTGTTGTCACGATACCAAAATTATGACTTTGATACGATACCAGACTAAAATACCTCGATACCGATACTTAATCGATACCACGGTCAAAATACCACCCAGTAAAAGTAATTGAATATGACAACAGAACTTATTATTAATAGTGTTTTTGTTGTTGTTGTTGTTTTTTTAGCTAAAAACTCACTTGGCCAGCATGTTCCTGCCCTGGTTTTTGACCATTTCTTCTTATTGCAATCTTTGTTTTTAAAAATAGAAACAAAACCAGTGCTTTATTTTTCAGCTATAGGTCTATTTAACAGTATAGCAAGTCAAGAAAGAAATTAAATAATCAAAAAAAAAAAAACTCAATTCAGCTGGCAATTCAGTCAATAAATTAACTACAGTATACACTGATTAACAATGAATATATTAAAATTGTTTAGCCAACCATGGGGTGGTTTTCTATTTTTCATTGTTGTTTAATTAACATTAATCACACATAATATTAGATCCGCTTAACACGGATCCAATTACCTCAACTGTACACGTTCACTAAAGACACCCCCGACTGTGTTTACCTGAATACTCACAGGATGTGCATTTTTTACATATCAGTTTGACCATTGAAATCCATAATCCGAAAGAACTGAATCGCGATCGCATGTTGTCTGAAAGGCGTGTACTCGCTTTCAGTTCAAAGTCCGGCAGCGCGAGCACATCCCGCGCCGCGCTATATTTTCTCATGCGCGCATGTTTCTGTTGCTTTCTTTGTCATGCGCTGCGCGTGTATATTTAACTCTTCTGCTTCCAATGTTTAGTGAACGGTGGAGAGATCTGCACACACGTCCTGACTCCTGCTGTCACTCATCGACACAAATAAATACAGCTCTTATTAACGCGCGGCCCTTCTTAAAGTACCGGTACTAATAAAATTCCATATCGTACCGTTTGTAATAGCAGGGTATCGCAATACTTTTCTGGTACCGGTATACCGTGCAACACTAATATAGAGAAGAACTCCCGCTGGAGCTTTTTCATGCTCAGACCGCAACATTACACACTAAAGAAAGATGAACATGGAAAACAATCTTAAAAGATCCTCTTTAAATGAACTACGACTTCAAATGAAGTGACATTTTCTCCTCTTCTGTGTGTTTTAGATCGAGACGCATCAGGACGGCGAGCGCCTGCGCTATTTTGAGGATGATGATGGTATGGATCTGCGAGAGATGGTCAGACGGGAGAAGATGAGCACTGCGGAAGATCAGAACGCTCTTTACTCACGCATGGCCGCTAAGGTGAGCGCCGACCTCCTCTGGGAACTTCTTACACACAGAGCATCGATGAATGACAGGGTGGAACGGGCATTAAAACATTAACAGTGGAAAGGCAACTGCAGGTCATTCATGTTTTTATGAGAGTGGTGATGCGATGCAATAATCCTGACCCTTTTTTAGCTTTTTTGCTCATAAGCAGCGATGCAATGACTGCACATTTGAGTTATCTCCTGTGAGATACCTTCAAAAAACCTTTAGGCCCACACTGTCTAAATGTTAGATTTATGTATTTGAATTGCATATAAAATTTACATCCGTATAATGTCCATATAATTTTAATATAAACAAACTACATAATGGGATGCATCTTTGTAATTCATATGTAAATGAAGCATATATTCGCATTATATGTGTTTATTTATATAATATACAGTTAAAAAGTATGAACATGGTTAAAATGTATGAGATTGAAAGAAATTTGACTTGTTGATGATAAATATATAAACCTGGTTATTGTGCATTCTAAACACATTAGTTTATTAGTACTTTTACACTGAGACCGTACCGTTTTATGCATGTATGACTGACAGAAAAGCATTGCATTAAATTGATTAGTTTGTTAAAACTGTAATCCAAATGCATGGATTGTAGTTTATATGCAGTTGTGTGTCATAGTTTCTGGAAAACATTGAAATGCCAAGTGTATCATAAATGAGTTTCTGAAGCACAGGCACGCACACACAGCCTTATATCTTTCTGCGGCCATCTATCGTCGCAGGCCAGACTGGCATCAGCAGATGGTCGCGCTGAAGGCCGCAGTATTCGTGTGATCAATCCCTCAGTCTGTCCTCCGATGTGATTTGCTGTTTCTCAGACTTTAAACCGGGCAGGGCTGCTAAAATCTGTTATAAAAAACTAAGACGTCACAGTCGCCATGGAGACGAGAAATATGAAAGTGACAACATTTGCACATTTTAGCAGCACATCACTGTCTCTCTCTCTCTCTCTCTCTCTCTCTCTCTCTCTCTCTCTCTCTCTCTCTCTCTCTCTCTCTCTCTCTCTCTCTCTCTCTCTCTGTCTCTCTCTGTCTCTCTCTCTCTCTCTCTCTCTCTCTCTCTCTCTCTCTCTCTCTCTCTTGCTCTCTCTCTCTTGCTCTCTCTCTCTCTCTCTCTCTCTCTCTCTCTCTCTCTCTCTCTCTCTCTCTCTCTCTCTCTCTCTTGCTCCTCTCTCTCTCTCTCTCTTGCTCTCTCTGTCTCTCTCTGTCTCTCTCTCTCTCTCTCTCTCTCTCTCTCTTGCTCTCTCTCTCTCTCTCTCTCTCTCTCTCTTGCTCTCTCTCTCTCTCTTGCTCTCTGTCTCTCTCTCTCTTGCTCTCTCTGTTGCATGCTGGGAGTTTGTGAGAGTGGTGGTGGTGGTGAGAGCTGCTGTGCTGTGTGAGTTCCTACATTTTTACTTTTTTCCTTTCCTTTTCCAGAGAATACATGGTTTAGAAAGCAAATTGTAAATAAGTATAGGTTGGTGTGTAGTAGAATGGCGTCTCTTGATGAGGCGCGCCATTATCACTACGTAATGGTTTTAGGTGTGTTCCTGAGAACCACGCCACAGTAGAAGATGTGTTAATCGCGGTTGGGGATCAGATTGGTCATGAGAACATTGTATCTGCATCACGAATGAATCAGGCTGTTGTGGTTTTCTTGAAGGAACACAACTTAGTGAATCGTTTAATAGTAACTGGCCTAACTATCAAAGAAACTTTTGTGCAACTTTCTCCGCTGTATACATCGACAACGAAAGTAACAATTTCAAATATCCCGCCTTTCGTTTCTAATGATGTTTTGCAACGTGAGTTGTCGTGTTTTGGAAAAGTGGTTAGCCCCTTTAAAACGGTTGCGCTTGGATGTAAACATCCGGCTTTGAAACATGTTGCGTCTTTTAGACGTTATGTTTACATGGCGCTAGAATCACCTGAGAATACACTTGACATTAACTTTCGTGTGAAACACGAGGGGAGATTATTTATGGTGTATGCAACTACTGGCAGCATAAGATGTTTCGAGTGTGGAGACATCGGACACAAACGCCTTATGTGTCCACATAAGAAACCCGCTGCAGACAACGCGGTAGGATCGGAAGATGAGGGCGCGAATAATAGCGTTGACGCGGCCCAAGACGAGGT
>CM040911.1:45028878-45051378 GCA_023029165.1 Gobiocypris rarus
TTAATAGTGGCCTTTACAGTGTCGTATTAAGTGTTGATTCACTAGCGGTCGACGTGTGCTAAAACTCACATTTACCTGAAACTTTTTTCTTTTGCTCCAGTGAAAGCTCTACTGTTTTCTTCAGGAAATAATTATCTCCTGTCTGCTGTACATGTAGTCCAGTCAATTACCTGCAGAACCGCACACACACACACACACTAAGCTCAAGATCTCTGGTGTATCTAGGTTTTTTATTCACATGTCAGCTGGAGTCTGAAAGCAGCGACGCAGAGAATAAATGTAGAATTTAAAGCACAGCCCGATTTCGGCCAGACTCTCCAACACTCTCGCTCTCACCTCGGCTCCTCTCCATCTGTCAATCAAACATGCCAGTGTGAACAGACACGCCTCCCACACAGATCACCCGTTGCTACGGATACGTTGCCTCTTTGTCTGCTCGTTGAACCACGCCGTTAAACCTTTCTCACTCTAGTGTGTGTTGGTGTGTCTGAAGAGAGCAAGACACACGCATACGCGCTCTGTTAGCGTAATCCCTTCAGCCTGGTCACATCTGCTGCTGTTTTCTGGATTCTACTCCAAATAATGACCCGCAGTTTTGCTAGCAATCAGCAGTAAATCCGCACCTGACCTCTGCTGCGCAATCAGATCACGTGATTCCTGCCGACCAATCGAATCGCTTATGCACAGTTGGGTTTCAAGGGTCCCCTTCTTCCCGAATGCGAGTCTATGGCAGCCCTATCAACAGAACATAGGAAAATTATGAAGATTGGCACACTTGTAGAGATGGTCATTAATAGTAATCTGACCAATTTTGGACTCTCTAGGACCAACTCTATAGCGCCACCACAAGTTCAAAAATTTATTTTTCAAAAGGTTATAACTTTTGAACCCTTTGTTCTAGAAAAATGATTCCTCTCATCATGCTGATCACATTCATCACCTTACATAAAGACTCCGCCATTACAGTAGTGGCCATTTTGAAAAGTATGGTATTCCAATTATTCATCTTTGTTATAATGTGGCAAACTTAACAAGATCGACCCAAAATTGGTTCAGAGGCTGTATCTCGGCCAAACTTTGATCAATTTAAATGAAAATTGGTACGCTTCATCAGAACCAAGATCCGAGGGATCATGCCTAATTTGGGAACAGCGCCACCTACAGGTCATGAGATATACATTTTTTTAAAACTTTTGAACAGATTGCAATTTAAAATGTAATTTATTTAAAAAAGTCTATGTTGTTTGATGCTAAATTTGGCCAATTTCTATATGACTATAAAATAACAATAATAATAATATTTAATTGTTTAATTTAATTAAAACATGTTTAAAGTTTGAAAATCCCCTTTTGACTAGGGTTAGGTTAGTTAAACCTAATAAAAACTTAATAAAATGATAAACCAACTGTGATGAACTTATTGTAATATTTGCATACTGGTCGTCTTCTAAATGACAAAAAAACTAAATAATACATTTTATTATTGTGATTTCACTTTAGTTTTTTAGAAAAATGATATTATAATAATTATAATTCTATTTGACATTTCAACTGTAAAATTACAATTCTAATATTTATGGCTGTCTTAATTTGTTCATTTTCTGACCTCTGTTCCTCCTTAAAATAGCATTGCTCTTTCTTAATTTACATATTGTCATACAAGGTAATAATTAGGGTGCCATGAATCATAGTATATTGTAAATAGTGTGTAAAGGTTGCAAGATACTATTTGAAAAAAGTGTGTTGGACCAGTATTGAGGATGTGACACTGTAGTATGTCCCAATAAAAGATACAGATACACTGTTACTGTACGTTCTTGTCTTACTTTTAAAGCACAAGAGTATTAGGGGTTTATAGAACTCATAAAACATTTCTCATTCCTCTGTCCTGAACCAGCTTTCAGCCTTTAAATCAAGATTAAACTCAGACATGCAGGATAGAGTGAACCTTTACTGATTAAAGTGTGCATGTGAACCAATCTCTGTGAATGTGTTTTAATGGATGTGGTTTGCAGATGATGGGGAAGACGGATGGTGATAACTACACGCTGGATGACATGTTTGTGTCCAGTGCGGCACAGAAAGAAAGGGCGGGTCGAGATGAAGAGAGGCAGAGGAACAAAGCCGTGCAGGAGACACGGAGGTTAGCCGGGCGGATGGAGAAATGCCGGCACTGTTTCGACAGCGCTGAACTGCCCAAGCATCTCATCACAGCCGTCGGAACCAAGGCATGATAAATTACCATATCAGCTTATGACAAAAACTTCTGCATGCTGAAGCTTGAGCTTGGGCTGTTTTTAAACAATCGGCCAGTCCAAGAGTGAAAACAATTGCTTTTATCGGCTGGTACATCTCAGTGCATCTCTAGTTCACAGCATTATCACGTACAGAATTACAATAACTATGAGTTTTAAACCTGTAAAAATTGTTCACACGCACTTACTCTCACTCACGCACTCTCACACACACTCAGACACACACACACTTATGCACACACACACACTCACACACACACACACACACACACTTACGCATGCTCACACACACACACAATCACACGCTCTCACACACACACACATGCACTCACACACATACAAACACTCACAAACACACTCACTCTCACACACACACAAACACACACGCGCTCACACACGCACACACAAACACACTCACTCACACGTTTGCGCCCACACACGCGCTCACACACACACACACACTTACGCACACACTCACACACATACAAACACTCACAAACACACTCACTCTCACACACACACAAACACACACTTGCGCTCACACACACTCACACGCACACACAAACACACTCACTCACACGTTTGCGCCCACACACGCGCTCACACACACACACACACACTTACGCACACACTCACACACATACAAACACTCACAAACACACTCACTCTCACACACACAACACACACTTGCGCTCACACACACTCACACGCACACACAAACACACTCACCACACACACACACACACACACACACACACTTACGCACACACTCACACAAACACACACACAAGCTCACACACTTACGCAAATGCTCACCGACACACACGCACGCACACACACACTTACGCACACACACAAACACGCCACACACACTTACGCACACGCTCACCGACACACACACACACACTTAAGCACACGCTCACACACACACTTACGCACACGCTCACCGACACACGCACACACACAAACACGCTCACACACACACTTACGCACACGCTCACCGACACACACACACACACTTACGCACACGCTCACACACACGCTTAAGCACATGCTCACCGACACACGCGCACACACACAAACACGCTCACACACACACTTACGCACACGCCACACACACACTTAAGCACACGCCACACACACACGCTTAAGCACATGCTCACCGACACACGCGCACACACACAAACACGCTCACACACACACTTACGCACACGCTCACCGACACACACACACACTTACGCACACGCTCACACACACGCTTAAGCACATGCTCACCGACACACGCGCACACACACAAACACGCTCACACACTTACGCACACGCTCACCGACACACACGCACGCACACACACACTTACGCACACGCCACGCTCACACACACACACACAATCACACGCTCACTCACACACAAGCACACTCACACACACACTTGCGCTCACACACACGCACACACAAACACACTCACTCACTCACCCGTTTGCGCCCACACACGCACTCACACACACTTGTATGCACACGCACACAGTCAAAGTCACACTCACACACACTCACATTCACACACTCGCACACACACAAATATACGCACTCACTCGCGCACACACGCACACACTCTTTAAATACCATTTTGGCTCATGCTGTCAGAAAAGTACATCTTCAACAAAAAAAAGACTAATCTCTTGCCAGCCTGTCCATTCTGGGTGCCGTGTGCTCGGCTGTGCTAAGAGGATTTTTTCAGACGGTCAGTTTGTCCATGTGCGTTTGGGATGACAGAAGACAGGCTGCGGGACGGGCTCTAGGATTTAGCGAGCTGTCCTCATTAATGTGCAAGCTTGAATGCTGTTCTGAGCTCTGACGATGTGTGTGTGTGTGTGTGTGTGTGTGTTTCTCTCGCAGGTGTACTTGTGTCTGCCGAACAGTGTGTCTCTGACCGAAGGTCATTGTTTGATCGTGCCCATCCAACATCACACAGCGGCCACAGGCCTGGACGAGGACATATGGAGCGAAATACAGGTACGCGCATTACAAACACAAGCGTTCTTGTATACACGGTGTATGGCGAAGTCTGCACTGACAAACACCACTCAGATGTTGTTTTGTAAATGTAAAAATGTAGAATATTTAATGATACGGACATGTTTTGCCTCTGGCCCAAACACACACAGATTTCAACATCAAAATCACATATTTCAGGATCAGTAACTCTATACAACATCTCGACCCGTATCTCTAGATCACAGCTTGGAAAGGAGACGCTAACAACACACACAACCACGCAAAGCAGATTTCTCTCTAATATCGCTCTCTTCCTCTCTCTCATAGATGTTCCGTCGTGCTTTGGTCCGCATGTTTGAGTCTCAGGAGTTGGACTGTGTGTTTTTGGAGACCCATATGAATCCGAAAAGACACCTGCACATGGTGTATGAGTGTGTGCCGCTGCCCAAAGAGCTCGGAGACATGGCACCCATTTACTTTAAGGTAACACACGTGGAACACACAACCTCACAATCAGTGTTGGGGAACAATCATGTGTTATTAAAGATATTACCACTAAAACAGACAAATACACACACACGTGTGAATGTGAACACGCTCGTTAAACGTCTTCGCTTATTCGCTCAGAAAGCCATAATGGAATCGGACGAGGAATGGGCCATGAATAAGAAGGTTGTGGATCTCTCATCGAAAGACATCAGACAAGCTGTGAGTTCCTCCCGTTTTTCTCCTGACGTCTCTTGTTCTCCCTCCTCCGTCTCAGTGTTTGATGTTGTTTGTGTCTTCGCAGGTCCCACGAGGGTTGCCGTACTTCTCTGTGGATTTCGGATTGCAGGGCGGCTTTGCTCACGTCATCGAGAACGAGCACAAGTTCCCACACTATTTCGGCAAAGTAAGTCTGAGAACAGCGCTCGTGCTTGCGACTCTGGGCATGTTGGGTATTTTCATCTGATTGCAATGATTAACATACATATTCTATATATGCAATCATAATTAGGAGACCATATTAAGTCTTTACCTACTAGAACAGGTTTTCTCGCTGGAATGTTCATTATTTTCCTCATATTCTCCATTGTTGCGGCTCCTCTCTTCCCAGTCTGTCTGTAACGCTCTCTTTAGTTCCTGTCTCTATGAAGCCCCTCCTTCTGAAAAGCACTGTGCTCTGATTGGTCAGCTGGAGCAGTGTGTTGTGATTGGTTAAGCGATTCGATCGGGTTTGGGAGATGCCCCGCCCCTTATCATAACCGCCAGTTTCAACTATAGACTGTATAAAAAATGGAAGTAGTGTCCGTGTCGTCACCCATAGGATTCTGAAGCGTAAAGTAGGGTCGAGCTGGCCGTTGCCATCTTAGCAGCGCGTCATCATCCGTCACTCCCGGATAACTGACAATGGGCAAAGAGGCGGGACGTGGGCGGAGCTTAGGTGACGACTAACAGACAGCAGACAAACAGCAATCCACCTGTCACTCAAAGTGGCCACGCCCTTAATTATGCAGAACTTTAAGGCTTTATATAATGTTAACGCATGAGTTATAAAGAAATTCACCCCCTCACAGTCGTCATGAAGGGTTAAATTAGCCGTATAGACCAAAACCAAAGTTTGTCCCAGGCTGTAAACATGTTTTATTCTGCTGTAAAGTTGCGCATTTTAACACACAACAGGCTCCGCCCCTTTATCCTGCATATGAATTATTATAATGAGGAATATTGTAACGTGTTCGTTCCCGGAAGAAACTACATCTACAATGGAGGCGTTTCAGGGGTTCAGAAACAGACACTGATATAGAGAAGATCTCCCGCTGGAGGGACTTTGTGACTTTGGAAGTTGATTAAAATTGACACAAATATGATGCATGTCAACATAGTCACTGAGATTTGTTCTGTCTCCGTCAGGAAATCCTGGGAGGGATGCTCGACCTGGAACCGAGACGATGGCGCAAACCGATACGCGAGAATTTCGACGACCAGCGTAAGAAGGTTCTGAAGTTCGCTCAGTGGTGGAAACCGTTTGACTGCACTAAGAGCGATAGCTAGCCACTCAGAGACGGTGTGCTCTCATTCTGAACTCTGATTGGCTGAGCCATCGCACCACTATAAAGACTTGGAGATTCCTGAGTTTCTAGACTGTTTGTTTGCGTTCAACAGTGGATTATTTGAAGAAAAAACCCTCTGGAGAAACCTCAGGTGCTTCAGCAGTGTTTTTATTTTTTGAAACCCCTTTTTAATTTTTTTATTCAAAGAATTCTTCTTTGAACACGGGACGTTTTAGTCATTTTCCTCCTAAACATTCTTGTGTGTGTCTACTGTTGTCATTGATGAATGTGTGTAAAGCTCAGACACCTGCTCCGGTCCGGTGGTGATGTAAATCATGTTTTCCTGCGCAATTAAACTCAGAATAAAATATTACAAGACTCGCAGCTGCTCAGCTAAATATGTGCCCTGGATTTATAATCTGATTGTGATTTAGATGACGTTCCGCTCGCTCGTTCCTGTGAACCTGACCCTGAGTTCACCCCGTTGAGTACCGATCATCTGTGGGGTGACGTCCTTCCGGTACTTCAGTGAAAGAAAGAAATGATTTGCTGTATTTTAGGACTCTCCAAGAACATGCACACAAAACTGATGTTTGCTATTGTATTTTCATTTGCGGTTTAACTCTTCTGAGAAATAAAAAAGAAAAAGGCCCAAAAATCGTTTTTTAAAGAGCCTGTTTTCAAAATTTCATGAATAACTCTTGGATGCACTGGAACATTGTTCAGATGCACATGCAGATGGGTATTTCCATCCGATTCCAGTTTTAAGTTTATTCAAATTGCCAAGAATATGGTGCATGTTCAACATAGTAACTCGGATTTGCTCTGTCTCCACCAGGAAATCCTGGGAGGAACGTGCACATTAAACTCTTGTATCGCAAATAAAGCAGATTTTTCCAGCAGGTATTTTTGAAGAGACTGCAATGTAACGCTTCAGACATTTTCAGCTTAAAATATATATATATATATATATATATATATATATATATATATATATATATATATATATATATATATATATATATATATATATATATATATATATATATATATATATATATATATATATATATATATATATATATATATATATATTCATTTTTTGTCGCTGTTACCAAACCAAATTGCTAAAATACTGATTGAGTTGATATACATATTAGGGCTATCAAGTAATTTTTTATCTTCATTACACATTGGCGATTAATTTATCAAATTTGGAAATTACCACACAAAAATCATTTAAAGTCATTATTCTGATTAAATAAGTAAAAAAAAAGTAATAAGAAATCAAATCTGCCAGCTGGTGACAGTAAATGTCTAAATGAGTAAGTCATTCATTCGATTCGTTCAAACAGCTGATTCATTTAGGAATGAAGTAAATGGCTTTCTTTATGAATGAGTCATTGAATCATTGGTTCTCCCAATTGATTTGCTGAAAACTCTGATTCGTTCAGGGATGAAGTAAATGGCTCTCTTTATGAATGAGTCGTTGAATCATTGGTTCTCCCGATTGATTTGCTCAAAACGCTGATTCGTTCAGGGATGAAGTAAATGGCTCTCTTTATGAATTAGTCATTGAATCATTGGTTCTTCCGATTGATTCGCTCAAAACGCTGATTCGTTCAGGGATGAAGTAAATGGCTCTCTTTTTGAATTAGTCATTGAATCATTGGTTCTCCCGATTGATTCGCTCAAAACTCTGATTCGTTCAGGGATGAAGTAAATGGCTCTCTTTTTGCATATGAAGTCTGCCATTTGGGACAGGGCCTAAATGGCTCTCCTTATGAGTTAGTTATTGAATCATTGGTTAACCTGATTTATTTGCTCAAAACACTGATTCATTCAGGAATGGAGTAAATGTCTCTTTTTATGAATGAGTCATTGAATCATTGTTTCACCTGATTTATTCATTCAAAACACTGATTCATTCAGGAAAAGAGTAAATGGCTCTTTTTATGAATGAGTCATTAAATCATTGGTTCACCCGATTGATTCACTCAAAACGCTGATTCATTCAGGAATGGCGTAAATGGCTCTTTTTATTAATGAGTCATTGAATCATTGATTCACCCGATTGATTTGCTCAAACTGTGATTTGTTTAGGAATTAAGTAAATGGCTCTTTTTATGAATGAGTCATTGAATCATTGATTTATTTTCTCAAAACACTGATTCATTCTATAATTAAATAAATGGCTCTCTTTATGAATGACTCATTGAATCATTGGTCCATCTGATTGATTTGCTCAAAACGCTGAATCATTCAGGAAAGAAGTAAATGGCTCTCTTTATGAATGAGTCATTGAATCATTGGTTTACCCGATTGATTCGCTCAAAACGCTGATTCATTCTAGAATGAAGTAAATGGCTCTCTTTATGAATGAGTCATTGAATCATTGGTTCTCCCAATTGATTTGCTGAAAACTCTGATTCGCTCAGGATGAAGTAAATGGCTCTCTTTATGAATGAGTCGTTGAATCATTGGTTCTCCGATTGATTTGCTCAAAACGCTGATTCGTTCAGGATGAAGTAAATGGCTCTCTTTATGAATTAGTCATTGAATCATTGGTTCTTCCGATTGATTCGCCAAAACGCTGATTCGCTCAGGGATGAAGTAAATGGCTCTCTTTTGAATTAGTCATTGAATCATTGGTTCTCCCGATTGATTCGCCAAAACTCTGATTCGCTCAGGGATGAAGTAAATGGCTCTCTTTTTGCATATGAAGTCTGCCATTTGGGACAGGGCCTAAATGGCTCTCCTTATGAGTTAGTTATTGAATCATTGGTTAACCTGATTTATTTGCTCAAAACACTGATTCATTCAGGAATGGAGTAAATGTCTCTTTTTATGAATGAGTCATTGAATCATTGTTTCACCTGATTTATTCATTCAAAACACTGATTCATTCAGGAAAAGAGTAAATGGCTCTTTTTATGAATGAGTCATTAAATCATTGGTTCACCCGATTGATTCACTCAAAACGCTGATTCATTCAGGAATGGCGTAAATGGCTCTTTTTATTAATGAGTCATTGAATCATTGATTCACCCGATTGATTTGCTCAAACTGTGATTTGTTTAGGAATTAAGTAAATGGCTCTTTTTATGAATGAGTCATTGAATCATTGATTTATTTTCTCAAAACACTGATTCATTCTATAATTAAATAAATGGCTCTCTTTATGAATGACTCATTGAATCATTGGTCCATCTGATTGATTTGCTCAAAACGCTGAATCATTCAGGAATGAAGTAAACGGCTCTCTTTATGAATGAGTCATTGAATCATTGATTTACCCGATTGATTTGCTCAAAAGGCTGATTCATTCTAGAATGAAGTAAATGGCTCTCTTTATGAATGAGTCATTGAATCATTGGTTCATCTGATTGATTCGCTCAAAACGCTGAATCATTCAGGAATGAAGTAAACGGCTCTCTTTTTATAAATAAGTAATTGAATCATTGATTTACCCGATTGATTTGCTCAAAACGCTGATTCATTCTAGAATGAAGTAAATGGCTCTCTTTATGAATGAGTCATTGAATCATTTGTTCATTCAATTGATTCACTCAACACACGGATTCATTCAGAAACAAAACACCACTGTGTGCTGCTCAGAGATGCACACCTGTTCTGCTCTGGCTTTTGGTGATATTTTCATTGGCAAAATTGAGCAAAAACAGGCAATATTGTGCCTGAAATATAACACAATATTAACTTCTTAATCACATACAGGTCCTTCTAAAAAAATTAGCATATTGTGATAAAAGTTCATTATTTTCCATAATGTAATGATACAAATTAAACTTTCATATATTTTAGATTCATTGCACACCAACTGAAATATTTCAGGTCTTTTATTGTTTTAATACTGATGATTTTGGCATACAGCTCATGAAAACCCCAAAATCTCAAAAAATTAGCATATCATGAGACGGTTCTCTAAACGAGCTATTAACCTAATCATCTGAATCAACTAAATAACTCTAAACACCTGCAAAAGATTCCTGAGTCTTTTAAAATTCCCAGCCTGGTTCATTACTCAAAACCGCAATCATGGGTAAGACTGCCGACCTGACTGCTGTCCAGAAGGCCATCATTGACACCCTCAAGCGAGAGGGTAAGACACAGAAAGACATTTCTGAACCAATAGGCTGTTCCCAGAGTGCTGTATCAAGGCACCTCAGTGGGAAGTCTGTGGGAAGGAAAAAGTGTGGCAAAAAACGCTGCACAACGAGAAGAGGTGACCGGACCCTGAGGAAGATTGTGGAGAAGGACCGATTCCAGACCTTGGGGGACCTGCGGAAGCAGTGGACTGAGTCTGGGTAGAAACATCCAGAGCCACCGTGCACAGGCGTGTGCAGGAAATGGGCTACAGGTGCCGCATTCCCCAGGTCAAGCCACTTTTGAACCAGAAACAGCGGCATAAGCGCCTGACCTGGGCTACAGAAAAGCAGCACTGGACTGTCGCTCAAATTTTGCATGTAATTCGAAATCAAGGTGCCAGAGTCTGGAGGAAGACTGGGAGAAGGAAATGCCAAAATGCCTGAAGTCCAGTGTCAAGTACCCACAGTCAGTGATGGTCTGGGGTGCCATGTCAGCTGCTGGTGTTGGTCCACTGTGTTTTATCAAGGGCAGGGTCAATGCAGCTAGCTATCAGGAGATTTTGGAGCACTTCATGCTTCCATCTGCTGAAAAGCTTTATGGAGATGAAGATTTTTGTTTTCAGCATGACCTGGCACCTGCTCACAGTGCCAAAACCACTGGTAAATGGTTTACTGACCATGGTATTATTGTGCTCAATTGGCCTGCCAACTCTCCTGACCTGAACCCCATAGAGAATCTGTGGGATATTGTGAAGAGAAAGTTGAGAGACGCAAGACCCAACACTCTGGATGAGCTTAAGGCCGCTATCGAAGCATCCTGGGCCTCCATAACACCTCAGCAGTGCCACAGGCTGATTGCCTCCATGCCACGCCGCATTGAAGCAGTCATTTCTGCAAAAGGATTCCCCACCAAGTATTGAGTGCATAACTGAACATAATTATTTGAAGGTTGACTTTTTGTATTAAAAACACTTTTCTTTTATTGGTCGGATGAAATATGCTAATTTTTTAGATAGGAATTTTGGGTTTTCATGAGCTGTATGCCAAAATCATCAGTATTAAAACAATAAAAGACCTTAAATATCTCAGTTGGTGTGCAATGAATCTAAAATATATGAAAGTTTAATTTTAATCATTAAATTATGGAAAATAATGAACTTTTATCACAATATGCTAATGTTATGAGAAGGACCTGTTTGTACGTGTGCTATTTGGGACAAAAACAGCACTCGTGTGATATTGCTTAACTATATCATATGACAAACTCATTCAGGGGCATTTTTCAGTCATGTACTAGACAGTCATGTAAAGGTCATTTTGCTCATACGTGATTTGTCTGTTTTGCAGCAGTTGTGTTCAGGTCGTAAGGACATCAGGAGACGGTGTGTAACATTTATGAGGCTGTTAGACGGCACTATCACAGATCGCTCAGGGGTTACAGGTGACCTTGGTGGTCGTTGTGGCGTGACCTCACTGTTGCTGTAATGTGGGTGTATTGATGTTCATCATACGGCATTACAGACATTAACACACACACACACACACACACACACAGTAATTAGAACAGCAGGAACACTGAATTGCACAATTTGTCACGCAACACTGCACACACACACAGACTGACAAGCGTGAAGATCCATGTACAGGGGAGAAGTCACACACAGGTAACAGTTGTGTAGGGTGAGTTATAGATTGTATATCTGAATATAATTTTGGGATTGTATAATTAATGAGATGTAAGATTTAATTGCAGATATTGTAGTAAGTTTTGCCCTGGTCTTGATTAAACCAAAATAAATTCTCGATTTTATTAAATTTTTTGATGAAAGTGTAGTATAATGTGCATTAATGAATCGAGCTGAAGACCAGTATCATGAATTAAAAAAGCAGGATAACAATTTTTGTAAATTATGTAATTTAGCACACTGTCTAATCTTGCTAAACACAAAACTTATTTAATATCTGCTATTAAATCTTAAAGCTCATTAATTATGTAATACGATTTGCTATTATGAAAATGGTGATCCCTCTTATTTTTGTCATGAAATTAAAATTCACTATTTTCTAAATGCATGTTTTAGATCATATTGTGAATGATTCATTCGTGTATATTCAGGGCTCAACATTTACGCTTGTCCGGGACAAAACACGAGAATGATTCTGCATTTATTCAGTGTCAGTGGCGATTGATAGTTGATAATGATATATAATATTTAATGTACTGAGTCTGACGGTAGCAAGGTTATGCTGTTGAGGCTCGCGCAGCCTCTCGAGGAGTACCAGAAACACATGAGCGCTGCTCAAAGAAACTCAGTAACACTGCGGTAAAAATTCAAAATGTGGAGTTTTTATATTGATAACATACACTCACCTAAAGGATTATTAGGAACACATACTAATACTGTGTTTGACCCCCTTTCGCCTTCAGAACTGCCTTAATTCTACGCGGCATTGATTCAACAAGGTGCTGAAAGCATTCTTTAGAAATGTTGGCCCATATTGATAGGATAGCATCTTGCAGTTGATGGAGATTTGTGGGATGCACATCCAGGGCACGAAGCTCCCGTTCCACCACATCCCAAAGATGCTCTATTGGGTTGAGATCTGGTGACTGTGGGGGCCATTTTAGTACAGTGAACTCATTGTCATGTTCAAGAAACCAATTTGAAATGATTCGAGCTTTGTGACATGGTGCATTATCCTGCTGGAAGTAGCCATCAGAGGATGGGAACATGGTGGTCATAAAGGGATGGACATGGTCAGAAACAATGCTCAGGTAGGCCATGGCATTTAAACGATGCCCAATTGGCACTAAGGGGCCTAAAGTGTGCCAAGAAAACATCCCCACACCATTACACCACCACCACCAGCCTGACAGTGGTAACAAGGCGTGATGGATCCATGTTCTCATTCTGTTTACGCCAAATTCTGACTCTACCATCTGAATGTCTCAACAGAAATCGAGACTCATCAGACCAGGCAACATTTTCCCAAGTCTTCAACTGTCCAATTTTGGTGAGCTTGTGCAAATTGTAGCCTCTTTTTCCTATTTGTAGTGGAGATGAGTGGTACCCGGTGGGGTCTTCTGCTGTTGTAGCCCATCCGCCTCAAGGTTGTGTGTTGTGGCTTCACAAATGCTTTGCTGCATACCTCGGTTGTAACGAGTGGTTATTTCAGTCAAAGTTGCTCTTCTATCAGCTTGAATCAGTCGGCCCATTCTCCTCTGACCTCTAGCATCAACAAGGCATTTTCTCCCACAGGACTGCCGCATACTGGATGTTTTTCCCTTTTCACACCATTCTTTGTAAACCCTAGAAATGTTTGTGTGAGTAAATCCTAGTAATTGAGCAGATTGTGAAATACTCAGACCGGCCCGCCTGGCACCAACAACCATGCCACGCTCAAAATTGCTTAAATCCCTTTCTTTCCCATTCTGACATTCAGTTTGGAGTTCAGGAGATTGTCTTGACCAGGACCACACCCCTAAATGCATTGAAGCAACTGCCATGTGATTGGTTGATTAGATAATTGCATTAATGAGAACTTGAACAGGTGTTCCTAATAATCCTTTAGGTGAGTGTATGATACAGTTAAGTAGAAGTTTTGCTGAAGACACTGATTTCATACGATTCGATAAACAAATACTTAAACTTAGTCACAATATTGACTGTTTTTTTCTTCTGATCACAGCAGAAACACTCAACCGTGGTTCATTATGATTCAGCGTTTTGAACGAATCGGTTGAGTCAAAGATTCAATGACTCATTCATAAACAACTGCTCATTCTTGGATGAATCAGCCGTTTGAATGAATCATTTGAATGAACGACTCAATGACTCACTCATTAAGACGATCATCTACCTGTGGTTTAGTTTCATGTTTAAAAGTATCATTCTTTCCAACATTTCTTATTTATATATTTATACAAAAAAATATTATTTTATAACGTTATTTAATGCAGATGTAATTTTTCAGTGTAAATTATTTAATTTGACTGGTAACAGCCCTACAGTGTCTTTAAATTTAATTTATTGGTCCTATTTAAGAAATGGAAGTTGAAGCTGTAATGAGATTGTGGGGAAAATGCCCTTTATAAAAGTAGAAATATACAGATTTAAATGTCAAATCTGGTTGAATATTGCTTCAGAATAAATTACATTTACAACTCTAAACAATCCTATTTTTTTCCGGATAAGTGAATGACAGACTTGTCGAGCCCTGATTTTTTTTCTTGTTTTTGGCCTCAATTTCTGATAAAAATATCAAAAGTCGTATCTTTTAATCCTCGTTCATATACAGTCATTTTTTGATTGATTCCTGATGTATGAAATGAAAATCTCCACATGCATTTTTTTTCCTTGTTGAACTTGTCGATTTATAAATAGCGAAGTTTGTGATTTTTGGTGATCATTTTCAAACAGGTTTCCCTAATATCATATTGCATTGCTCAAGCAACAAGTCCCAGTTTTTACTCTTGTATTGGTCATAAAAAGCAATAGCACGGACTCAACTATGAGTTGATCTGTTCTTGAACGTTTGCACATGGAAACCTGTTTGGAAACATTATTCCTGCCATTCTGTTTGGTGATGTGAGCGGCACAGAAATGACACGCGTTCTTGGTAAGAGTGCACGATAAATGTTCATGTTTTTCGAACATTAAAAATGGCTCAGTTTGTTTATTTATACACACTCAGACAGACACGAGGCAGTTCCTGCGTTAATATGTGAACAAAAACAGGCAGAACAGGGAAAGTGGGTCAGACTCAGGAGTGGAAAGAGGGATGCTGGGAGAAGAGTGAAGGACAAAAAGAAGGAGAGCGAAGAGAAATATCCGGAAGGCATCAGAGGGAGAGAGAGACACACACAGTCTTCAACCTTCACCCCTGCTAACATGACCTGACTGTCTGTCTCTCTCTCTCTCTCTCTCTCTCTCTCTCTCTCTCTCTCTCTCTCCCCTCTCTCGTTGACCTGCGGTTTCTTTCACGCTGTGAACAGAACGGTGTCTATAAAGGGGTTTAATTATCCAGGCCATGGTTCAACACACGTGGTTTTAAACTATTATTTAATATGCTGTGTTAAACATGACATTATTATAATTAGTTAAAGCCACACGCAGATGCCTTTAATCTGTGCCAAACTGAACCGCACACTGTGCGTGTGTTGTGTATGTTGTGTAGTTTTGTCTTCAGTTGTGTGTTGTGTGTCTTGTGTTTATATCATGGCACAGCTGTTTGTTCAGCAGTGTCCACCGGCTTGTTCATTCAGCTCGATGCTCTCAGATTTGATTCTGTTCTTGAAAGTGTTTTAATATTCTACTCTGATCATTATTCTATTCTGCTCTCTTCCGTTCTGTTATTCTGTTCTCGTGTTCTATTCTGTTCAATTCCGCTCTATTCGGTTCTTTTCTCTTCAGTTCTGTTTTATTCTGTTCTCTTCTATTCTTCTCTGTTCTCTTGTGTTCTATTACGCTCGATTCTATTATTCTCTGTTCCCTTCTGTTCTATTATATTATATTCTGCTTTATTCTATGATCTTCTATTCTCTATTCTATAATGCTCTGTTCTGTTCTATGATTCTGTTCTCTTTTACTGTGTTCTGTTCCGCTCTATTCTATTCTTTTCTCTTCAGTTCTCTTCTAGTATGTCCAGTTCCCTTCTTTTCTATTCTGTTCTATTCTGTCGTGTTCTATTCTGTCGTGTTCTATTCTGCCGTGTTCTATTCTGTCGTGTTCTATTCTGTCGTGTTCTATTCTGTCGTGTTCTATTCTGTCGTGTTCTATTCTGTCGTGTTCTATTCTGTCGTGTTCTATTCTGCCGTGTTCTATTCTGCCGTGTTCTATTCTGTTGTGTTCTATTCTGTCGTGTTCTATTCTGTCGTGTTCTATTCTGCCGTGTTCTATTCTGTTGTGTTCTATTCTGCCGTGTTCTATTCTGCCGTGTTCTATTCTGCCGTGTTCTATTCTGCCGTGTTCTATTCTGCCGTGTTCTATTCTGTCGTGTTCTATTCTGCTGTGTTCTATTCTGTCGTGTTCTATTCTGTCGTGTTCTATTCTGCCGTGTTCTATTCTGCCGTGTTCTATTCTGTTGTGTTCTATTCTGTTGTGTTCTATTCTGTTGTGTTCTATTCTGTCGTGTTCTATTCTGCTGTGTTCTATTCTGTTGTGTTCTATTCTGTTGTGTTCTATTCTGTCGTGTTCTATTCTGTTGTGTTCTATTCTGTCGTGTTCTATTCTGCTGTGTTCTATTCTGTTGTGTTCTATTCTGTTGTGTTCTATTCTGTCGTGTTCTATTCTGTTGTGTTCTATTCTGTCATGTTCTATTCTGCTGTGTTCTATTCTGTTGTGTATTTCTATTCTGTCTGTCGTGTTCTATTCTGTCGTGTTCTATTCTGCTGTGTTCTATTCTGCCGTGTTCTATTCTGCCGTGTTCTATTCTGTCGTGTTCTATTCTGCTGTGTTCTATTCTGCCGTGTTCTATTCTGCCGTGTTCTATTCTGTCGTGTTCTATTCTGTCGTGTTCTATTCTGTTGTGTGTTCTATTCTGTCGTGTTCTATTCTGCTGTGTTCTATTCTGTTGTGTTCTATTCTGTTGTGTTCTATTCTGTTGTGTTCTATTCTGCCGTGTTCTATTCTGTTGTGTTCTATTCTGTTGTGTTCTATTCTGCTGTGTTCTATTCTGTTGTGTTCTATTCTGTCGTTCTATTCTGTCGTGTTCTATTCTGCTGTGTTCTATTCTGCTGTGTTCTATTCTGCCGTGTTCTATTCTGCCGTGTTCTATTCTGCCGTGTTCTATTCTGCTGTGTTCTATTCTGCCGTGTTCTATTCTGCCGTGTTCTATTCTGCCGTGTTCTATTCTGCTGTGTTCTATTCTGTTGTGTTCTATTCTGTTGTGTTGTATTCTGTCATGTTGTATTCTGTCGTGTTCTATTCTGTTGTGTTCTATTCTGTTGTGTTCTATTCTGTTGTGTTCTATTCTGTTGTGTTCTATTCTGTTCTATTCTGTTCTATTCTGCTGTGTTCTATTCTGCTGTGTTCTATTCTGCTGTGTTCTATTCTGCTGTGTTCTATTCTGTTGTGTTCTATTCTGTGTTCTATTCTGCTGTGTTCTATTCTGCTGTGTTCTATTCTGCCGTGTTCTATTCTGCCGTGTTCTATTCTGTCGTGTTCTATTCTGCCGTGTTCTATTCTGCTGTGTTCTATTCTGCCGTGTTCTATTCTGCCGTGTTCTATTCTGCGTGTTCTATTCTGCTGTGTTCTATTCTGTTGTGTTCTATTCTGTTGTGTTGTATTCTGTCATGTTGTATTCTGTCGTGTTCTATTCTGTTGTGTTCTATTCTGTTGTGTTCTATTCTGTTGTGTTCTATTCTGTTGTGTTCTATTCTGTTCTATTCTGTTCTATTCTGCTGTGTTCTATTCTGTTGTGTTCTATTCTGCCGTGTTCTATTCTGCCGTGTTCTATTCTGTTGTGTTCTATTCTGCCGTGTTCTATTCTGCCGTGTTCTATTCTGCCGTGTTCTATTCTGTTGTGTTCTATTCTGCCGTGTTCTATTCTGCTCTGTTCTATTCTGTTGTGTTCTATTCTGTTGTGTTCTATTCTGCGTGTTCTATTCTGCCGTGTTCTATTCTGTTGTGTTCTATTCTGCCGTGTTCTATTCTGTTGAGTTCTATTCTGCCGTGTTCTATTCTGCCGTGTTCTATTCTGCCGTGTTCTATTCTGCTGTGTTCTATTCTGCGTGTTCTATTCTGCGTGTTCTATTCTGCCGTGTTCTATTCTGTTGTGTTCTATTCTGCCGTGTTCTATTCTGCGTGTTCTATTCTGTTGTGTTCTATTCTGTTGTGTTTTATTCTGTTGTGTTCTATTCTGCGTGTTCTATTCTGTTGTGTTTTATTCTGCTGTGTTCTATTCTGCCGTGTTCTATTCTGTTATGTTCTATTCTGTTATGTTCTATTCTGTTGTGTTCTATTCTGCCGTGTTCTATTCTGCGTGTTCTATTCTGCCGTGTTCTAATCTGCCGTGTTCTATTCTGCCGTGTTCTATTCTGCCGTGTTCTATTCTGTTATGTTCTATTCTGTTGTGTTCTATTCTGCCGTGTTCTATTCTGCTGTGTTCTATTCTGCCGTGTTCTATTCTGTTATGTTCTATTCTGTTGTGTTCTATTCTGCGTGTTCTATTCTGCCGTGTTCTATTCTGCCGTGTTCTATTCTGCCGTGTTCTATTCTGTTGTGTTCTATTCTGCCGTGTTCTATTCTGCCGTGTTCTATTCTGCCGTGTTCTATTCTGTTGTGTTCTATTCTGTTGTGTTCTATTCTGCCGTGTTCTATTCTGTTGTGTTCTATTCTGCCGTGTTCTATTCTGTTGTGTTCTATTCTGTTGTGTTCTATTCTGCTGTGTTCTATTCTGCCGTGTTCTATTCTGCCGTGTTCTATTCTGCTGTGTTCTATTCTGCCGTGTTCTATTCTGTTGTGTTCTATTCTGTTGTGTTCTATTCTGCCGTGTTCTATTCTGTCGTGTTCTATTCTGCCGTGTTCTATTCTGCCGTGTTCTATTCTGTGTTCTATTCTGTTCTATTCTGTTGTGTTCTATTCTGTCGTGTTCTATTCTGCCGTGTTCTATTCTGTTCTGTTTTGCTCTGTTCTATTCTACTCTACACTGTGCATTATCCTATACTATTCTAATCATGTTCCGTTTGATTCTATTATCTCAAGCAGAACTGAGCGGATCTCTTTGTTCTGTTCAGTTGTTTGTCATTACTGTAATGTGCTACTGAAAAGTACAAACCTCTGATATTATTATGCCTGTGACCCATCAGCGCATCCTGTCATAATGTGATTCAGTGACCACAGCGTTTACATGCACATCACTGGCCAGATGGTCAATATTCAGATTTCTCCCTAATAACAAAGAATAAGAAGCTTCAAGAACGAGCTCCCCACTGGATGTTCTACATCTGGTGGAATAAGCTCATATACACAAAACAAAGATTATTGGAGTATGTTTTCCAAGAAAATACTTTCAGCCTTTCTACTTCAAAATTCAGTTTAATTCACTACTAGCAGTCTCCTAGTGGAAATGGATCAGTCCGTGTTCTTCAGTGTGCATGGCAGACACAGTAAGCATGCGTGTTCTCCATAGGGAACACTGGAGATCCTCATGCCATTTATTAGTAATTCTCCAGAGTAATTACCTCAACACCTTAATCCTCATTCATGCCCTTGACAACAGCACACGTGAGTGCAGATATGTAGGTCACGCGAGTCCTAGGGTGCTTTCGTCCATCTCTATTGATTTTTCTGTTTCTTTAATGAATGTTAACCGGAAAGTCTCTGCATCACTTCAAAAACAATTTGCCCTGAATAATAAAGCGCACGACATCGCATAATAAATCGGATTAATGCATGCATATTTAGATTTTCAAGAAATGAGAATATTAAATAATGGGGTTAGCGCGTGCCATTACATTCTCGTGCACGTGAACACTGTCTGTATCTGTAACCTGAAATGCCTTTAGTAATAAAAATGCATATTCTTGCAATGTAAATGTATATGGCCACTGATGGAAAGTGTGACCTGCATTGCTTTGCATACGTTTTGGTTCACAGTTCCACGCTTCTCTCTCTCTCTCTCTCTCTCTCTCTCTCTCTCTCTCTCTCTCTCTCTCTCTCTCTCTCTCTCTCTCTCTCTCTCTCTGAGGGGAGGGTGTAGATGCTTTTTGCTGTATGTTAACCGATTGGCTGTGTCTTCAGTTCTGTGCGCCCTGGACGCTGGAATATTTTTCATCTTTACGCGCATCTGAAGGCGCGCCTCTCCCAGCGTCAAACCCGCAGAGAGACCCGCACGGACGGACGGATGATGAGGTCTCCGGGGGTCTTTATCGGTCTACGGAGCTGCTGGGTCACCGAGGGGAACGGGATTCGGTAATACGCACACCCCGCTCCATCCCACCCCACACCCACGCTGACAGAATCCGGGCTTTGCGCACTTGGCGATCCGGCGGTCCCTCCAGGAGCTGCTGCTGCATTCGTTCGGGAGTGAGAGCGCGCGTCCCGGCTCCGCGATGGTTCCGTGTCACCTGCGCGTCTGATGAGTCCGCCCGTTTCGGGAGCAGCATGTCCTCGCGGAAGATCTCCTCCGAATCCTTCAGCTCCATGGGCTCGGACTACCTGGAGAGCCCCGGGGAGGACGGAGAGTGCCCGTTCTCGCGCGTCTTCTGGAACGGCAAGAGCCCCGTGGAGACGCTCTCGTGTCCGTTCGAGGACGCGGCGGTCAGCAGGAGGGTCGCCCGCCGTAAACGCGTCAATCTGGACTCGCTCGGGGAGAGTTTGAGACGCCTCACCTCACCGACGGTACCGAACCTCCCCTTCAGCACACACACACACACACACACACACACACACACACGAGAGACAGATGTGCTCCTCACAAACTCAGTTTATTATAAATGACATGGATGTTTAAATAGCAACATCTGGAATCTAGAGTAGCAGATAGTGGATATTAATGCTACATTAATGCTAGACAGATAGTGGATATTATTGACAGCAGATGGAGATAGAATCACCATCTTTCTAACCATTTACACTAGTGTTAGTAGTCTAGGTGATGATGATGATGATGATGATGATGATGATGGATTTGACTCATGAGAGCAGATGACATGGCGTGTAAATCTCCTCCAAACTGCAGAACCAGTGACAGTGCAGATGTTAGAGAGCCCAATCCTTCAGACCATCTTACGATTATATAGTGTGTGTGTGTGTGTGTGTGTGTGTGTGTGAATGGAGAATCAATGTAAAGAATGCTGTACAGGCTTTGTTCAGGCCCTGCTGTGTGTGTGTGTGTGTGTGTGTGTGTGTGTCAGCATGTATTGTCATGTGTAGCATAATGTGTAGCACTGTGCCTGTCTGTGTGTGTGTGTGTGTGTGTGTGTGGGGCACGATAACCTCTCGGTACGCTGGTCCCTGGTGTTTTGGGGCCTCACAGACACACACACACACACACACACACACACACACACACACACACACACACACACACACACATACTGCATGTGTATCTGCATCTAGCTCTGCATCAGAATGTTCTTGCCCTGAGATGCACTGTGTGTGTGTGTGTGTGTGTGTGTGTGTGTGTGTGTGTGTGTGTGTGTGTGTGTGTGTGTGTGTGTGTGTGTGTGTGTGTGTGTGTGTGTAAGAGGCACTTGAAAATGTGGTTCATCACAAAACCAACTGCTCCAATGGCACAAATCCAAAATGTGTGTTTAGCTGGATTAAACACTTGCAACATGACTTAGTGCTACAATATACGATGCAGCTTACAAATTATCTAATAAAAATAAAAAAATCTGGTAGCGCTGTATATTAATGTTTCATTAGTTAACATGAATAGTCAACGAAAAATATGTCTTAAGCTTTTATTAATCTTGATATTAACATCAACAAATGCATGATTAAAATCAAATGTATCTTTTAATATTTTCTAATTGAAATGATCAAACAGTAAACAGCTGTATTTTTATTAACTAACTTTAACAAAGATTAATACATACTGTAAAATATGTATTGCTCGGGACCATATTGTAAAGTATTTACAAAATTATTTCAAATTTCAAACAGATGGTAGTTATCACATTTGCATTGACTGATCATTAGTGTTGTTCTGGGAAACAGCAGCTCATGTCTGTCCAAAGGATTTCTGTCCGATTTGAGGATTAAACAAATCAAATGTTCACTGAACACAACGCACTTTAGAAGATTATAATCCTGTGTGTGTGTGTGTGTGTGTGTGTGTGTGTGTGTGTGTGTGTGTGTGTGTGTGTGTGTGTGTGTTTGATAGAGATTTACAAAAACTACAGTGCCCATCTAGAGCTCGTTTCATCCGAGACGTAAGATAATGTTGAATGAAGGCAATCAACAAAAAATGTCTTGCAACAAGTTCAAACACTTTGGCCCGAGACCGAAATGTTGATTATGACTAGATACTTTGGTAACACTTTACAATAAGGTTTCATTAGTTAACATGAACTAATGATGAACTGCACTTATAAAGCATTTATTTATCTTTTCTAATGTTCATTTCAACATTTACTAATGCATTATTAAAATCTTGTTAGCATTAG
>CM040911.1:45056378-45098878 GCA_023029165.1 Gobiocypris rarus
TGAAACTTGGTAAAGGTTTTGGCATTTGCTTTGGGAACACACCAAAAAAACTGACATGGTTTGAAAAGGTTAAATGGTCCTGAAAAAAAGTCACACTTGTATTAATTGCAGTTAAAAATAAGCGCATTGGAAATTAATTTGAGGATAATTTCCTCTAGTGGAAGCGTTTGGCACTGAGCCCAAACAAATTGTTACTGAAAGCTAATTTTTTAAGATATCAACCTCAAATTTGTGACAGAACTTGTTTAGAGTTATGGCTTTGATTTTCTAAGGTTTAGAGTAAAACGTGTTTTGGAAAATATATATATTTCATATAAAAATTGAAATAGTGTTTTTTTTTTCAACAATGAACTTAACCTTCTTTTTTAAGTTCACTTTTTTAAACTTTTTTCACTTCAGTAATAATCTCTCAAGTGTCTTCTTTAAAAAGAGACCAAACTTCAGTCTGTGGCCCAAAACATTCAAGATTTATGACCATTTCTCAAAAAGTGATTTAAAAGGATTATAACTACTGCATAAATATAATTAAGTACCATAAAATCCCCTAAAAATACAAAATATTAAATAACAAAACGTTATCAAACTAAAATATAGTATATTAGTTTCATTGAAATAAAAACAAAGGCCATTTTAACCACCACACGAAGAACACCAGAGGGTTCATGTAATCCAAAATACCAAAACATATGGATCAGTTTTAAACACTAGATATATAATGATTTATCATTTCAAACCCAACAGACATTTTATGTTTTGGTCTGTTGCTTGTAAAGTGTGTTATCTTTCTTTATCAATACATTTCTTGGTTTGAACTTTTGTACAAATGCGATGACATATGATACATATACTCAAATATATTATCACCCAGCTCATTATATAAGGTTGTATATACTGTATGTCCAACTTTGTTCAGATACATCCAGTATAATCACGTAAAGCCATATATATTACATAGTAAATCTCAACAGTTTGATTGATTGTATGGCAAAATGTACACTATATTATCACCCAGCTCTAATCTGCTAAATGTGACTATAAGGCATTAAGATATTATAAACATTAGACATTGTGTATTGTGAAAAGTGCTACACAAATAAATTTGACTTAACTGACATGCAAACATTTCTATAAGTCTGACTGAAGTGTCCAAATACTTTTTGGGGGCCATCTCAACATTTGTATCATTTGTTTATTTTTATTCCTCCGTATAGGAATTATACGAGGAATATCTTAATATTTGGTATATTGTGATTAGCCTTTTACCTAACTTTTTAAAGACACGTTAATCAAAATCTCTCTCTCTCTCTCACACACAGTGGACAAGAGTTTGTACGAAGCTTGTCGGACGAGCAGAAGTGTTTGTTTGAGAACTCGCGCTGCGACAGCCAGACTGACATCTCAGGAATACTGAAGTACACAGCAACTATTTTAGGTAAGTGCACCAGGGATATTATAGTAAACTAAAACTTTAAAGGGGAACTTATGCCCCTTTTTGAAGATGTAATATACGTCTCAGGCATCCCCAGAATGGGACTGTGAAGCCTCAGCTCAAAATACCCCACAGGTCATTTATTATATCATGTTGTAAATGCCTGTTTTTGTGCATGTGTCTTTAAATGCAAATGAGCTGCTGGTCCACCCCCTCTCCAGAAGAGGGCGGAGCCTGTAAAGCTTGTGCCTCTGACATTACCAAAAAGTAAAACATCTGTTTGATGATCATCTATCTCAGTCATGCTCACGTGACAGTGCAGCTCTTCATCATCATGAAAGTTTATTATCTGCAGGAGTTTTAAAGCCATATCAGTCTAAACTTCTGAGATATGGTTTTCAGAGCACACACGCACAGAAAGCTGGATGTCAGACAGAGCGTCCTGCGAGTATTAAACTCAGTTCTCTTTCATGTCTTATTGCACTTAAACTGTCAAATACACACAAGGTTATGTCACATAAACACACATAAACACAGTCGGTTATGTCTGTGAATGTAAACAGCACTTGACTGAATAACTTTAATAGCTTTAATAAGAATACATTTGCTGCTGTAAAATACTGGCGTGGAGATAAACATGGCAGACTGTTCACAGCTCACTGAGGGGAGGGGCTGTGCTAATAGGGCGGAGTCAGTCAGCCGTTGTGGGCGGGGCTTAAGTATACGTCACATTGGAGCACATCCCTGAACGGCTCATTCTGAGACACTGTTTCAGATTTATAAAAAATGGAGTGGATGGATTTCTACCACATTAGGGTAGTGGTAGACACATAAAACAATATAAAAGTGACATTCGCAGAATAGCTCCCCTTTAAGCTATCCAGATACAGAAGCCACTTGATGTTGCCATGTGTAAACGCACCATGTCCTGATTGGCTGAGGATCCAATCTGCTTGATTGGATGACAGTGATCATGTTTAAAAGATGATGTCCTGCACGCTTCATAGTCTGACATGCAGCTTTCTGTGTGTGTGCTTCGGGTGTGTGCATGCAAAAAACATATATATCAAAAGTTTAGACTGAAATGGCTTTAAAGGGGTCCTATGATGCGCTTTTACCAAGTCTTGGTGTAGTTTTTGGGTCGTACTCGAAAATGTTTTTATGCTTGAATGTTTAAATAATACATTATTTTTCACATATTTTAAATTACTACAGCTCCTCTCTCCCCAGTCTGGGCAAACAAGATGAAGCCCCTCCTTCCGAAATACGAAATGTGCTGTGATTGGTTAGCTAGCCCAGTGTGCTTCGATTGACATGATAGCTTATAGCGTGTGTTTGGGAAATGTCCCGCCCTCCATAACAGCGAGCTCAGATGCAAATAGCGGCAATTTCAAACCAATGCATGCCTGATTTAGACTCAATAATAAAACTAATACAAACAGGAGGATCGTGCAGAACACGTTAATCGTGATATTTGTTGGAAAACTATGGTAATTCAAACAGTAACCGACACCTTTTTTCCATATTCCGTGGGCGGGGATTATTTAAATGAGGAACATTATGACTTCACAAGATCCGGAAAAATCGTGTTGTAGTTCAAAACGAGCTGTTCGCTGTAGTTCTTGGAAAGTGTATTCTGATAAATAAAATATCTCCCTTTGGAGTGGACTTTGCTTTGTAACACTGTAGATCTTTTTTTGTGCTCAAACGCATGCAAATAATAACTTTTATGATGATGAAGAACTGTAATGTCACATGATGGAGATGGTCCTCAGAAAAAACAAACGGGTGTTTGCGAGGCACGAGCTGCACAGGCTCCGCCCTCTTCTGGATGGGGGCGGAGAGCAGCAGTTCATTTGCATTTAAAGATACACACACAAAAACAGCATGTTTTTCCTTCCACTCAAAAATGGGCATTTACAACATGGTGTAATAAATGATCTTTGAGCTGAAACTTCACAGGTGCATTCTGGGGATGCCTGAGACTTACATTACATCTGTGAAAGGAGGCATAAAATATCCTGCATGCTTCATAGTAAATATTCTGCATGTGCAATGCATAAACAAGTATGCACGTGACTTCTTATGTTTTCAGATTAAGTGGTCTCATTATTTGTCTTGGTATTTCGACCAAATCGTGCAGTTCTAGTTCACGCACACACATACACACACTCACGGCAAAACTTTGACCTCAATACACACACTCCCTGACACTAGCGCACACTTTCCTAAAAACTCCCTCCATTGCTGCAGTCTCCATTCCCGAGCTGTTGCTAAGATACTAACTCTGCCATCCCTAACGAGAACACGTTTATAAATAAACCGCAATGAGCCATTTGAACGGAGCCCTGCCCAGCCAAACCTACTGCGCATCTCGCTTTAATGCAGCAGAGCAGCGTTGCTGGTGCTGCAGATATTGATCCGTTTGGGAATCGATGGTTTCGCTGGGGGGCCAGACCTTTAAACTTTTCCATCTTTATGTAAAAACATGTTTATAAAACAGATAGTTCTGCTAAATACAGACTCCATGAGCCGTGTTCAATCCGGTGGAAATGTCAGTGATAATCTGTGACTATGATCCATATTAAAACACCAAGTTGCTACGATTATAAAAGCAGCGCTGTGCTGTTTTACCTCTCAAGTGCTGTATCGCTCTTATTAAAAGGCATTATAACTATATTCATTTAAATATACACCACTGTTCAAAAGTTTGCAGTCTTTATATAGAAGTCCTATTTTTGAGTGGCTTTCGGGACGGGTGGCAGCCCTCGAAAAACTCTCCAATAGTCTGCATGGGAGAAATTATATTTATTTTGATAAATGGGGGAAATGTTTACATTTCTGAAACCCACAGTTGTAACAAACATGTGGCGTCGTCATGGCAAACATGATAGCGCTCCTAATGTGAACTCATTTGTACTATTTAATGTATTATTTATTTATTTACTTAAATGCGTATTATTTATATTGTTACCATTTTATTGACTGTTTTTGTTTTAGTGATTTGTTTAAATGTCAATACATGATTGTTTATATTATTTCTTGTTTCCAAAAAAGAAAATCAATGAAGTACAAATAATTAAAAAGAGTCTCTTCTGCTGATTTATTTGCAATAGAATCTTTTGTAACATTATAAAAGTAACTAGACGAGTAAAGTTTGATGTTGGCTTGACAAAGCCAGGTCTGAAAGTTTAAATGAACTTTGAACAGTTTGAAGTTTGAATTTTTTACTCAGAGAAAGTACAAAATGCTACGAGCATGTTGCTAGCACACGATTTAACATGTTGCTTACATGAATTATCAGGTTGTAAGCATGTTACTAGCATTAATTAGCATAATGCTAACATGTTTTAACACGTTGCTTGCATGAATTAACATATTGCTAGCATGATTTTAGCAGGTTGCTAGCATGATTTAAAACATTGCTAAGATGTTTTAACACATTGTTAGCAGGAATTAGGATGTTGTTAACATGAGTTAACATTTTGTTAACATGAGCATATTGTTATCATGAATTAGCATGTTGCTATCACAAATTAGCATGTTTCTAGCATGTTTTATCACACTGCTAGCCTAAATTAGCATGTTGATAACATGATTTAACATATTGGTAGCATGGATTAACACGTTAGCATTTTTAACATTTTGCTAACATGAATTAGCATTTTGTTAATGTTTTAACACATTGCTAGCATTATTTAACACTAGGCTAACATTATTTAAAACTTGGCTAACTTGAATTAGCATGTTGTTCGCATGTTTAACACGGTGCTAGCCTAAATTAGCATGTTGATAATATGATTTAACAGATTGGTAGCATGAATCAGCACATTTTTAGCATTTTTATCATTTATCTAACATGAATGGGCATTTTGTTAACATTTTAACACATTGTTAGCATGATTTAAAACTTTTAGCCAGCATGTTTTAGCATTTTGTGAGTATCTTTTAACGCACATTGTTGGCATGAATTAGCATGTTTTATCACATTGTTAACATTAATAAACAATTTTTTAGCATGAATTAAATGGTAGTGTATTTTGATTGGAACTAATTTTTTGCATTATTTTGCGCAGGTGTGGACTTTGCCACCATTCGCGGCCGATTCGGGGAGGAATTCTTTGGTTTGTGTCTGGAGGAGAACGAGAGGGTTCTGCGAGCACTCGGCGGGAACCTGCAGGACTTCTTCAACGGTTTCGACGCTCTTCTAGAACATATCAGGACGTCCTGCGGGCGCCGAGCTTCGTCCGAGGCTCCCTCTTTCCTATGCAAAGATGCTCCTCAGGAAAAGGAGGAGCCGAACGCGGAGAGCAATGGGGGACGGACTCTTCTCCTCCACTGCTTCAACCCCGACCCTACCGTGGGTGTGGCCATGCCGGGATTGATTCGAGCCGCCGCCCGACGCATTTACCAATCAGATGTTTTGGTGGAGGAAGCCCCTCCCACGTGGCTGCACACAGCCAATGAGGACGGCGAGCTCTCGGCGGACTCCTCCCCCTCGTCATCTCCATCTCCGCCATCCTCTTCATCCCCTGCCTGTTTGTCCTTCCTCATTCGAGAGGTTCGGACTCAACCCGTGCCCTCGTCACCGCACCCTCGCCAGCTGTCGCACTCGCCGCTGGATTTGCGCATCGGCCTGAGCACGTTTTGCCGGGCCTTTCCCTTCCACCTGGTGCTGGGACCCAAAATGGAGGTTCTGCAGGTCGGGGAGGGACTCCGGAAACAGGCCAAGAGCGACCCACACCGGACACTCACATTCTGCAACAGCTTTGAACTGGTGTCTCCCAGAATTCCCTGTTCCTTCCAGAACATTCTCCTGCGGCTGTCCACGCCGTTCACCATCCGCACACGACCAGACGGATCGGCACTCGACGGCAGAGAGAAGGTAAGAGACGCAGTTGTGTGACTGATCTTTAGGTCCTAAATACACATTGTTGTTTTTCACACTGAATCAGACTGTTAATGATTCATTAAAAAGAACAGACTCAAAAATGATTCATCATATTTGCTAATGTTTTATCACATTGCCAACATGATTTAACACTTGGATAACATGATTTAACATGTTGTTAATATTATTTAACACATTGCTAACAGGTTTTAGCATTGTTGCTAACATTAATTGGCATGTTGCTAACGTTTTATCGCATTGCTAGCATGATTTAACACTTGGTTAACATGGATTAGCATATTAGCATGATTTTGGATTGGTCTGATTGAATTGACTTTTATTACACCGAAGGAAATTTGTCTTGGATTGTGTGATTTAACACTTTGCTAACATTTATTTGTATTTCATTAACATTAATTGGAATTTTGCTAACAATTTATCACACTGTTAGCATGATTTAACACTTGGCTAATATTAATTAGCATATTGTTAACATTATTTAAAACATTTTTGACGTGTTTTAACATGTTGGTAACATTAATTGACATTTTTCTAATGTTTTTATCACATTGCTAGCATTATTTAACACTTGGTTAACATGAACTACCATGTTGTTAACATAATTTAACACATTGCTAACATGTTTTAGAATTTTGCTAACATTAATTGGCATTTGTTGCTAACGTTTTATCACATTGCTAGCATTAATTAGCATGTTTGCTAACGTTTTATCACATTACTAACATGAAATAGCATGTTGCTAACATTTCATCACATTGTTAACATGATTCAACACTTGGCAAACATTAATTAGCATGTTGTAAGCTTTATTTAACATATTGCTAACATGTTTTAGTATTTTGCTAATGTTTAATTGCTTTGATAACATGATTCAGCACTTGGCTAACATGAATAAGCATGTTGCTAACGTTTTTTTCACATTGCTAACATGATTCAACACTTGGCTAACATGAATTAGCATGCTGCTAGCATTTTTTAATATGTTGCTAGCATGAATAAACATGTTTTAGCACATTGTTAACATTGATTAGCATTCATTAGACTAATTAATCATTCACAGTTTGGGCATCGTTAGCTCTATTGAGCCAATAGAAAATACGTGTGTGTGTGTGTGTGTGTGGGCATGTTTTTGTGAAATATCAGGACACAAATGTGTATAATGACATGGGTATGACACAGGTATTACAAAAAGAGGGTGAAATATGAGGACGTTCCCCATGTCCTCACTTTTCAAAATGCTTATAAATCACACAGGATGAGGTTTATTTCACAGAAAGTAAACTGAGCAGTCTCCTGTGATGGGTAGTGTGTGTGTGTGTGTGTGTGTGTGTGTGTGTGTGTGTGTGTGTGTGTGTGTGTGTGTGTGTGTGTGTGTGTGTGTGTGTGTGTGTGTGTGTGTGTGTGTGTGTGTGTGTGTGTGTGTGTGTGTGTGTGATGGGTAGGTTTAGGGGCAGGAGCAGTGTAGGGGGATAGAAAATACGGTTTGTACAGTATAAAATGCATTACGCCTATGGAATGTCCCCACATTTCACAAAAACAAACATGTGTGTGTGTGTGTGTGTACAGTAATGCAAGTCACTTTGGCAGGAATTAAATGGTCTCGTTAAAATGTGTTATTGTTGCTAGTGCAACAAGAGGAGGAGCAAAGTCAAAATGCATTAAAGCGAATCAAAATTCACAATGATCCAAATCAGCTTCACTCATAATCCTTTCATTGTCTCGAAGAAAATCCCAGGTGTCCCACTTAAAATGACAACAATGTGGAAGTGTTTTTGTGTCTGCTCATTTCATAATTACCATCGTTCTGACATGACTTTTTGGCAATATTCGACAGAACATGCACTAATTATGGAGTTTGCCATCGCAGAAAGCTGTTGCCAAACCCGGAGGAATATTCCTAAATCTGTGCAGATTATTATGAAATGATTTGGACTGAGATGCAGTTTATTCTCCGATGTCCCGGAGAGCTTTACCACACACACACACACACACACACACACACACACACACACACACACACACACACACACACACACACACACACACACACACACACACACACACACACACACACACACAGAGCTAGATTTAGAAAGAATAAACACAACCTGCCATGATGAAACAAATGAGAAGATGAAAAATCAGTGGCTGGAGGAAGGAATGTGCGGTTAATAAAACTTTCGTATAATGACATATGCTTCAGAAAAACACCAGATTCCCACTTCATTTTTTAAAAACCGTGTTCACCCTGACCTCCTAGGTTGAAAGCTTTTTATGTGATGTTTTCGCCGGGAAATCCAAAAGGATGTGACGTTAACATGCTCCCGAGAGCCTCTATTCCAATCAATGACATGTTAAATGCTAATAAGAGTAAAGATCAAGCACCTAACATGGTCTACACAAATTAATTCATAGATCTTGTTTTCCGCCACGGCATAAACGGATATGATGTTTTTGTGGGCTTTCCTTTGTCTGGCTATCACCAGACCAAGCTCAATTTAAGATTGAACATTGGTCTGGGGAGTCTGCTCTGTATTTTCTACTGCACAAGAGGCGTGATCAACGGGCGTAGTTCAAATGACTCTGTACGCAATTGGATAGTCCTTCAACCAATCAGACCACAAGAGGTGTGATCAACAGGCAACGACGCATCGCTTCTCTATCCGTCATCTTGTTAACCCAGTCTGTGATTTGTTCCTGCAAAAGTGTAACAGAAGCAGTAGAAATTAATGTAGAGGTTTCCAGACTGAGCTGCAGGGCGAAATCAAATTGCAGGCAGATCAGGCTGCGTTTACCCAGAATAGGCTTTCCCAGTAATGCCGACCAAGTCTATGCTGGCAAACGACCATGGTATAAATGGGATAATCCACGGCTAGCTGTGCATTACACGATTTTAATGCACTCCGAGGCATGCTGCTGCAAACACATCCACATCGCTATGATCAGATGCTTTCTGAACTGCTGTTTTCTCACTGCTGTCATTTTTCATGAGTTTATGTTGTTATTGAGAGGAAAGCGCGTGGCACATACTTGCATACTAAACTAATCTAATCATCGCTCTCAGCAGTGTGGATGATGACGGGATGTTCATTAACAGTAAATCGCTCCAAAGGCATTTCAAACTTATTTACTTCTTAGCAAATAACTAAGAATTTCGACACAAGTATATCGGGGCCTTGAAGCATGTTCAGTCTCTTGGATGTTACGAGTGCATTAGCAATAAGTTGCTGGCCGCAGTTTACTTAACAGCCAGCTGTGTCGCTAATAACAAAGGTTTCCGAATTCTACATAGTCACGGTTTGAGTTTGTTCAGGCCCAATATCAATTCTTCCCCTTAGCCCTTCACTTTCAGAGAAACGAGACACCCCTACCCCTTCACGTGAACGTGCAAAACAAAGGGGTAGGGGTGTCTCGTTTCTCTTTTGGGTGGAGTGGAAGGGGTAAGGGGAGGGCCAGATAACCCTGCAAAACGGAGATCGAAACCATATCCGTACCAGCCGGCGGATCAGCACGCACTGGAACGGTTAATAAACAAAATTAACAGTTTGGCCCGATGGAAAAGCGGCTCCACCAGTCTTGTATGTTCTGTATCATTCTGTATCGTCTTAGGAAACTCGAAGGCTCATACGTTTTTTAATTGAAAACAAGCACCGTTTTATTAAGTCCAAATACAGCGCAAAACTGCGCTGGGAGTGAGTAATGTGTTAAACGTGCTCGTGCCTGATTTCTGTTAGATATAGCCTACGCACTTTATTGCTGTTCATACTGGTTAAATGTTACAGGACACTAATAAAAGAAACATGTATGATGACGTGTAACGGTGTAGTAGTGGTGTCCCATTTCATAGGGGAATATTTTCACCCCTACGCCTTACCACCCTGTTTCAAGGGGCAAGGGGAACAGGTAGCTGTAGGGGAAGGCAACGGGGTATAAAATAGAATTGGGATTGGGCCTTAGTCTTGTTCATTTACATGGACGACAATACTCTGATATTAACCTGATTAAAACAATACTCTGATTCAGAAACTACCACAGCAATTTCTGATTACCTTAAAGGTCCCATATTGTACACCTTTCTGGAGTTTTATTTTAGGTGTTGATATCCTTAAGAATATATATTTGCGGTATAAGCACCAAAAACCATGTCAATATAGTTTTACAGCTCCTTTCTGAGGAGCTCTGATAAGAACAGGTTGATTTTGGCCTGTCTAATAAATATTCATGAGCCTCTCTTCTGATTGGCCTGTTGTTTTCGTGAAACTATGGTAATGCAGGGCTGTCAGTCAGCAGCTGTGGGCGGGGCATGAGGAATGTGACGTCACATTCCTCAGAGAATCAAAACGGCTTGTCTAATGAGACTGATTTGGTTTAATGGGGATTAAAAAGTAAGGAGTGGGTGGATGTTTATCATTGTAGGGGGGGATTGTGTTCACCCTCAGTCAACACACATTTATATCCAAACCTTGTGAAAGTGGATTTTGCTTAATAGGTAACCTTTAATCCGGCTAAAATCCTCCTCAAAGTAAACACAAATTGAAGTATTCCTATTTAGCTGAAGTGCATTAAAGACATGTACACACCTTAATCACACTATTAACGCTGTGTAGAAGTTTGAGTCGCATTTTGTGACAGGACACAAACGCTCGTGATAGTGGTCAACCGTTTGACGCAAACAAGAGACTTCAAGAAACTCTTTCCACCGGTCCTTACTTTGCACTGTCATCCAGTCCTTCCGAGTTTGTCGCGGTGGCAGAGGAGGCCCGTTACTGGAGAATTTGTATCTGCCGTCATCTATTTGCTCGTAAAGCATGACAAATAAATCTGTCTCTCTCTCTCTGTCTCTCTCTCTCTCTCTGTCTCTCTCTCTCTGTCTCTCTCTCTTAAATCAGTATTTTTTGAAACTGCGTCCCAGAGTGGATACACTCTCTCTCTCTCTCTCTCTCTCTCTCTTCGTCTCTGTGTACAGCCAATCTGTCTGCAAACGTGATGTCATCACACCACGTCCCGAACGGTAAAGACTAGAAGGGATACAGCTACGGCCACTGGGCATGCGCACATCAATATTGCGTCATTTAATTACTGTATTTGCATTATTGTAAGGGTAGGTTTAGGGTTGTGGTAGGTGTAGCAGTTAATAAAACACATCTGGTAAGTAGCAAATTTATTTAGTTATTTTATCGTGAGATTTTTCCTCACCTCCGACCGTTGCTTAACCTCTTCTAGCCTGAACTCTTGTTCTCCGTTTTTAGTCTATCTCTGTGGCAGAATAACAGCGCCACACACTGGCCTGGCGTGTGTACGCAGCTATATGATGAGGGAAAAAAAAGTTTGGATAGGGAAAACTCTGGCTTTGTGTGGATGTGGCCTGAGTTTCCCCGGCCCGTTTGTCACCTGTCTCTTGTTAATTTGTCTCGTCAGCTGTGTCACATGTCTTTAGTTGATGTGTGTCTTTAAGCCCTGTGTTTAGTCCTGTCTCGTTTAAGTGGTTGTTCTGCCGGTGTCCTTGCATCCTGAGTTCTGTTTTGCAACAAACCCTGAAATCTTCTGCAATTGGATCCTGTCTCTACTTCCTTTGCAACCACCGTATGACACACATAGCCCCTTTAAATAGTTTGAGTTAATGATAACAACAATGAACTTGAGATTATGGCTTCTGAACAAACGATGCGAGTTGCGTTTTGTCCCCTTTAAATGCCTGTTTATTGTGCTATCCTACATATGCATGACAATGGATAGATGGATGGATGCATGGATGAATGGATGGATAGATGCATGGATGGAAGGATGGATGGATGGATGCATGCATGGATGGATGGATGGATGCATGCATAGATGGATGTATGGATGCACGCATGGGTGGATGGATGGATGGATGGATGGATGGATACATAGATAGATGGATGGATGGATGGATGCATGCATGCATGGGTGAATGGATGGATGTATGGGTGGATGGATGGATGCATGCATGGGTGGATGAATGGATGCATGGGTGGATGGATGGATACATGCATGGGTGGATGGATGGATGAGTGGATGCATGGATGGATGGATAGATACATAGATAGATGGATCCATACATGCATGCATGGGTGGATGGATGGATGGATGCATGGATGGATAGATAGATACATAGATGGATGGATGGATGCATGCATGGGTGAATGGATGGATGAATGGGTGGATGGATAACAGCACGGCACACACTGGCCTGGGCGGTGTACGCAGGGCCATATCGTGGAGATGAGGAAAAAGTTTGATAGGGAAACCTGGCTTTGTGTGGATGGGCCTCAGTTTCGGCCCGCTTGTCACCTGTCTTCTTGTTAATTTGTCTCATTAGCTGTGCCACATGTCTTTAGTTCATATGTGTCTTTAAGCCTCAGTGTTTAGTCCCCTGTCTCGCTTAAGTGGTTGTTCTTGCCGCACCTGCATCCTGAGTTCTGTTTTGCAACAAACCCTGAAATCTTTCTGCAATTGGATCCTGTCTCTACTCTCTTTGAAAATCACTGATGACACACATACTTTAAATAGTTTGAGTTAATGATAACAATAATGAACTGAGATTATGGCTTGAACAAAAGATGCGAAGGTGCTTGGTCTCTTTAAATGCTCTGTTTATTGTGCTATCTCACATATGCATGAGACAATGGATAGATGGTGATGGATGCATGATGGATGGGATAATGGATGGAATGGATGGATAGGATGTAATGATGGAAGATGGATGGGATGGATGGCTGTATGCATGGATGGATGGATGGATGCACATGCACAGATGGATGTAAGGGATGGGCTGCATGGGTGGATGGATGGATGGAGGGATGTATGGATATAGATAGATGGAATGGATGGATGGATGGATGTATGCACAAGGGTGGAATGATGGACAAGTGGTGATGGATGGATGGTAATGCATGGTGGAGGAATTGATGGAAGGTGATGGATGGATACATGCATGGTGGATGGATGGGATGAGGATGAAGGGATGGATGGATAGATACATAGATAGATGGATGCACACATGCACGTGGTGGATGGATGGATGGATGCATGGATGGATAGGATAGATACATAGATGGATGATGGATGGCCGCATGGTGAATGGATGGATGAATGGGTGGATGGATGGATGGATGCATGCATGGATGCATGGGTGGATGCATGGGTGGATGGATGGATGAATGGGTTGATGGATGGATGGATGTATGGGTGGGGATGGATGGATGGATGTGGATGGATGTACGGCGGATGCATGGTGATGCCGGTGGATGGATGGATGAATGGGTGGATGACGGATGGCGCATGTATGGTGGATGGATGGATGCATGTAGATGGATGGATGCATGGATGCATAGATGCACGGATGGATGGATGGATGGATGGATAAAAACATCCATCTATTTGCATTTATCTTAGTTTTTTCCCGCTGACCCATCAGAACTGAACCTCACTTTCTTCTCGCCAACGCCGAGCTCATTCAAAAGCAGTGATACATTTCGAGGTTTCATCTTGGTTCTGCGACATTTAGCAGGAGTATTTATTTTTATCCGAGTAATTTGCAGGGTGCTGATGGCGGGAACAGGCCGTCCCGCTGGAGACATCAGTGCCTTGCTCAAGGGTACAGTGCTGATTGTGTTAGCAAAGAAAAGTGCTTTGTTACCAAGTTTCTCTTGTGTATGTGTGTCCTGAAGCTGGCTACTGGACTGAGGAAGATAAATGTGAACAAATATGAATAAATAGCATAACACGATGTCAGCACTCAGAGAGTTTGCGTAATACTGAATCCGTCTTAAACAGAGTACCGGAGCAGGAGGAATGCACCTAAAGTCAGTATGTTAAATAGCTGCTCCTATTATTTGTGCATCCGCTATGCTTTCAGGTACATTGTCCCCAACTTACAAATGGTGAAGATCAGAGTTATGATTTGGTTCCTCTTGACTTTAGTTACATAAAAATGCAGATGAATGTGAGCCGAAAGCTAGCAGAGAAGTGTTTCACAGGTATGAACCTAAAATATGATGTAATGAATTTAGCCTATCAAGCCAGGTAATAATTGTAGGGAGTTAGTTTAGTATATACTATTTATTATAAATTTTTATTTGATATAAACTTTTGTTATATATATTTGGTTTTCATTTAATTTGAATTGAATTTTGAGTCATTTTGTGCATTTTGTCATTTTTATTAGTTTTTGTTCTTTTTTTAAATATTACTATTGATGTTGATTTTTTTTTAATTTACAGTTAGTTATCGAATTATATTTACATTTAAGCAATTTAATTGTAGTTAAACTGATTTCAGTTAGTTGCCATTTCTAATTTTTAATTTTAGTTTTTAAGTTTATTATATTATATTAATTGTATTTTATGTTATATTAATAATATTAATCTGATTCATTTTAATTAACACATTTTTTTAATAGTATTAGTTTTAATTAATCTATCGACAGTAGAGCTCACAAGTGAAGCATGTCTCTCTCTCTCTGTGCCCTCTCCTCTCTCTCTCTCTCTGTGTCTTCTCTCTGTCTCCTCTCTCTCTCTCTCTGTCTCTCTCTCTGTCTCTCTCTCTCTCTCTGTCTCTCTCTGCCCTCTCTCTCTCTGTCTCTCTCTCTCTGTCTCTCTCTCTCTCTGCCCTCTCTCTGCCCTCTCTCTCTGCCCTCTCTCTCTGTCTCTCTCTCTCTCTCTCTCTCTCTCTCTCTCTCTGTTCCCTGTCTCTGTCTCTGCCTCTCTCTCTCTGCCCTCTCTGTCTCTGTCTCTGTCTCTCTCTCTCTATCTCTCTCTCTGATTAGCACCTTGTCAGGTCTGGAGTGCAGATGTCTTTCTAAAGCTCCCCTCTTCACCCCTCGTTCTCTTTAATCTGTTGTTCTTTGAAGGATGCTGTTGTCAGATCTGATGTGTGTAAATGTGTTTTAGTTTGTCACAGAAAGCCGTTTGTTGTCTTGTCATGTAAAACGCCGCTACAGTTGAAAGCTCAGAATCAAGGTGGCTTTGCTGACAAAGAAGATAAATAATTAAACAGGAACCGATCATGAAATTAGAAGTCAGGTGTCAATCTCATAGGCAGGGCAGATTTCAGCTCCTGTTGAGAGAAACGGCAAAAAGTGATTTGTTTCTATCCATTCATTTATCCATCCATTCATCGAAAAAGTTTTTTTTTATTTTTTAAAGGCATTCTCAGTTCAATTCTGAGTGATGCACAACCATACTCTGGTGTGGGAAACTTTAGTGAGTTTCAACAAATAAAATGTGCTCACAATATAGACTGCAGAAACACAGAGGGAGCTTTTCTGCTTATATTGAGCTTGCTTGCACATCTTGAGATCCGTTTGATGATATGTATAGGGATTGATCCTGAACTGTTTGTTATGGAAATCTGTGTGTGTGTGTGTGTGTGTGTGTGTGTGTGTGTGTGTGTGTGTGTGTGTGTGTGTGTGTGTGTGTGTGTGTGTGTGTGTGTGTGTGTGTGTGTGTGTGTGTGTGTGTGTGTGTTTACTCTGAGTGTGGGTTATGGTTAGTGCTGTGGTTATTATTTACTCTGAGTGTGGGTTATGGTTAGTGCTGTGGTTATTATTTACTCTGAGTGTGGGTTATGGTTAGTGTGTGGTTATTATTTACTCTGAGTGTGGGTTATGGTTAGTGCTGGTGGTTATTATTTACTCTGAGTGTGGGTTATGGTTAGTGGTGGTTATTATTTACTCTGAGTGTGGGTTATGGTTAGTGCTGGTGGTTATTATTTACCTGAGTGTGGGTTATGGTTAGTGGTTATTATTTACTCTGAGTGTGGGTTATGGTTAGTGTGTGGTTATTATTTACTCTGAGTGTGGGTTATGGTTAGTGCTGTGGTTATTATTTACTCTGAGTGTGGGTTATGGTTAGTGTGGTTATTATTTACTCTGAGTGTGGGTTATGGTTAGTGCTGTGGTTATTATTTACTCTGAGTGTGGGTTATGGTTAGTGTGGTGGTTATTATTTACTCTGAGTGTGGGTTATGGTTAGTGCTGTGGTTATTATTTACTCTGAGTGTGGGTTATGGTTAGTGCTGTGGTTATTATTTACTCTGAGTGTGGGTTATGGTTAGTGTGGTGGTTATTATTTACCTGAGTGTGGGTTATGGTTAGTGCTGGTGGTTATTATTTACTCTGAGTGTGGGTTATGGTTAGTGCTGTGGTTATTATTTACTCTGAGTGTGGTTATGGTTAGTGGTGGTTATTATTTACTCTGAGTGTGGTTATGGTTAGTGCTGTGGTTATTATTTACTCTGAGTGTGGGTTATGGTTAGTGTGGTGGTTATTATTTACTCTGAGTGTGGGTTATGGTTAGTGTGGTGGTTATTATTTACCTGAGTGTGGGTTATGGTTAGTGCTGTGGTTATTATTTACTCTGAGTGTGGGTTATGGTTAGTGGTGGTTATTATTTACTCTGAGTGTGGTTATGGTTAGTGTGGTGGTTATTATTTACCTGAGTGTGGTTATGGTTAGTGCTGTGGTTATTATTTACTCTGAGTGTGGGTTATGGTTAGTGTGGTGGTTATTATTTACTCTGAGTGTGGGTTATGGTTAGTGCTGTGGTTATTATTTACTCTGAGTGTGGTTATGGTTAGTGCTGTGGTTATTATTTACTCTGAGTGTGGGTTATGGTTAGTGCTGTGGTTATTATTTACTCTGAGTGTGGGTTATGGTTAGTGCTGTGGTTATTATTTACTCTGAGTGTGGGTTATGGTTAGTGCTGTGGTTATTATTTACTCTGAGTGTGGGTTATGGTTAGTGTGTGGTTATTATTTACTCTGAGTGTTATGGTTAGTGTGGTTATTATTTATGAGTGTGGGTTATGGTTAGTGTGGTGGTTATTATTTACTCTGAGTGTGGGTTATGGTTAGTGGTGGTTATTATTTACTCTGAGTGTGGGTTATGGTTAGTGTGGTTATTATTTACTCTGAGTGTGGGTTATGGTTAGTGCTGTGGTTATTATTTACTCTGAGTGTGGGTTATGGTTAGTGTGGTGGTTATTATTTACTCTGGAGTGTGGGTTATGGTTAGTGCTGTGGTTATTATTTACTCTGAGTGTGGGTTATGGTTAGTGCTGTGGTTATTATTTACTCTGGAGTGTGGGTTATGGTTAGTGCTGTGGTTATTATTTACTCTGGAGTGTGGTTATGGTTAGTGTGGTGGTTATTATTTACCTGAGTGTGGGTTATGGTTAGTGCTGTGGTTATTATTTACTCTGAGTGTGGGTTATGGTTAGTGTGGTGGTTATTATTTACTCTGAGTGTGGTTATGGTTAGTGCTGGTGGTTATTATTTACTCTGAGTGTGGGTTATGGTTAGTGTGGTTATTATTTACTCTGAGTGTGGGTTATGGTTAGTGTGGTTATTATTTACCTGAGTGTGGGTTATGGTTAGTGCTGTGGTTATTATTTACTCTGAGTGTGGGTTATGGTTAGTGTGGTTATTATTTACTCTGAGTGTGGGTTATGGTTAGTGGTGGTTATTATTTACTCTGAGTGTGGGTTATGGTTAGTGCTGTGGTTATTATTTACTCTGAGTGTGGGTTATGGTTAGTGGTGGTTATTATTTACTCTGAGTGTGGGTTATGGTTAGTGTGTGGTTATTATTTACTCTGAGTGTGGGTTATGGTTAGTGTGGTGGTTATTATTTACTCTGAGTGTGGGTTATGGTTAGTGCTGGTGGTTATTATTTACTCTGAGTGTGGGTTATGGTTAGTGCTGTGGTTATTATTTACTCTGAGTGTGGGTTATGGTTAGTGTGGTTATTATTTACTCTGAGTGTGGGTTATGGTTAGTGTGGTGGTTATTATTTACCTGAGTGTGGGTTATGGTTAGTGCTGTGGTTATTATTTACTCTGAGTGTGGGTTATGGTTAGTGTGGTGGTTATTATTTACTCTGAGTGTGGGTTATGGTTAGTGTGGTGGTTATTATTTACTCTGAGTGTGGGTTATGGTTAGTGTGGTGGTTATTATTTACTCTGAGTGTGGTTATGGTTAGTGCTGTGGTTATTATTTACTCTGAGTGTGGGTTATGGTTAGTGTGGTGGTTATTATTTACTCTGAGTGTGGTTATGGTTAGTGTGGTTATTATTTACTCTGAGTGTGGGTTATGGTTAGTGTGTGGTTATTATTTACTCTGAGTGTGGGTTATGGTTAGTGTGGTGGTTATTATTTACTCTGAGTGTGGGTTATGGTTAGTGTGGTGGTTATTATTTACTCTGAGTGTGGGTTATGGTTAGTGCTGGTGGTTATTATTTACTCTGAGTGTGGGTTATGGTTAGTGCTGTGGTTATTATTTACCTCTGAGTGTGGTTATGGTTAGTGCTGTGGTTATTATTTACTCTGAGTGTGGGTTATGGTTAGTGTGGTTATTATTTACCTGAGTGTGGGTTATGGTTAGTGCTGTGGTTATTATTTACCTGAGTGTGGGTTATGGTTAGTGTGGTGGTTATTATTTACTCTGAGTGTGGTTATGGTTAGTGCTGTGGTTATTATTTACTCTGAGTGTGGGTTATGGTTAGTGTGGTGGTTATTATTTACTCTGAGTGTGGGTTATGGTTAGTGGTTATTATTTACTCTGAGTGTGGGTTATGGTTAGTGTGGTGGTTATTATTTACTCTGAGTGTGGGTTATGGTTAGTGTGGTGGTTATTATTTACTCTGAGTGTGGGTTATGGTTAGTCTGGTGGTTATTATTTACTCTGAGTGTGGGTTATGGTTAGTGCTGTGGTTATTATTTACTCTGAGTGTGGGTTATGGTTAGTGCTGGTGGTTATTATTTACTCTGAGTGTGGTTATGGTTAGTGCTGTGGTTATTATTTACTCTGAGTGTGGGTTATGGTTAGTGCTGGTGGTTATTATTTACTCTGAGTGTGGTTATGGTTAGTGTGGTGGTTATTATTTACTCTGAGTGTGGGTTATGGTTAGTGTGGTGGTTATTATTTACTCTGAGTGTGGGTTATGGCTGTGGTTATTATTTACCTGAGTGTGGGTTATGGTTAGTGTGGTGGTTATTATTTACTCTGAGTGTGGGTTATGGTTAGTGTGGTGGTTATTATTTACTCTGAGTGTGGTTATGGTTAGTGCTGTGGTTATTATTTACTCTGAGTGTGGGTTATGGTTAGTGTGGTGGTTATTATTTACTCTGAGTGTGGGTTATGGTTAGTGGTGGTTATTATTTACTCTGAGTGTGGGTTATGGTTAGTGTGGTGGTTATTATTTACTCTGAGTGTGGTTATGGTTAGTGCTGTGGTTATTATTTACTCTGAGTGTGGGTTATGGTTAGTGTGGTGGTTATTATTTACCTGAGTGTGGTTATGGTTAGTGCTGTGGTTATTATTTACCTGAGTGTGGGTTATGGTTAGTGCTGTGGTTATTATTTACTCTGAGTGTGGGTTATGGTTAGTGTGTGGTTATTATTTACTCTGAGTGTGGGTTATGGTTAGTGTGTGGTTATTATTTACTCTGAGTGTGGGTTATGGTTAGTGCTGTGGTTATTATTTACTCTGAGTGTGGGTTATGGTTAGTGGTGGTTATTATTTACTCTGAGTGTGGTTATGGTTAGTGTGGTGGTTATTATTTACTCTGAGTGTGGGTTATGGTTAGTGCTGTGGTTATTATTTACTCTGAGTGTGGGTTATTAGTGTGGTGGTTATTATTTACTCTGAGTGTGGGTTATGGTTAGTGCTGTGGTTATTATTTACTCTGAGTGTGGGTTATGGTTAGTGTGGTGGTTATTATTTACTCTGAGTGTGGGTTATGGTTAGTGTGGTGGTTATTATTTACTCTGAGTGTGGGTTATGGTTAGTGCTGTGGTTATTATTTACTCTGAGTGTGGGTTATGGTTAGTGCTGGTGGTTATTATTTACTCTGAGTGTGGGTTATGGTTAGTGCTGTGGTTATTATTTACTCTGAGTGTGGGTTATGGTTAGTGTGGTTATTATTTACTCTGAGTGTGGGTTATGGTTAGTGCTGTGGTTATTATTTACTCTGAGTGTGGGTTATGGTTAGTGCTGTGGTTATTATTTACTCTGAGTGTGGGTTATGGTTAGTGCTGTGGTTATTATTTACCTGAGTGTGGGTTATGGTTAGTGTGGTGGTTATTATTTACTCTGAGTGTGGGTTATGGTTAGTGTGGTGGTTATTATTTACTCTGAGTGTGGTTATGGTTAGTGCTGTGGTTATTATTTACCTGAGTGTGGGTTATGGTTAGTGTGGTGGTTATTATTTACTCTGAGTGTGGGTTATGGTTAGTGCTGTGGTTATTATTTACTCTGAGTGTGGGTTATGGTTAGTGCTGTGGTTATTATTTACTCTGAGTGTGGGTTATGGTTAGTGCTGTGGTTATTATTTACTCTGAGTGTGGGTTATGGTTAGTGTGGTGGTTATTATTTACTCTGAGTGTGGGTTATGGTTAGTGCTGGTTATTATTTACTCTGAGTGTGGGTTATGGTTAGTGCTGGTTATTATTTACTCTGAGTGTGGGTTATGGTTAGTACTGTGGTTATTATTTACTCTGAGTGTGGGTTATGGTTAGTGTGGTTATTATTTACTCTGAGTGTGGGTTATGGTTAGTGCTGTGGTTATTATTTACTCTGAGTGTGGGTTATGGTTAGTGCTGTGGTTATTATTTACTCTGAGTGTGGGTTATGGTTAGTGCTGTGGTTATTATTTACTCTGAGTGTGGTTATGGTTAGTGTGGTGGTTATTATTTACTCTGAGTGTGGGTTATGGTTAGTGTGTGGTTATTATTTACTCTGAGTGTGGTTATGGTTAGTGCTGTGGTTATTATTTACTCTGAGTGTGGGTTATGGTTAGTGCTGTGGTTATTATTTACTCTGAGTGTGGGTTATGGTTAGTGGTTATTATTTACTCTGAGTGTGGGTTATGGTTAGTGCTGTGGTTATTATTTACTCTGAGTGTGGGTTATGGTTAGTGTGGTGGTTATTATTTACTCTGAGTGTGGTTATGGTTAGTGCTGTGGTTATTATTTACTCTGAGTGTGGGTTATGGTTAGTGTGGTGGTTATTATTTACTCTGAGTGTGGGTTATGGTTAGTGCTGTGGTTATTATTTACTCTGAGTGTGGGTTATGGTTAGTGCTGTGGTTATTATTTACTCTGAGTGTGGGTTATGGTTAGTGTGGTGGTTATTATTTACTCTGAGTGTGGTTATGGTTAGTGGTGGTTATTATTTACTCTGAGTGTGGGTTATGGTTAGTGCTGGTGGTTATTATTTACTCTGAGTGTTGGTTAGTGTGGTGGTTATTATTTACCTGAGTGTGGGTTATGGTTAGTGCTGTGGTTATTATTTACTCTGAGTGTGGGTTATGGTTAGTGCTGTGGTTATTATTTACTCTGAGTGTGGGTTATGGTTAGTGTGGTTATTATTTACCTGAGTGTGGGTTATGGTTAGTGCTGTGGTTATTATTTACTCTGAGTGTGGGTTATGGTTAGTGCTGTGGTTATTATTTACCTGAGTGTGGGTTATGGTTAGTGTGGTGGTTATTATTTACTCTGAGTGTGGGTTATGGTTAGTGCTGTGGTTATTATTTACCTGAGTGTGGGTTATGGTTAGTGTGGTTATTATTTACTCTGAGTGTGGGTTATGGTTAGTGCTGGTGGTTATTATTTACTCTGAGTGTGGGTTATGGTTAGTGCTGTGGTTATTATTTACTCTGAGTGTGGGTTATGGTTAGTCTGGTGGTTATTATTTACTCTGAGTGTGGGTTATGGTTAGTGCTGGTTATTATTTACTCTGAGTGTGGGTTATGGTTAGTGTGTGGTTATTATTTACTCTGAGTGTGGGTTATGGTTAGTGTGGTGGTTATTATTTACTCTGAGTGTGGGTTATGGTTAGTGCTGGTGGTTATTATTTACTCTGAGTGTGGGTTATGGTTAGTGCTGGTGGTTATTATTTACTCTGAGTGTGGGTTATGGTTAGTACTGTGGTTATTATTTACTCTGAGTGTGGGTTATGGTTAGTGCTGTGGTTATTATTTACTCTGAGTGTGGTTATGGTTAGTGTGTGGTTATTATTTACTCTGAGTGTGGGTTATGGTTAGTGTGTGGTTATTATTTACTCTGAGTGTGGGTTATGGTTAGTGCTGTGGTTATTATTTACCTGAGTGTGGGTTATGGTTAGTGCTGGTGGTTATTATTTACTCTGAGTGTGGGTTATGGTTAGTGCTGTGGTTATTATTTACTCTGAGTGTGGGTTATGGTTAGTGTGGTTATTATTTACTCTGAGTGTGGGTTATGGTTAGTGGTGGTTATTATTTACTCTGAGTGTGGGTTATGGTTAGTGCTGGTGGTTATTATTTACTCTGAGTGTGGGTTATGGTTAGTGCTGTGGTTATTATTTACTCTGAGTGTGGTTATGGTTAGTGCTGTGGTTATTATTTACTCTGAGTGTGGGTTATGGTTAGTGGTGGTTATTATTTACTCTGAGTGTGGGTTATGGTTAGTGCTGTGGTTATTATTTACTCTGAGTGTGGGTTATGGTTAGTGCTGTGGTTATTATTTACTCTGAGTGTGGGTTATGGTTAGTGTGGTGGTTATTATTTACTCTGAGTGTGGGTTATGGTTAGTGTGGTGGTTATTATTTACTCTGAGTGTGGTTATGGTTAGTGCTGTGGTTATTATTTACTCTGAGTGTGGGTTATGGTTAGTGCTGTGGTTATTATTTACCTGGAGTGTGGTTATGGTTAGTGCTGTGGTTATTATTTACTCTGAGTGTGGGTTATGGTTAGTGCTGTGGTTATTATTTACTCTGAGTGTGGGTTATGGTTAGTGCTGTGGTTATTATTTACTCTGAGTGTGGGTTATGGTTAGTGTGTGGTTATTATTTACTCTGAGTGTGGGTTATGGTTAGTGCTGTGGTTATTATTTACTCTGAGTGTGGGTTATGGTTAGTGCTGTGGTTATTATTTACTCTGAGTGTGGGTTATGGTTAGTGCTGTGGTTATTATTTACTCTGAGTGTGGGTTATGGTTAGTGTGGTGGTTATTATTTACTCTGAGTGTGGGTTATGGTTAGTGCTGTGGTTATTATTTACTCTGAGTGTGGGTTATGGTTAGTGGTGGTTATTATTTACTCTGAGTGTGGTTATGGTTAGTGGTGGTTATTATTTACTCTGAGTGTGGGTTATGGTTAGTGCTGTGGTTATTATTTACTCTGGAGTGTGGGGTTATGGTTAGTGCTGTGGTTATTATTTACCTGAGTGTGGGTTATGGTTAGTGTGGTGGTTATTATTTACTCTGAGTGTGGGTTATGGTTAGTGTGGTGGTTATTATTTACTCTGAGTGTTGGTTATGGTTAGTGCTGTGGTTATTATTTACTCTGAGTGTGGGTTATGATTAGTCTGGTGGTTATTTACTCTGAGTGTGGGTTATGGTTAGTGCTGTGGTTATTATTTACTCTGAGTGTGGGTTATGGTTAGTGCTGTGGTTATTATTTACTCTGAGTGTGGGTTATGGTTAGTGTGGTGGTTATTTATTTACTCTGAGTGTGGGTTATGGTTAGTGTGGTGGTTATTATTTACTCTGAGTGTGGGTTATGGTTAGTGCTGTGGTTATTATTTACTCTGAGTGTGGGTTATGGTTAGTACTGTGGTTATTATTTACTCTGAGTGTGGGTTATGGTTAGTGTGGTGGTTATTATTTACTCTGAGTGTGGGTTATGGTTAGTGCGGGGTTATTATTTACTCTGAGTGTGGGTTATGGTTAGTGTGGTGGTTATTATTTACTCTGAGTGTGGGTTATGGTTAGTGTGGTGGTTATTATTTACTCTGAGTGTGGGTTATGGTTAGTGTGGTGGTTATTATTTACTCTGAGTGTGGGTTATGTTTAGTGCGGTGGTTATTATTTACTCTGAGTGTGGGTTATGGTTGCTGTGGTTATTATTTACTCTGAGTGTGGGTTATGGTTAGTGCTGTGGTTATTATTTACTCTGAGTGTGGGTTATGGTTAGTGCTGTGGTTATTATTTACTCTGAGTGTGGGTTATGGTTAGTACTGTGGTTATTATTTACTCTGAGTGTGGGTTATGGCTAGTGCTGTGGTTATTATTTACTCTGAGTGTGGGTTATGGTTAGTGTGGTGGTTATTATTTACTCTGAGTGTGGGTTATGGTTAGTGTGGTGGTTATTATTTACTCTGAGTGTTGGTTATGGTTAGTCTGGTGGTTATTATTTACTCTGAGTGTGTGTTATGGTAAGTGTGGTGGTTATTATTTACTCTGAGTGTGGGTTATGGTTAGTACTGTGGTTATTATTTACTCTGAGTGTGGGTTATGGTTAGTGCTGTGGTTATTATTTACTCTGAGTGTGGGTTATGGTTAGTGTGGTTATTATTTACTCTGAGTGTGGGTTATGGTTAGTACTGTGGTTATTATTTACTCTGAGTGTGGGTTATGGTTAGTGCAGTGGTTATTATTTACTCTGAGTGTGGGTTATGGTTAGTGTGGTGGTTATTATTTACTCTGAGTGTAGGTTATGGTTAGTGCTGTGGTTATTATTTACTCTTGAGTGTGGGTTATGGTTAGTGCTGTGGTTATTATTTACTCTGAGTGTTGGTTATGGTTAGTGCTGTGGTTATTATTTACGCTGAGTGTTGGTTATGGTTAGTGCTGTGGTTATTATTTACTCTGAGTGTTGGTTATGGTTAGTGCGGTGGTTATTATTTACTCTGAGTGTGGGTTATGGTTAGTGTGGTTATTATTTACTCTGAGTGTTGGTTATGGTTAGTGCGGTGGTTATTATTTACTCTGAGTGTGGGTTATGGTTAGTACTGTGGTTATTATTTACTCTGAGTGTGGGTTATGGTTAGTGTGGTGGTTATATTTACTCTGAGTGTGGGTTATGGTTAGTGCTGTGGTTATTATTTACTCTGAGTGTGGGTTATGGTTAGTGCTGTGGTTATTATTTACTCTGAGTGTGGGTTATGGTTAGTGCTGTGGTTATTATTTACTCTGAGTGTGGGTTATGGTTAGTGTGGTGGTTATTATTTACTCTGAGTGTGGGTTATGGTTAGTGTGGTGGTTATTATTTACTCTGAGTGTGGGTTATGGTTAGTGCTGTGGTTATTATTTACTCTGAGTGTGGGTTATGGTTAGTACTGTGGTTATTATTTACTCTGAGTGTGGGTTATGGTTAGTGTGGTGGTTATTATTTACTCTGAGTGTGGGTTATGGTTAGTGCGGGGGTTATTATTTACTCTGAGTGTGGGTTATGGTTAGTGTGGTGGTTATTATTTACTCTGAGTGTGGGTTATGGTTAGTGTGGTGGTTATTATTTACTCTGAGTGTGGGTTATGGTTAGTGTGGTGGTTATTATTTACTCTGAGTGTGGGTTATGTTTAGTGCTGGTTATTATTTACTCTGAGTGTGGGTTATGGTTAGTGCTGTGGTTATTATTTACTCTGAGTGTGGGTTATGGTTAGTGCTGTGGTTATTATTTACTCTGAGTGTGGGTTATGGTTAGTGCTGTGGTTATTATTTACTCTGAGTGTGGGTTATGGTTAGTACTGTGGTTATTATTTACTCTGAGTGTGGGTTATGGTTAGTGGGGTGGTTATTATTTACTCTGAGTGTGGGTTATGGTTAGTCTGGTGGTTATTATTTACTCTGAGTGTGGGTTATGGTTAGTGCTGTGGTTATTATTTACTCTGAGTGTGGGTTATGGTTAGTACTGTGGTTATTATTTACTCTGAGTGTGGGTTATGGTTAGTACTGTGGTTATTATTTACTCTGAGTGTGGGTTATGGTTAGTGTGGTGGTTATTATTTACTCTGAGTGTGGGTTATGGTTAGTGTGGTGGTTATTATTTACTCTGAGTGTGGGTTATGGTTAGTCTGGTGGTTATTATTTACTCTGAGTGTGGGTTATGGTTAGTGTGGTGGTTATTATTTACTCTGAGTGTGGGTTATGGTTAGTACTGTGGTTATTATTTACTCTGAGTGTGGGTTATGTTTAGTGCGGTGGTTATTATTTACTCTGAGTGTGGGTTATGGTTAGTCTGGTGGTTATTATTTACTCTGAGTGTGGGTTATGGTTAGTGCTGTGGTTATTATTTACTCTGAGTGTGGGTTATGGTTAGTACTGTGGTTATTATTTACTCTGAGTGTGGGTTATGGTTAGTGTGGTGGTTATTATTTACTCTGAGTGTGGGTTATGTTTAGTGCGGTGGTTATTATTTACTCTGAGTGTGGGTTATGGTTAGTGCTGTGGTTATTATTTACTCTGAGTGTGGGTTATGGTTAGTGCTGTGGTTATTATTTACCTGAGTGTGGGTTATGGTTAGTCTGGTGGTTATTACTCTGAGTGTGGGTTATGGTTAGTCTGGTGGTTATTATTTACTCTGAGTGTGGGTTATGGTTAGTGTGGTGGTTATTATTTACTCTGAGTGTGGGTTATGGTTAGTGCGGTGGTTATTATTTACTCTGAGTGTGGGTTATGGTTAGTGCGGTGGTTATTATTTACTCTGAGTGTGGGTTATGGTTAGTACTGTGGTTATTTTTTACTCTGAGTGTGGGTTATGGTTAGTGCTGTGGTTATTATTTACTCTGAGTGTGGGTTATGGTTAGCACTGTGGTTATTATTTACTCTGAGTGTGGGTTATGGTTAGTGCTGTGGTTATTATTTACTCTGAGTGTGGGTTATGGTTAGTACTGTGGTTATTTTTACTCTGAGTGTGGGTTATGGTTAGTGTGGTGGTTATTATTTACTCTGAGTGTTGGTTATGGTTAGTGTGGTGGTTATTATTTACTCTGAGTGCTGGTTATGGTTAGTGCTGTGGTTATTATTTACTCTGAGTGTGGGTTATGGTTAGTGCGGTGGTTATTATTTACTCTGAGTGTAGGTTATGGTTAGTGCTGTGGTTATTATTTACTCTGGAGTGTGGGTTATGGTTAGTGCTGTGGTTATTATTTACCTGGAGTGTGGATATGGTTAGTGCTGTGGTTATTATTTACTCTGAGTGTGGGTTATGGTTAGTGGTGGTTATTATTTACCTGAGTGTAGGTTATGGTTAGTGTGGTTATTATTTACTCTGAGTGTGGCTATGGTTAGTGCTGTGGTTATTATTTACTCTGAGTGTGGGTTATGGTTAGTGCTGTGGTTATTATTTACTCTGAGTGTGGGTTATGGTTAGTGCTGTGGTTATTATTTACTCTGAGTGTGGGTTATGGTTAGTGCTGTGGTTATTATTTACTCTGAGTGTGGGTTATGGTTAGTGTGGTGGTTATTATTTACTCTGAGTGTGGGTTATGGTTAGTGTGTGGTTATTATTTACTCTGAGTGTGGGTTATGGTTAGTGCTGTGGTTATTATTTACTCTGAGTGTGGGTTATGGTTAGTACTGTGGTTATTATTTACTCTGAGTGTGGGTTATGGTTAGTGTGGTGGTTATTATTTACTCTGAGTGTGGGTTATGGTTAGTGCGGGGGTTATTATTTACTCTGAGTGTGGGTTATGGTTAGTGTGGTGGTTATTATTTACTCTGAGTGTGGGTTATGGTTAGTGTGGTTATTATTTACTCTGAGTGTGGGTTATGGTTAGTGTGGTGGTTATTATTTACTCTGAGTGTGGGTTATGTTTAGTGCTGTGGTTATTATTTACTCTGAGTGTGGGTTATGGTTAGTGCTGTGGTTATTATTTACTCTGAGTGTGGGTTATGGTTAGTGCTGTGGTTATTATTTACTCTGAGTGTGGGTTATGGTTAGTGCTGTGGTTATTATTTACTCTGAGTGTGGGTTATGGTTAGTCTGTGGTTATTATTTACTCTGAGTGTGGGTTATGGTTAGTGGGTGGTTATTATTTACTCTGAGTGTGGGTTATGGTTAGTCTGGTGGTTATTATTTACTCTGAGTGTGGGTTATGGTTAGTGCTGTGGTTATTATTTACTCTGAGTGTGGGTTATGGTTAGTACTGTGGTTATTATTTACTCTGAGTGTGGGTTATGGTTAGTGCTGTGGTTATTATTTACTCTGGAGTGTGGGTTATGGTTAGTGTGGTGGTTATTATTTACTCTGAGTGTGGTTATGGTTAGTGTGGTGGTTATTATTTACTCTGAGTGTGGGTTATGGTTAGTCTGGTGGTTATTATTTACCTGGAGTGTGGGTTATGGTTAGTGTGGTGGTTATTATTTACCTGAGTGTGGGTTATGGTTAGTACTGTGGTTATTATTTACTCTGAGTGTGGGTTATGTTTAGTGCTGTGGTTATTATTTACTCTGAGTGTGGGTTATGGTTAGTCTGGTGGTTATTATTTACTCTGAGTGTGGTTATGGTTAGTGCTGTGGTTATTATTTACTCTGAGTGTGGGTTATGGTTAGTACTGTGGTTATTATTTACCTGGAGTGTGGGTTATGGTTAGTGCTGGTGGTTATTATTTACTCTGAGTGTGGGTTATGTTTAGTGCTGTGGTTATTATTTACCTGAGTGTGGGTTATGGTTAGTGCTGTGGTTATTATTTACTCTGAGTGTGGGTTATGGTTAGTGTGTGGTTATTATTTACTCTGAGTGTGGGTTATGGTTAGTCTGGTGGTTATTATTTACTCTGAGTGTGGGTTATGGTTAGTCTGGTGGTTATTATTTACTCTGAGTGTGGTTATGGTTAGTGTGGTTATTATTTACTCTGAGTGTGGGTTATGGTTAGTGTGGTTATTATTTACTCTGAGTGTGGGTTATGGTTAGTGCGGTGGTTATTATTTACTCTGAGTGTGGGTTATGGTTAGTACTGTGGTTATTATTTACTCTGAGTGTGGGTTATGGTTAGTGCTGTGGTTATTATTTACTCTGAGTGTGGGTTATGGTTAGCACTGTGGTTATTATTTACTCTGAGTGTGGGTTATGGTTAGTGCTGTGGTTATTATTTACTCTGAGTGTGGGCTATGGTTAGTACTGTGGTTATTTTTTACTCTGAGTGTGGGTTATGGTTAGTGTGGTGGTTATTATTTACTCTGAGTGTGGTTATGGTTAGTGTGGTTATTATTTACTCTGAGTGCTGGTTATGGTTAGTGCTGTGGTTATTATTTACTCTGAGTGTGGGTTATGGTTAGTGTGTGGTTATTATTTACTCTGAGTGTAGGTTATGGTTAGTGCTGTGGTTATTATTTACTCTGAGTGTGGGTTATGGTTAGTGTGGTTATTATTTACTCTGAGTGTGGATATGGTTAGTGCTGTGGTTATTATTTACTCTGAGTGTGGGTTATGGTTAGTGCTGTGGTTATTATTTACTCTGAGTGCGGTTTATGGTTAGTGCTGTGGTTATTATTTACTCTGAGTGTAGGTTATGGTTAGTGCTGTGGTTATTATTTACTCTGAGTGTGGGCTATGGTTAGTGCTGTGGTTATTATTTACTCTGAGTGTGGGTTATGGTTAGTGTGGTGGTTATTATTTACTCTGAGTGTAGGTTATGGTTAGTGCGGTGGTTAGTAAGGACTGCAGCAGTGAGTGTATTATGGTGTTCAGAATCTCAAACTCAATATTGTTTTAACATCACTCATTTCATTTATAGAAGCATGTCAGTCTTAAACTCAGACGTCAGACGTTTTCACCTGTTGGACCATAAAACAGGTGAAAAACACGCACTGAACGTGTCCCTGTGTGACTGTACGGTGACCCTGAGCCTCACGGGATGCTGCAAAGCTTGCGGTCATCACAGTCCGTAGCCGGTTACATAATAGGACAAATATATCGATTTCACACACCGTCTGCTTTTTTTAATCAAATGCTCTGATAGGGATGTTTTTGTTTTCTAAATACTGTTTGTGTTTGTGTGTGATGGGTAGGTTTAGGGGCAGAGGCAGTGTGTGTGTGTGTGTGTGTGTGTGTGTGTGTGTGTGTGTTTGTGTGTGTGTGTGATGGGTAGGTTTAAGGGCAGAGGCAGTGTGTGTGTGTGTGTGTGTGTGTGTGTGTGTGTGTGTGTGTGTGTGTGTGTGTGTGTGTGTGTGTGTGTGTGTGTGTGTGTGTGTGTGTGTGTGTGTGTGTGTGTGTGTGTGTGTGTGTGTGTGTGTGTGTGTGTGTGTGTGTGTGTGTGTGTGTGTGTGTGTGTGTGTGTGTGTGATGGGTAGGTTTAGGGGCAGGGGCAGTGTAGGGGGATAGGAAATACGGTTTGTACAGTATAAAATGCATTATGCCCATGGAATGTCCCCACATTTCACAAAAACAAAGGTGTGTGTGTGTGTTTCATCGCCTCAGTCCCAGCTGTATAGATGTGTTATGCAGAGATGGGGAGTTCTGCTTAAATAATGCAGTATGCTGCAAGACTGGGTCGTGTGTGTGTATGTGTGATTGTACATTTCTGTACTTCGTCTCATAACTCTGAAACTTTCCTGTTTCTATGGCGATAACCAGACTGTGAACTCGACCCTTTGCACAGTAATCCAGCGGATGCACATACTTGTATACTATCCAGTTTTGCTGTCATGTTTCAAGTGTTCATATCTACACACAAACACACACATACAAAAAACACAAAGACAAACACAAACACAAGCAAAAAAACACACAGACACACACCCACACAAACACAAACAAACTCACACAGACACAAACGCACACATAAATACACACACAAACACAAAAAGCACACACAACTGCATACACACATAAAAACACACAAATACACACACACACACACATGTTTGTTTTTGTGAAATGTGGGGACATTCCATAGGCGTAATGGTTTTTATACTGTACAAACCATATTTTCTATCCCCCTACACTGCCCCTGCCCCTAAACCTACCCATCACACACACACACACACACACACACACACACACACACACACACACACACACACACACTCACACTCACACACACACACACTGCCCCTGCCCCTAAACCTACCCATCACACACACACACACACACACACACACACACACACACACACACACACACACACACACACACACACACACACACACACTACCCATCACAGGAGACTGCTCAGTTTACTTTCTGTGTAAAAACCTCATCCTGTGTGATTTATAAGCATTTTGAAAAGTGAGGACATGGGGAACGTCCTCATATTTCACCCTCTTTTTGTAATACCTGTGTCATACCCATGTCATTATACACATTTGTGTCCTGATATTCCACAAAAACATGCCCACACACACACACACAAATACACACACACACACACACACACACACACACACACACACACACATTTGGCTTTTAGAGATGTCAGTATGAAGAAAATTAACTCATTTACGAGGTTTCCATGGAAAAATAATTTTCACTTAAAAATTGCTAGTAAATTTCACAAATAATTACAAAAAATCTGCAAGTAGCACATTGAATTAAACGTGACGTCTTGAAGTAGAAAGACTAAAATAGTATTTTCTTGTTAAACAAACTTTTTTTTACTAAATCTAATACCAGTCCCAGACTCATAATGTGACGAATCAGTTCAGAGTTACACACTGATATAAAACATTTCAGCGCTGCATGCAGACAAATTATAGATGCATTCTCCTAACAAATGCAGATTCATTGCATATTTTAGATATATTCTCATAAAACATGCACAGCACATTGAATACTTGCTAAAGAATTCCACCATAGCAACCGAATCCTAATAAAAGAACAGCCTCTCTCTCTCTCTCTCTCTCTCTCTCTCTCTCTCTCTCTCTCTCCTCAAGCGATGTGATGAGACCCATAGTGTGTGTGTGTGTGTTTCAGATGTCAAATATACAGCACTAAAATCCGATATGCTTTGTTGTTTTTCTTGACAACCATGTAAACATATTCATACAAGTGTGTCTTCACGGCAACACCAGCTCATCAAGCTTATTACATTAATATTAATTCTCTGCAAATAAATTTAATTTGTAATATGATATGCATATTTGCTTTTCCATTTCAGTACTTTACTTTCCATGTGTGTGTGTGTGTGTGTGTGTTTTAGGTGATGGAGCTCAAAGGTCAGATGCTTCACCTCCCTGAATCCAACTCCATCATGTTCCTGGGCTCGCCGCGTGTTGATAGGCTGGAGGAGCTCATGGGGCGGGGCTTACATCTGTCTGACATCCCTATTCATGACGCCACACGTGATGTCATTCTGGTGGGTGTGGGCTAATGAATTATGCTATTTGATGGAAGAAATGTGATCAATATTATGATGAATAAATTTAAATATTAATTGAGCATTAAAGGGTTACATCAGCGATTAGCATTAAGCTTTGTAGAAGTAGAAACCCAGAGTGTATTTCAAATTATCGCATTTCCCCTCATATGACCCTGAGACGAGAATTATGTATTTTATTTCTGAAATTCCTCCGATGGCGCAAATATCGTAATTTTGCGTCATCGGAGGAGTTTTTGTCCAGAGGCTGAAGACTACAGCCAGCAGGAGGCGCTATTCCCACATGTTTTCAACATCACACTCACAGCGCCGGCTCGCGGAGATTCATGTAAACGGAGCGGTGGAGAGCAAAGTGAGTGTTTCAACTAATCAAATGAATTCCTATGAAAGTTAAGCTTCCAAAGACATGAACTGAACACGCGCTGTGAATGCAGCCGCAGCCGCGAATCCCGCGATTACCTCAGCTCATGTGATGAATTTAATCCGATCCTGCTGCGTTTGTGCCGTGACACTCAATCGGCTCACTCACATCGAACAGACAGGTTCAGTTTTTAATTGTAGCGTCTCTAACTGAACTGGTTTTATGAAAATGAACGCGGTGGGCAAGTAAGCCGTGCCTAGAGCAGCCTCGGCCAACAAAGGGCATTCTGGGAATTGTTGTCTTTCATCCCCATGAGACAAAAATATATTTTCTGTGTTTTCTCAGTCTAGAAGGCACCGAATTCAAAAATAATTTCATATTTCTACTAAATTAATGAACCAGTTTAAATACAGATTCATCTTCCCAGCGCTGAAGTACCCCTTTAATGCCTTTAATAATATACACTGATCAGGTATAACATTATAACCACTGACAGGTGAAGTGAATAACACTGATGATCTCTTCATCACGGCTCCTGTTAGTCGATGGGATATATTAGGCAGCAAGTGAACATTTTGTCCTCAAAGTTGATGTGTTAGAAGCAGGAAAAATGGGTAAGCGTAAGGATTTGAGCGAGTTTGACAAGGGCCAGATTGTGATGGCTAGACGACTGGGTCAGAGCATCTCCAAAACTGCAGCTCTTGTGGGGTGTTCCCGGTCTGCTGTGGTCAGGATCTATCAAAAGTGCTCCAAGGAAGGAACAGTGGAGAACCGGCCACAGGGTCATGGGCGGCTCAGGCTCATTGATGCACGTGGGGAGCGAAGGCTGGCCCGTGTGGTCCAATCAAACAGACGAGCTACTGGAGCTTAAACATTTTTATATTTTTTTATACTGTTGTCTGAGGTCAACTAATGACGTTCGTGTGGTTTTTGCATTCAGAAACATCATAATGAATCAGTAATAGGCTATTTTCTACACTGGTTTTGAGGCTTTCTCCTGAACACTGGGTTTTGATGGGCGTGTCGCACTGGAGACTTGGAAGTAAACGCCCACGGCTGGGATTGGATAAGATGTGCATATTTAATGAGCTTCATCGCCCCTGTCAGTTCAGTTCACATCAGGGAGGGCAACCGGAATGGTTCTCTCGATCACAGGACTCGTAAACATCAAACAAACACAATGATTTATTTCTCATCCACCCGAGATTGATTGGAATATTATTTCTGTATTACGTGGCCAGCCCGATCGGTCGATAAGCACGAACCACACACACACACACACACACACACCTGCGCGTGCGCCCAGATCAAGAAAGGAATATTATTTCACTATTTGAGATTCATAGGCCTGCCGACCATTACATATAAAAAAGAGGTTTTACTCACTTAAGTTTGTTGCACCATTTCTGTCGAATCCAATATTGAAGCACAACACTGTGTCTGCAAATCCAGCGCCTGAGACTTGTTTACAAATGATTCTGCAGTGAAATGAAGCGAACACACGTACATGTCTTCCCCACGTGAGCTGGAACTTCATTAAAAATAAAGTTCAACCACTCATTCCTAATAGCAGCATCCGAAGGAAGCTTATGCAGCGACTGTGTTCTTCCACAACCTGGCTCTTGACTCTGTGGGCGGGGCTTCAGAAGCGCTCATGCATATTCATCAGTTGAGATGTGTTTCGTCTTCCCATGTCGTCATTGGATTCCAGCTCTCTTTTTCTGGACCTGGTGTCTATAAAAGCTTTTCTTTGACTAACAAGGACGTTTTCAGCTCTGAAACTTACAGAATATTCTTATATCATGATGAACTTTGATGTATCAAAGGCTCAAGGGAAAGTTGGTTTCTCAATTCATCACCCCTTTAAAGGATCTGCTGCTAACATCTTGGTGGCAGATACCACAGCACACCTTCAGGGGTCTAGTGGAGTCCATGCCTCGACGGGTCAGGGCTGTTTTGGCAGCAAAAGGAGGACCAACACAATATAATGTTATGCCTGTTCTGTGTATATTGCTATTGCTGTTGTTTTGGCTTCATGTCTCTTTATCAATCACTTGTGGTAAAATCCGTCTTTCATCACTTATTATAAAAAGCATAGTTTTGGATGTCAGTGTTGTTATTGTTTACTAAAACTGAAATGAATATCTGATCGCTTCTGTAGGTTGGCGAACAGGCCAAAGCTCAGGACGGGCTGAAGAAGAGAATGGATAAGCTCAAAGCCACCCTGGAGAAAACGCATCAGGCGTTAGAGGAGGAGAAGCGGAGGACAGTAGACCTGCTGTACTCCATTTTCCCTGGCGACGTGGCTCAGAGACTCTGGCAGGGCCTTCCCGTTCAAGCCAAGAAGTTTGATGATGTCACCATGCTGTTCTCTGACATCGTGGGCTTCACGGCCGTGTGTGCGCAGTGCACACCCATGCAGGTCATCAGCATGCTGAACGAGCTCTACACGCGCTTCGACTACCAGTGCGGCATACTGGACGTCTATAAGGTAAAGACACACATACAGTACTGCAAATCTGTCCATCCATCCATCATCCATCCATCTATCTGTCTATCATTCTATCCATCCATCCAACCATCATCCATCCATCTGTCTATCGTTCTATCCATCCACCCACCCATCCATCTAACCATCATCCATCCATCTATCTGTCTATCGTTCTATCCATCCATCCACCCATCCATCCAACCATCATCCATCCATCTATCTGTCTATCGTTCTATCCATCCATCCACCCATCCATCCAACCATCATCCATCCATCTATCTGTCTATCGTTCTATCCATCCACCCACCCATCCCTCTAGCCAGCCATCCATCCATCCTTCCATCTATCCATCCATCTTGCATTCATCCATCAATCCACCTATCTATATTTCTATTGTTCTATCCATCCATCCATCCATCTAGCCATCCTTCCATCTATCCACCATCCATCTAGCTATCCATCCATCTATCTAGCATTCATCCATCCATCCACCTATCTATCTCTCTATTGTTCTATCCATCCATCTAGCCACCCATCCGTCAATCTAGCCATCCCTCTATTCATTCATCCATACATCCATCCACCTATCTATATATCTATTGTTCTATCCATCCATCTAGCCATTCATCCATCCATCCATCCATCCATCCATCCACCTATCTATATATCTATTGTTCTATCCATCCATCTAGCCATTCATCCATCCATCCATCCATCCATCCACCTATCTATATATCTATTGTTCTAGCCATCCATCCATCCATCCACCCATCCATCCATAAGTCTATCTATATATCTATTGTTCTAGCCATTCATCCATCCATCCATCCACCCATCCATCCATCCGTCTATCTATATATCTATTGTTCTAGCCATCCATCCATCCATCCATCCATCCATCCATCCATCCATCCATCCACCTATCTATATATCTATTGTTCTATCCATCCATCTAGCCATCCATCCATCCATCCACCCATCCGTCTATCTATATATCTATTGTTCTAGCCATTCATCCATCCATTCATCCATCCATCCATCCATACATCCATCCACCTATCTATATATCTATTGTTCTATCCATCCATCTAGCCATCCCTCCATTCATTCATCCATACATCCATCCACCTATCTATATATCTATTGTTCTATCCATCCATTTATCCATCTAGCCATCCATCCATCAATCCATCCATCCATCTAGCCATCCATCCATCCATCCACCTATCTATATATCTATTGTTCTATCCATCCATTTATCCATCTAGCCATCCATCCATCTAGCCATCCTTCCATCCATCCATCCATCTTTCTATCCATTCCTCGCAACCATCCTGAAGCACTCTATCAACCTCCTTACAACGCCCTGGCAACCATCCAGAATAACCTAGCAACTTCTCTAAACTCCCTAACAGCCATCCACCCAGGAAACCCTGGAAACCGCATAGCAACCATATTTCTAGAAACCACTCTGAACATCCTAGCAATCGCATAAAAACCTCCTAGCAACCCCTTGACCAGCTCCAGTATGAACTTTCTAAATTGAACCCTTTTAAACTTTCAGGCCATGCTTTATCAAGTTTGTCATGAAAACTTTACACATCTAGATTAATTTGATAATTTTCTATCCTCTCTCTAACTACACTATATTGCATAGTCTATTTCAGGAGCATTGAAAGTTTTGCATTGTGACATTATTTTAAGTGTTTAATAGTCAGTACCATGACGTGGAAAAATAGAGCTTATGCTGATTTAAAACAAATGTATTGAAATATTTGTTATTGTAATACTGTTTATTCTTTTGATTTATGGTGTGAAATATGACTGAATATTCTTGACTGGATTACATACTCCACTATATCAGAGTTAAGCTCTGGGCGGTCAGGATTTAAAAGGTTTAAAAGCGTTTAATTTTACAAGCTGATCTTTAAAACGCCGATACATGTTCAATGAAAAGGCACTTAGCAAGTGAATGTCAATAAATTGGCTTTATAAATGGCGGCACTCCATTACCGCAAATACAAGTGTGTGTGTGTGTGTGTGAGAGAACTGCTGACGTCAGCTCTGAACCACACATACACGCGCAATTGGTCTTTTCTGTAGGCTGTATGTAAATGGCGTTTGCTCTCGCCCTGTTGTTGTGATTCCTGTGCTGGCATCAGTCCGTCTCAAGAGAGAGAGATTCATATTCATGTGTCCCTCACCTGCTTTGTGTTAAGTGTTATTCATCAGAGAGCGTTTATATTCTGACAGCAGCCGCCTGTGAGCGTCAAGAGGCTGAATCTAAGATCATGTGTGTGCGTGTGTGTGTGAGACAACAGTGTGTGTGTAACAGTGTGTGTGTTTGTGAGTGTGTGTATAACAGTGTGTGTGTGTGTGTATGAAAGAGTGCGTGTGTGTAATAGTGGGTTTGTGTGTATGTGTAACAGAGTGTGTGTGTGTGTGTGAGACAACAGTGTGTGTTTAACAGTGTGTTTGTTTAACAGTGTGTGTGTTTGTGAGTGTGTGTGTGTGTGTATAACAGCGTTTGTTTGTGCGTGTGTAATGGTGTATTTGTGTGTATGTGTAACAGGGTGTGCGTATGTGTGTGAGACAACGGTGTGTATGTAACAGTGTGTGTGTGTTTGTGAGTGTGTGTGTATAACAACGTGTGTGTGTGTGTGTGTGTGTGTGTGTGTGTGTGTGTGTGTGTGTGTGTGTGTAACAGTGTGTTTGTAACAGTGTGAGTGTGTATATAACAGCGTTTGTGTGTGTGTGTGTGTGTGTGTGTAACAGTGTGAGTGTGTGTATATAACAGCGTGTGTGTGTGTGTGTAACGGTGTATTTGTGCGTATGTGTAACGGTGTGTGTGTAACTGTGTTTTTAATAGTGTGTGTGTGAGTGTGTGTATATAACAGCAGTTGTGTGTGTGTGTATATATGAAAGAGTGTGTGTGTAACAGTGTGTATGTGTAACAGAGTGTGTGTGTGTGTAACAGTGTGTTTGTAACAGTGTGTGTGTGTGTGTGATAACAGCGTGTGTGTGTGTGTGTGTGTGTGTGTGTGTATATGAAAGAGTGTTTGTGTAACAGTGTGTATGTGTAACAGAGTGTGTGTGTGTGTGGGTGTGTGTGTAACAGTGTATTTGTGTTTATGTGTAACAGTGTGTGTGTAACAGTGTGTTTGTAACAGTGAGTGTGTGTGAATAACAGCGTTGTGTGTGTGTGTGTGTGTGTATATGGAAGAGTGTGTGTAACAGTGTGTTTGTGTGTATGTGTAACAGGGTGTGTGTAAGTAACAGGGTGCGTGTTTGTCTGTGTGATTGTGTCTGTGTGTGTATATAACAGGCGGTGTGAGTAAACAAGGTGTGTGTGTGTGTGTGTGTGTGTGTGTGTGTGTGTGTGTGTGTGTGTGTGTGTGTGTGTGTGTGTGTGTGTGTGTGAGAGAGAGAGAGAGAGCTTGACAGAGTGAATTTTACAAAAACACATCTTACATTTCACCCCAAAAATAAAAATATATATATTTTGCATAAATAGTGTAATGATGCACTCACACACACCTGGGCAAAAATGGCCCAAGCCAAAAATGACAAAAATGTAGAGTGGTGGGTCTAGGGTGTCAATAGGGCATTCTGGAGAATTGCCATTGGTATGTGTGTACAGTAACTCCTCTTCTCTCTGCAGATTGAAACGATCGGTGATGCGTACTGCGTGGCGGGCGGGCTCCACAGGAAGATTGACAGCCATGCCAAGCCAATCGCGCTCATGGCCCTGAAGATGATAGAGCTGTCGGAGGAGGTGCTGACGCCTGATGGGAAGCCAATCAAGGTGAACTTATGTTTCAAACCACACACTGGTCAAGTCATCTTAATTCATATACTTATGTGCAGTACAATAATGTGCAGTGTAAGCCAGCTCACACGGGGTGGGATACAATATCCCATAATGCAATACACGTGACTTAATCTTTCTTTTTGACTGAATATTTGATCACTCTGCCAGGCATTTTATTGTATTAAAATTACCCACATTTTTTTCTTCTAATATTTAAATGTGACCCTGGAGCACAACAGCAGTCCTGCGTCTGACGTGTGTGTCTGTGGCAATAGCAAACAATACATACAGGTCCTTCTCGAAAAATTAGCATATTGAGATAAAAGTTATGTAATGATTAAAAGTAATGTAATGATAAAAATTAAACTTTCATATATTTTAGATTCATTGCACACCAACTGAAATATTTCAGGTCTTTTATTGTTTTAATACTGATGATTTTGGCATACAACTCATGAAAACCCAAAATTCCTATCTCAAAAAATTAGCATATGAGACGGTTCTCTAAACGAGCTATTAACCTAATCATCTGAATCAACTAATTAACTCTAAACACCTGCAAAAGATTCCTGAGGCGTTTAAAAACTCCCAGCCTGGTTCATTACTCAAAACCGCAATCATGGGTAAGACTGCCGACCTGACTGCTGTCCAGAAGGCCATCATTGACACCCTCAAGCGAGAGGGTAAGACACAGAAAGACATTTCTGAACCAATAGGCTGTTCCCAGAGTGCTGTATCAAGGCACCTCAGTGGGAAGTCTGTGGGAAGGAAAAAGTGTGGCAAAAAACGCTGCACAACGAGAAGAGGTGACCGGACCCTGAGGAAGATTGTGGAGAAGGACCGATTCCAGACCTTGGGGACCTGCGGAAGCAGTGGACTGAGTCTGGAGAAACATCCAGAGCCACTGTGCACAGGCGTTGTGCAGGAAATGGGCTACAGGTGCCGCATTCCCAGGTCAAACCACTTTTGAACCAGAAACAGCGCAGAAGCGCCTGACCTGGGCTACAGAGAAGCAGCACTGGACTGTCGCTCAAATTTTGCATGTCATTCAGAAATCAAGGTGCCAGAGACTGGAGGAAGACTGGGGAGAAGGAAATGCCAAAATGCCTGAAGTCCAGTGTCAAGTACCCACAGTCAGTGATGGTCTGGGGTGCCATGTCAGCTGCTGGTGTTGGTCCACTGTGTTTTATCAAGGGCAGGGTCAATGCAGCTAGCTATCAGGAGATTTTGGAGCACTTCATGCTTCCATCTGCTGAAAAGCTTTATGGAGATGAAGATTTCGTTTTTCAGCATGACCTGGCACCTGCTCACAGTGCCAAAACCACTGGTAAATGGTTTACTGACCATGGTATTACTGTGCTCAATTGGCCTGCCAACTCTCCTGACCTGAACCCCATAGAGAATCTGTGGGATATTGTGAAGAGAAAGTTGAGAGACGCAAGACCCAACACTCTGGATGAGCTTAAGGCCGCTATCGAAGCATCCTGGGCCTCCATAACACCTCAGCAGTGCCACAGGCTGATCGCCTCCATGCCACGCCGCATTGAAGCAGTCATTTCTGCAAAAGGATTCCCCACCAAGTATTGAGTGCATAACTGAACATAATTATTTGAAGGTTGACTTTTTTTGTATTAAAAACACTTTTATTTTATTGGTCGGATGAAATATGCACATTTTTTGAGATTATTATAGTATTATAGTATTAAAACAATAAAAGACCTGAAATATTTCAGTTGGTGTGCAATGAATCTAAAATATATGAAAGTTTAATTTTTATCATTAAATTATGGAAAATAATGAACTTTTATCACAATATGCAAATTTTTTGAGAAAGACCTGTATATGGGTCAAAAATATAAATTTTTCTTTTATGCCAAAAATCATTAGGATATTAAGATCATGTTCCATGAAGATATGTAGTGCATTTCCTACCGTAAATATATCAAAAATGCATTATTATTAGTAATATGTATTGCTAAGGAAGGACTTCATTTGGACAACTTTAAAAGAGATTTTCTCAATATTTAGATTCGCACCCTCAGATTCCAGATTTTCAGATATAGAAAATTACCCTTATGACTGGTTTTGTGGTCCAGGGTCACATTTCTGATGACTGGACAACGCTAAATTAAACATGCAATGAAGTCACGTGACCAAAATGTTGATTTGTTGTGGATTCAGGGATTTGAGTCACATTCAAGAACCTGGGATAGTCAACTGCTCATAACAGGACTCAGTGGGGTTTCATCAGATGCAGGGGGGGGGTTCGGTGTGTAATGTGTGTAAGGGTGTGGGGGTGTGTTAAGGATCTTGTGTTTAATCAACGGCACTGGACTCACTGTGGCGACGGAGTGAGAGTGGAATCTGGTCGCCATGGAGACAGCGGAACACTCCAAGTGCTTGCCGCTAATTGATTGCTACATTGTTGCTGTTTTCTCCCATTTAGAGGGAGTCAACGAGCGAATCGGTGTGTCTGAGAGGCACGTGTGTGTGTGTGTGTGTGTGTGTGTGTGTGTGTGTGTGTGTGTTTAGAAGCATCTCTGGGCATGTTGTGCCACGTCTATATTTTAATGAATGCAGCAATGATTGTATTGGTTTATTTAAACATAGTATATGATATACAACAGTGTTGCATGCATTAGTATTCTTCCTGTCCTCTACTGTAGTCTAGTGTGTGGTGTGATTGACAGCGCTGTCAGCGTGACAACAAGGCCATGAATGATATCAGGGTCGATGCCGTGGACGATCATGCATCATCATTAAATGAGAGTGTGTGTATATTGGTGGACTCTCTGTGACATGAGAGCGGCAGTAATAAGTTTCGATAACGCCGCTGTTTATGAGCAGTTGGGCTCGGCTCACGTAATAGGCCTCTGTCTGTGATGTTTAGTAATGCACGATTGCCACATCTGTGCTGCTTACAGCTGTCTCTACATGTGTATAAAGCCACGATTGAGTCTCTTTCATTGACTTTTGATTCATTAGATCCCGGCGATTAAGCAGTGATCTGTCCTGTGCCGCCCTGAGTTTGATTGACAGCTGTCAGTCACACACTGCTGCCCTCGTGATTTCCGTTTCAGCACTTGGTGTGTCTGTGTCTTGCACTTTTGACAGTGTTTGTTATTTGCTTGAGTTGCTATGGCGATGCTTGTGCGCGCGCGTGTGTGTGTGTGTGTGTGTGTGTGTGTGTGTGTGTGTGTGTGTGTGTGTGTGTGTACACATATATCAGCTCTGTTACAAAAGAGAAGCTGCGGAATGATGACACCTTATAAGAGATCTTACTTTACCCAACATATAAAGTAGCATTGATGTGTGTGTGTGTGTGTGTGTGTGTAAACACACACACACACACACACACACACACACACACACACACAACAACACACATTCAACATCAAGCACAGA
>CM040911.1:45103878-45131378 GCA_023029165.1 Gobiocypris rarus
CCAGAGCCCTGACTTAAACCCAATTGAGCATCTCTGGAGAGACCTGACAATGGCTGTCCACCAACGTTTACCGTCCAACCTGTCAGAACTGGAGAGGATCTGCAAGGAGGAATGGCAGAGGATCCCCAAATCCAGGTGTGAAAAACGTGTTGCATCTTTCCCAAAAAGACTCATGGCTGTATTAGATCAAAAGGTGCTTCTACTAAATACTGAGCAATGGGTCTGAATACTTAGGACCATGTCATATTTCAGTTTTTTCTGCAAAAATGTCAACAATTCTGTGTTTTTCTGTCAATATGGGGTGCTGTGTGTACATTAATGAGAAAAATGAACTTAAATGCTGCACTTATAAAGCATTTATTTATCTTTTCTAATGTTCATTTCAACATTTACTAATGCATTATTAAAATCTTGTTAACATTAGTTAATGCACTGTGAACTAACATGAACAGCTGGATTTATAATAACGTTAACAAAGATGAACTAATACAGTAACAAATGACCTGCCCATGGTTAGTTCATGTTAACTAATGCATTAACTAATGTTAACTAATACAACCTTATTGTAAAGTGTTACTAATGATTTTAGCAAATGGCTGCAATATAACAAAGAGTGAAAAATTTAAGGGGGTCAGAATACTTTCCGTACCCACTGTATATGCATATAAAACACACACACACACGCGCACACACACGCACACACGCACACACACACAAACACGCACACACACACACATGCATGCACACAAACACACACACACACACACACACACACACTCACATGCACACACACACACACACTCACATGCACACACTTATATACATATAAAACACGCACACACATGCACACACTTATATACTTATTAAACACACACATGTGCATGCCTACACACACGCACACACTTATATTCAAATAAAATACACATACACGTGCACACACTTATATACATATAAAACACACACATGTGCACGCTTACACACACACACACGCTAACACACATATTTGCACGCTTACACACGTATTAGCATTTCTAATTAGCGTTTCTATATTCAAACTATAAATACTATAATTCAGGGTTTCCCAAACGTGGACTAATTATAAAAGCTAATAATTAAATCATAAAAATGTAAAATAAGGGAAGACACATCGTTTAGTGGACTGGTCAGTTTTGTGATTTTGAGTGTCTTTTCAGACTAGAGCAAAGAAAACACCCACTGCACTTTAACTGTGTTTATTCCTGGCTTTATTCAATGTTTAAGTTTCTGTTTGGGAAATGTATGCAAATTTGTTTAAAGGGTGACTAAACCCTAGAACAACTTTTTTTAGTTGATGATCTGCAAGACTGGGGCTTTATTAGTGCTGTTCATTGATTCAAGTAAGAGTTTTGACATTTGAGTAGAAAGTGTTTTAATTCTATAAAATATGGTGTAAAACCGCCAAAGTGCTGCCCTCTTAAGGTTGAACGGTGGCTACTGCAGTTGAATTTTCCTATTGGATGTTGTGGTACATCGTGACGTAGGATGGTTCCTTCGACGGCTCATTACCCATGCCCTTGGCACGAGCTCACCACACCCCTGGCACGAGCTCACCACACCCCTGGCACGAGCTCACCACACCCCTGGCACGAGCTCACCACACCCCTGGCACGAGCTCACCACACCCTGGCACGAGCTCACCACACCCCTGGCACGAGCTCACCACACCCCTGGCACGAGCTCACCACACCCCTGGCACGAGCTCACCACACCCTGGCACGTGCTCACCACGCCCCTGGCACGAGCTCACCACGCCCTGGCACGAGCTCACCACACCCTGGCACGAGCTCACCACGCCCTGGCACGAGCTCACCACGCTGGCACGAGCTCACCACGCCCTGGCACGAGCTCACCACGCCCCTGGCACGAGCTCACCACGCCCTGGCACGAGCTCACCACACCCTGGCACGAGCTCACCACACCCCCTGGCACGAGCTCACCACGCCTGGCACGAGCTCACCACACCCCTGGCACGAGCTCACCACACCCCTGGCACGAGCTCACCACACCCCTGGCACGAGCTCACCACGCCCCTGGCACGAGCTCACCACGCCCTGGCACGAGCTCACCACGCCCTGGCACGAGCTCACCACGCCCTGGCACGAGCTCACCACACCCCTGGCACGAGCTCACCACACCCCTGGCACGAGCTCACCACACCCCTGGCACGAGCTCACCACGCCCCTGGCACGAGCTCACCACACCCCTGGCACGAGCTCACCACACCCCTGGCACGAGCTCACCACGCCCCTGGCACGAGCTCACCACACCCCTGGCACGAGCTCACCACACCCCTGGCACGAGCTCACCACACCCTGGCACGAGCTCACCACCCCTGACACGAGCTCACCACGCCCCTGGCACGAGCTCACCACACCCCTGGCACGAGCTCACCACGCCCCTGGCACGAGCTCACCACGCCCCTGGCACGAGCTCACCACGCCCTTCGCTCAGCTCCTGGTATAAAAACATCTTGTTCCATCAAAACCACTGTAGCGAGTCAGAAGTTGGAATTTGAATATTGAAAATTATCAGGAGAGCGTATATTAGTATCTAGTTAGCATAGTCGTTTATATAGTTATAGATTATTTCGTGTAACCTAGTTTAGTTAATTTATTAGCATAGTCGTTAGTGTATTATTGTTAGAAGCATAGTTAGTTAGTAGGCCTATAGTACGTTATTGCACCAGTTAAGATAGCTTCAAGTTAGTGTATATTTTTAGCATTAGTTTTATCTGTATTTAGTACAGTGGTTAGTTAGGTTGGTATGTAGGTGTAGTGTTGCTGGTTGCTACAGCAGTGCTGGACTGCATGGCTTTCCAGCAGATGTGGAAATTAGGCGTCAGTGGTTGCCTGCACTTGGCCTGGATGACCGCGAGTATACTATCCATAATGCTAATGTTTTACCACTCAGACACTGCTGTCTTGCGCTGCGGTTTCGCTTAGTATCGTCGGAAGGAAAGTCATATGGGTTTGGAAACGAAATGAGCCTGAGTAAACGATGAGAGAATGTTTTAGGGGTGAATTGTTCCTTTAAGAAAAGTAAAAGCACAAGGGTGTGTGTGTGATTGTGAGAGTTGAAGAGCACATTTCTGCATTTCCTCACAGGATGTCAACCATCAGTCAGTCACACACCAAGTGTGGACATTTGGCTCAAATAAAATCAGGGAAAAGTTGTTCAGTGATTTGTATTTAGCTAAATTGATCTCAGAAAAGGTTACTAAACGAGTATAAAGCATTAGAAGATATGTGTCCATAGATTAGAGTTATCAAGACGCATCCTAGGTATTTATGACTTTCTCTTTTTTCAGCCGAACACAATCTGAGTTGTATTAAAAAATGTCCTGGCTCTTCCAAGCTTTATAATGGGAGTGAATGGGGGACGAGATTTTGAAGCCCAAAAAAGAGCATCCAAAAAAGTAATAAAGGTTGAGACGCAGATAAGTTATTAATCACGATGTGTCCCACAGGGATCGTTTTCATGTCTGAAAATTTCACAGTTATTTTGTTTTCAAAGAGGAAAAAGGAAACAACATAGTTGTATAGCGCAAATCATGCCTTCCAGCTATGGTTGCCTGCACTTGGCCTGGATGACCGCAAGTATACTATCCATAATGCTAATGTTTTACCACTCAGACACTGCTGTGTTGCGCTGCGGTTTCGCTAGTATCGTCGGCATCGGGAGTTAACGCAGTTTGAGCCAGCGGCTCGAATCGATACGGCTCTGGCCCTGTGTTTACAGACAATTCACCCTCCTCCACTTCAGGTGAAGACTGCGGAGAAAAGTCCTACTTCAAATGACCGCTCTGTTGCAAAACTACTGGTTTCACTCCAGTCATTCTCCATCTTTTCGAGTCTGACAGCTGTTAATCAATCCGTCACTACGGGGTCTCAGGTGCACGCCCCCCTCTCAGCCCCGCCTCGGTTCGCCCCTCTGTCTCCGCTGGGCTCTGCCCACTTTTCCAGCATTTTTCAAATATTGCCAGTGGGTGGAGTTAGGCTGTGAACAGGGGTTTAGTTACCCTTTAATAGATAATACCTAATTTGCATATTAGCAATTTGCATTTCAGAAAACGTGTAATACAAAACAGTTATTTTAACCCCTGGGTGTCTATTGGTTACTGTTGTATGTTATTTAGTAGTGTGTGAAGAATATGAGAGAGATACTGTAACTTGAAGCGTAAAATAAAATAATTAATAAAAATCATCAACTATAATTTTTTTATTTTAAAATGCAATTGTATTATTAAAATAGTCATATATATTTGTCCTAGTTAAAAACACAATAGTAATATAAAAACATTATTATTATTATTCATGCATTATTTAGTTTTTACAGATGAGTTTTTATCAGATTTAGCTCATGTATATTTAATTTCTTTCCATCTGTTTTTCCTCTCGTTTCTCAGACTCCTGCGTGACGACCGCTCCTTCACCTTCATCCCTCGCTCCAGGCAGGAACTTCCCGACAACTTCCCCAAAGAGATCCCGGGAATCTGCTATTTCCTGGAGGCGGGGAAATGCCAGAGCCACGCCTCTCTCACCAGCACTCGCTCCGCCCCCATCCGGAAAGTGTCCTATAACATTGGGACCATGTTTCTACGGGAGACTAGCCTCTGAGACGGCCCCGCCCATTCGCTATGACATCACGTCCTGTAGACTAGTGTTGCCTGTGGCAACTCGTTGCCCCGCCTCTCGACCGGAGCGCCGCCCCCGGAGGCGTGAACTCACACGGAGGGGGCGGAGCAAATGGCCCCGCCCTTTAAAGGAGCCATGGATAATTGTGTTCTGAAAATACAATAAAAACAAATATATATATAGATATATATTTAAAATAAAGCCTTCTGCTCAACGACATAGCCAAACAAAGACATACATGATGTACACATGCAAATACTACAGACAAAACACACATTTCTTGCAGATTAATAGAATTCACATGGATAACTTGGTGCCTTTACCTCCTAATCACACACACACACACACACTCGCACTCCACAAACACGCATTTATCTTTAGCATTTTACACACGCCGCCATTAACCGCTGTGTGTGTGTGTGTGTATCCTCTATTAACCATCGTTAGATCCCTTGTGTTTGTGTGCGTGTCCTACCATTAACCTCTGTTAGATTGTGTGTATGTGCCTCCTGTTTGTATGTGTGTGAATCTGTTTCAGACATCTCACATCTACGGCATGCTTTAATTTTAGCTTCCGTAATAACAAGTCGCAGTTCTGTGTAGCAGAAACATATCTGCGTGAATGTGCACTGTTCACTTATTTAATCAACGCTATCTTTTGCAATATAAGCTTTTTTTTAAAGCTTCTTTGATGCAGGTCACGTGCAGTGAAACGGACACACATTACCCAGACAGCAACATAGTGTCGGCTCAGGTCCGGGCCGCATCTGGAACCAGATGTGGATTGACACTATGTTGCTGTCTGGGAATCCGAATGCTGTTCGGTAAATTCGGATTGAATCCAGATTATTTAAACAGTTTATAGATGCACTTTGTGTATTATTATTTGTATGTAAATGTGATTGTCATGCAAATTTTTATGCAAAAGTTTATAATAGTTCTCAATAAGCCATTCTCGGTCACTATTTAACAGTTCATGACTGATATTAAATGCAAAACCATAAATCAGGAATCCCTTTTATGTGGCAGAAACGCTGGGAGAACTCTCGCATGCTGCAGATGGCAGATGTGTGAAACAGGTCGTGTGTGTGTGTGTGTGTGTGTGTGTGTGTGTGTGTGTGTGTGTGTGTGTGTGTGTGTGTGTGTGTGTGTGTGTGTGTGTGTGTGTGTGTGTGTGTGTGTGTGAGGTCACAGGAAGGTGGTAATGTCATCATTCATTTCGGTCACATTTGATTAATTCAAGATCACATCCAGACGTGTCAGTCATTTTTATCAGGATGCCAATAAAATCGATTGATTTAAGTTTTATGGTGTAAGACTGCTGTGTTAGTGCTCTCTTTAAATGGCTGATTTTCTATATAAAAAAAAAACCTGTATGACTTTCTTTATTCAGTACAACACAAAATGATTTTTAAACAATTCCTGACATGATCTTCAGAAGACTATATACCAAAGATATATTGTCCGGTTAAGAGCAGCGTGGCCATTCGGCTAAATATCTCCTTTTGTTTTCCACAGAAGAAGGAAAGTCATACGGGTTTGGAACGAAATGAGGCTGAGTAAACGATGAGAGAATGTTTTAGGGGTGAATTGTTCCTTTAAGAAAAGTAAAAGCACAAGGTTGTGTGTGTGATTGTGCGAGTTGAAGAGCACATTTCTGCATTTCCTCACAGGATGTCAACCATCAGTCAGTCACACACCAAGTGTGGACATTTGGCTCAAATAAAATCAGGGAAAAGTTGTTCAGTGATTTGTATTTAGCTAAATTGATCTCAGAAAAGGTTACTAAAGGAGTATAAAGCATTAGAAGATATGTGTCCATAGATTAGAGTTATCAAGACGCATCCTAGGTATTTATGACTTTCTCTTTTTTCAGCCGAACACAATCTGAGTTGTATTAAAAAATGTCCTGGCTCTTCCAAGCTTTATAATGGGAGTGAATGGGGGACGAGATTTTGAAGCCCAAAAAAGAGCATCCAAAAAAGTAATAAAGGTTGAGACGCAGATAAGTTATTAATCACGATGTGTCCCACAGGGATCGTTTTCATGTCTGAAAATTTCACAGTTATTTTGTTTTCAAAGAGGAAAAAGGAAACAACATAGTTGTATAGCGCAAATCATGCCTTCCAGCTATGAATACGGATACGCTTTCGTTATCAAAGGACTCAACATCCAAATTAAACACAGTTACGACTAGCACGGATATCGCGTTAGCTAAAATTTAGCCTTTGTTTGTTATTTAAACCACCATAGTTTGTATGATCGCAGTTGCATGTAAATTTCTAGCTGGAAAATTAACAAAGGGGATTAACAAACTCACACCACTGACGTGCAGAGTAAGTGAAATTAAGAAACATCACAGCCTTGATCAACGTGTATTTTAAAAGAAAGGTGTAGACTTTTTTAATATTGTGTATAAACTGTAAGTATTTTTTTTCCTTGTACATGTTAATTAACATAAAATAATAAAACCCTTTGTAATGCCATACTGTATCCACTAGATGTCTGTATAGCTTTTTATATAAATGTATATACGAGGCGGCGTAATCTCTAGTTTCTAAAACAACACACAATTTATTAGTTTTTAATAAATTCATATAAAAGTACTTTGATATTGCTTTTTACTGACTTGTTTTACTTTGTGACCTTAAAGGAATCCAAAAGTAATCAGATTACATTACTTTCATATTGTAGTACTTGAATTACGTTACTGAATACTTTTTTTTATGAAGTAATTTGTAACCGCAAATTCTGCAATTCTGAGAAAAAAAGTTTGAATTGCGAGATGTAAAGATGTAGCGAGATGTCGCAATTGCGAAGAAAAAAAAATTGTTCGATATGTCGCAATGACCTTTTTTTTTTTTAGCTGAAACAAGCAACCAAATGAAAACACACCTAGATATCAGGGAGTGAACATGGTTTGCATCCAGTAATCTACTGGCTGACAGGCACAAATGCCTCTCGTTCATGTTGATTAGTGGCTTCATTTGCATGCAGCCGGTTTGGGACGGGAACATTAGCCAGATGAGCTGGGTGTGAGCTATAGATGCACAGAGATTTATGTTTGCATGTGCAAAATCTTAATGAATAAGACCGTGATAATCTGAATTGTCATGCGAATGCCCAGCAAGTGACTGACTGAGATTGTGTTGACTAGAGAACATGAGGTGAGAAGTGAGCGTGTCCTGTGCTGCAGATGGGCAGATGTGAAACAGGCTCGTGTGTGTGTGTGTGTGTGTGTGTGTGTGTGTGTGTGCGTGGCAGGCAGTTAACACTGATTGAAATTGAACGGGAGATAGAAAGCATGTGTGTGTGTGTGTGCAGTCTACATTAGATGATGGAGAAAAACCGCAGGATGAACTTGGATATTCAATTATAAAAATGTAGCACTGGGCTTGATTTTACCAATCAGGAAATGATTGGAAGGTGACAAATGGATTGTGGACCGGATTTACCTCATATTATGACTTAATATATAAATATATATATTTTTAATCAACTTACAGGTTATAAACTTTATTGTAGCTCTAGCTATATGGGACTCTTTCTGTCATTTGATCAAAATCTCATGTTATTAAAGATGAAGTGCTTCGCACAGGCTATTTAAGACAGTATTGGCTATGACCAAAGTCCTTTTGGAAAGTCGATTCACTCGGCGGCCATATTTGCAACGCCTCCTAGCAGCTATTTCCTGCCGAACTCACAATTAAATAACACATTTAAAAAAGTCTGCAACAAAAATTTGACATGACCTGGCCAATAAATGTTGTTTCTTATGCTCAAATAGCGTTCAAAAGATAATTTTTCTGGTTAAATGAGCTAATGTGCATTCCTAAGCACAAGTCTCAGGTTTCTATGGGAACCGGAGCTTCTAACTGCAGCTGCAGTGATGCAATGACTTTACCAATCAGCGATTGGCTCTTTTACTTTAGAAGGCGGGGCTATTCCACCATATTGCATGTTGCAGTTTCTCCCATTCATGGGTGAACCGTCTTTATTTAGTCTTTGCTATAACTGAACAACAAATGCTAGACTAAGACACTCTTCTCCATTCCTTTAAATATAAAGTCTTTATATAGTGTTTCTCGAGTAAAGAAAAAGCTTTTTCAAACAAAATTCTTTATTTACCTTTGCAACAAGCAAAATGTGCTCCAAAATGTGTGCAGCACTTCTTTGCGATAGAGGAGGGGCGGAGTTATGAAGTTTGACTGACAGTTTAAAGAGCCATTGGAGTTACAATGTTTAGTCACAAGCTCTTTTTAATATTTTCTATTGGTTAAATGCTTGCAAAAATCACAGACAGATGTAATAGGTGACCAATAGAAGTTTACGAAATAGTTTATGAGGAAAAAGAAATGTGGACATATGAGTTCCCTTGTCCAAAAGCGAGCTTATTTTAATTTTATAAAGTAATTGTCTTACAGAGTTTTAACATTAGAGTGACGACATAATTTACTTTCTAATCAGAAAGCCAGTGAGAGGAAGGTTGTGGTGTTGATCGATGCGTGTTGAGACTTGCCTTTCTAGCAGCTTCTGAAACACTGATGCGTTTGTTATACATCCAGAACAAACTAGCTGAACATTTAATTCCATTGATTATAATTAAATAAATCAAACTTTTTTATCCTTACATAAATTATACTTATTAACTTTTGGATGATTTTTTCCTAACTTTATAGTGTTGAAATATTACATTATTACATTTTCCATAATGTATATGTATTCTTATCATTCAAAAATATTTATTTTAGGGTGTAAAGCAGCATTTTAACTTTATTGGGAAACAATATAAGTAAATGATGTATAGTTTCAGAGACACACCAGCGTTTAGAATGTTCATGTTCGGCATGTTCTGCGATAGAATAAAGTAATTATGCCATATTCCTCTTCCTGAAACATCCCATAATAACATTACTACAGTAATCAGCTCATTACTCATTCATTCTGACATCATCCCATTCAGCCAATCGAATTAAGACGCATAATTGCAGACATGGCAGATGAGCGGCCGAGTGTGTGTTTGAGCTGGTGATTAAATGAGGAATATTTTATTGTTTGCGTAATACTGAAACGTATTTTTATGAGAAACTACACCAAGTTACTGCTTCTGTCAGCGGTCACGCAAAACTTTTATTAACCGCTGATAGCTTTACATGTTCTGAAGAGATTGCGAGTGGTGTTTGTCAGCGTAAAAGGTGCACGATGTTGCTAAGGTGTTCTAAATGTTTTTAGCACGATGCTATGCGGTTGGTAGGGTTTTTAAATTCATCACTAGGCAGTGTTAATTTCGTTGACGAATAATTTTCGTCAACGACCTTTTTTCACTGACGAAAACGTGACGATAACTACATAAAAACTAGTGCTGGATGACAAAAACTATGACGAAAATCTTCTGTCATTTTCGTCAACGAATAAAAACTAGACGAAAATGTCAGGGAGGGACGATTAGGGAAGAGATCCAGTCAGAACTGATGTCCTGTGTAACAGATGCGCACATTTGAGTTGTAACCATGGTTATAACGTGCGGATCTAACCGCGGGAAAACACGGCGCTGTTGTGCTTCTACAGGCTCACGCATTTTCAATACAGCACTTCAGAGCGGCTCAATCAATGATAGCACACATTTATATCATGTAATTAATGCTGATGAACAAGGACAATGTTTACTTTACGATGTGTCTATAGTAATATGCTTTAGACGGTTGTAACAATGCATATTTTATCTCCCTCATCTGAACTTGAAAGAGCAGCTGCAACTGCAATAGTGAGGTGTTTCAAAATAAGAGTCCCGGTGCATTCCGAGCTTGTTTATAATTAAAAGTCACGCGTTATATATTCGTTTTTGGTTACATAATAAACTATATTTAATTTCATTCCCATTTAATTCATAGTCAGGAGGAAAGACCAGTATTTGACGCATATTCAATAAAGTATCAGGGTTATAATAGTTTCATAAAACCATTAAAAATCTCCATTACTTAAATAAATAAACAAACTTGAAGCTTTAGCTTAACCTGATATACTAACTAAAACAGAAATACAAAGTTATAAAAACAGAAGTTAATTGAGCTCTCTTTCAAGTATTTTTGTCAAACACAATGATGTCACAATGTCAGTTCAAGTAACAGTCGGTTATGTAATGCTTAAATGCTCATTTAATGCATTACTATTTAACTAACTAATTAGATTTTAGTCGACTAAATCTACTGTAGATTTAGTCGACTAAAATCTTTTGATTTTTAGTCGACTAAAACTAGACTAAAACTAAAAACAATTCAGGTGACTAAAATATGACTAAAACTAAATGGAATTTTCGTCAAAAGACTACGACTAAAACTAAATAAAAATTTGCTGTCAAAATTAACACTGTCACTAGGGGGTGCAAGTTATGCACCAAAGTTTAATACCACTATGCCTCGGGTTGAGCATGAGTGTAAAAAAAGATTGTAATCAATGTAAGTATCAACATTGCGCTGCATTCACACGTGGCGCCGGCGCTTGACAGAGGGCGTGTCTAAAGCTTGGTGCTGACGTGACCACTGTCATAGTGACAACAGCTAATCACATTACTTTTCTGGTGTTGCATGAATGCAATTGGCTTGCGTCTGCGCTAGGGTATTTGCATAGGCAATCTGATTGGCTGATGCCTGCATTGGCTCTTCAAAAATTGAAAATTTTTCAACTGCTCATGACACGATGCAGCGAAACCCACAATTCAGTTTGGCAACGCATAATGTCCCCCATTCAAAGTAAATGAGAAGCGTTAACGCCGACGCCCTGTGTGAATGCGGCGTTACTCTATATGGTGAAAACTGAGCCCGATCTCACGAAAATGCGTATCAGTAGTACGAGTGTGCAATCTTGTAGAATGTATACGCCAAAACTCATTTTGGCGTGCATATGGTACGCTGTTTTTGGTGTGCATATGATACGCGCCTTATGGCGTATTATACGTACGAACCCCCCACACCCCCACCCTCACCCTACCCAAAAGCGTGACATATACACGCCATAAAGTGCGTATCATAAGCATGCGAAAAACTGCGTAGCATATGCACGCCACAACTAATTTTACATCGTACTATTGATACGCATTGTCATGAGATCGTGTTGGAAAACTGTAAGATATTCTGGGACATTTCATGTAATTTTAAAGTAAAATAGGGCCTACTGTCAAAGGTACAGTTTTTGGAAGTAAAAAAGAACAAATTATCGTATAATTTACAGTGAAAAAAACGTACATTGACATTCCCAGATTATTAGTTTTTTCTTATCCGTTATGTACATTATGGTTTTAGATGAAAGCTTGTCTCCACCACTGAATAAAAGCAAAATAATTGAAAATGTGTCTCGCAATTCTGACGTTTTTTTTTTTGATTTACTTTGTATCTCGCAATTCAGACTTTTTCTACATAATTGCGAGTTTATATCTCAATTATGACTTTTTTCTTGCAATTGTGAATGTATTTTTTAGCAATTAATTTTTTTTTTGCACACAATTGCGAGTTTATATCTCAATTATAATTTTTTTTCTTGTAATTACAAGTTTATATTTAACAATTATTACTCTTTTGCGCAATTGCGAGTTTATATTAAGCAAATCTGCCTTTTTTCACGCAATTGCGAGTTTATCTAAATTCTGACTTTTTTTCCGCAATTTTGAATTTTTCTTGAAATGTATTTTTAGTAATTTTGTTTTTTTCACACAATTGCAATTTTATATATTATTCTGACTTTTTTCTTGCAATTCTGACTTTTTCACGCAAATTGCAATTCTGACTTTTTCGTTTATATCAAGCAATTCTGACAGAAAAAGTACTTTTTATTTTTTATTCTGTGGCGGAAACAAGCTTCCATAGTTTTATACTGCATCTTACGCTGTTAAATTAATGTTTAGAGTTTAATATAATGTTTTGCATAATTTTAGTGTCGTGTGTTACCATAAAGTTGTTTTGTATTTGTGTGTATGACTGTGTGCAGCTTAAATGTGTTTTAAAGTTCTGGCAACCACAGCTACCACCAGTTGTTTACTTTTTTATATACAGTTTACTTATAATACTTGACAGTACAAATACTATTAAAAAGCCTAGATATACAAATCCCGCTCTGTCACATTTTCCCATGTTGCTTCTCTCCTGAAACTCTCATGGGAAAGAACTGAAAGGCAAATATAGGCTATTTTACCCAGCTGAAGCAATACAACTCTTCGTTCAGTTTCAGAATACACTCTCACACACACACACACACACACACACACACACACCAAACGTTCACACGCTCGATGCTCCGAATTCTGACTGAACTATTTTCATCCCTGAGAAAGATCATTGATGTCTCTCCGCACGTGTTGAACGTAGCGGTTTATCTCCCTCAGGGCGGAGAACATAAAATGAATTAGGCTACTGGATTAACGGCTTCCTGTCAAAAATGAGACATCTTCCCCTAGACGCGCTCGCTCGTACATAACAAGCTCTCAGGCGCGTCCTCAAGACACCGGCTCTTAAAGAACATACATTTACGACACCTCTTTTTCTCTGAAGAAAGGATGGTGCTAAAAGGCGAGGGAGATTTCTGAGAGCGTGTGTGTGTGTGTGTGATGGAAAGCCGAAACGCCTCAGGAAAAGGTGATAGTGCGACAGTGACCTGTAAACTAAGCGCTGCTCTGAACCCCAAAACCACTTACCTTTTTCTGTGTGAAGGAACAGTCTTAAAGGAAAACTGGGTGATTAGCAAACAAACAAAAAAGAAAAAGAAAAAACAGCCGCTCAAAGAGGAAAGATACAGTAAAACACGCTAAATTTCATTGCACGCAAAAAAATATTCTTAGTATTTAGCCTTGTTTTCCAGTACAAATATCTACAAGATACGTTAAAGGGATAGTTCACCCAGAAATGAAAATGTGATGTTTATCTGCTGACCCCCAGTGCATCCCAGATGCAGGTGTGTCTGTTTCTTCAGAACACGAATGAAGATTTATAACTCCAACCGTTGCAGTCTGTCAGTCGTATAATGCATGTGAATGGGAACAGATGAGAGATATGAGAGACATGCACATACAAATCCATATTAAACCCTGCGGCTTGTGATGACACATCGATGTCTTAAGACACGAAATTATCGTTTTGTGTAAAAAACCGAACAGTATATCATTTTTTACCTTGTGTGCGATCTATGTCCAACAGCCGTTAGTGCGCCATCACTTCCGATGAGTGAGGTCAAAATACACAATATGTATCTCAATAGAGACAGAGCAACACACGTCATAATCTGAAAGCCACGCCCACCACGCCTCTCCATTGACTTTGTATTGGGTGAAGCGGCCTCCTTGTCTTATTACCTGTTTCCACTTTTGTCTCCTTAAACGCTCTTTTTTGGGGGGTCGACAGCTTATAAAAACTGTTTGCTGTACACCTGGTCACATATCAGCTTTTAGACATTGTTCTGTTTTTTGTTATTATTCAGAAATGACAAGGCGAGCGCTTCACGCAATATAAAGGGGGGGGGATTGCCCCCCCTCCAGGCGAATCCAACGCTCTCCATTGACTTTGTACACAATATGGTGTAGAGATACGCGCAAGAGACCACTTCCACCGCTTGTATCCGATAGAGACAGAGCACATTTAGGCCAAGCCCACACAATGGGTTGTCACTTCTTCATTGTCCGACTCTGGTTTGAACACAACTTACAGGACTTAAAGGATCTGCTGCTAACATCTTGGTGGCAGATACCACAGCACACCTTCAGGGGTCTAGTGAAGTCCATGCCTCAATGGGTCAGGGCTGTTTTGGCAGCAAAAAGGAGGATCAACAAAATAATAGGAAGCTGGTCATAATGTTATGCCTGATCGATTTATATACAGTCCCTGACAAAAGTCGTGTCGCTTATCTATTTTGTAGAAACACCTGCTATTAACCTGACTTTTAATTCATCAATTGGTGTTAGAAATAGCTCATATGAAAAGCTAAAACCCTCCCAAACGACGTTTAATGCACTGAAATAAATTAGTTTCACTGAAAAAAGATTTATCATTTAATCAAGACAGAAAGGTCAAATTTTGGCAAGACAAAAGTTTTGTTGCCTATACAGAAATTGAACAAATTTACTGCAAATACAAAAATATGTCAGCAAATTAAGTAGTGGTGCTGTGAGATCCAAATGTAATATCTTGTTTGACTTCCATGAGCTTGAAAGACTGCATCCATGCGGGTTTGGCAAGGACTTATACAATTTATTGATGAAGTCATCAGGAATAGCAAAGAAAGCAGTCTTGCATGCCTCCCAGAGTTCATCAATATTCTTTGGTTTCGTCTTCCATGCTTCCTCTTTCATCCTACCCCACATATGCTCAATGATGTTCATGTCTGGTGACTGGCCAATCCTGGAGCATCTTGATCTTCTTCGCCTTGAGGAACTTTGATGTGGAGATGGAAGAATGCGATGGAGCACCATCCTGCTGCAGAATTTGGCCTCTTTAATGGTTGGGAATATAAGAGGTATAAGATGTCTTGGTATTTTAGACTATTGATGTTGCCTTCCACCCTGCAGATCTCTCGCACACCCCCATTCTGGATGTAACCCCAGACCATGATTTTTCCGCCACCAAACTTCACTGTTTTCTGGGTGAATCTCGGATCCATGCGGGCTCCAGTAGGTCTCCTGCAATATTTGCGGCGACTGTGGTGTAATTCAACAGAAGATTCATCTGAAAAATCCTTCTGCCACTTTTCCAGCGTTTTAGCAGGCTGTGGGCTTTGGCAAATGCCACACGGTTTTTCAATTGTCTTTTGTTTAGTGCTGGCTTCTGGGCACTGATTCGCCCATGGAGGCCATTTCGAGACAGAATCCGACAAACTGTTCTGGTTGACACAGGGACTTCAGGTGACCAGGTCTCGTGGAGCTCTGCTGCAGTGGAAAATGGGCTGGCCTTGGATTTTCGAGCCAATAAACGGTCCTCTCGAGCAGTTGTCTTGCGGGGTCTGCCTGACCTGGGTTTGTCATAAACGTCTCCAGTCTCTTCAAATCTTTTTTTTATCCTCTGTACTTGACGCTGAGACGCTTTGAAGGTGTCTGCCACATCAGCAGTGGATCTGGTCTTCAACCTCTTGATAATCTTTAGTCTCAGGGTGAATCTTAGGCATGTTTGCAGAGGTCTAGTTGCAGTTGATGTGAAGGTCTAGTGTACTGGGGTTCTTTTATACACACCTGAGATCTAATTGATCCATTATTAGTCACAGGTGAAGCTCATATGACAAGGCGACAACACTTATGTCTTTGCAAAAATTCACTCAATGGGTTTTACCAAGCTGTGAATATTAGAATATTTTTTGACAGTTTCATTTTGCACTGAAACATTATTACAAAAGCTGTTGGGATTAAAATGAGCCATTTCTTGTAAAAAAATCTTGATAAGAAATATATTTCAGCGGCACTTCAGTTCAATTTGTACACAAGCGACAAGACTTTTGTCAGGGACTGTATATAACAATGCTCTTTCTCTGAATACACTTTTCATTTTCTCTTCTTTCACTCTTCAAGTGCGTGAAAGTGGGTCAATCTGCTTTAGCCTACAATATTCTTGGTTACCATGGTGGCGTTATTCATCGCTACGGTGACGCTGCACATTGTGATGTTGTGGGATTTACTCTGCAGCGAGGCGACACACTGGTTTCATTGTTCAAAAAAGGCACGACTGTCACTATGGCAACAGAGATCCTGTTCACAAACAGGTAAAACACACGCAAAAAATAACCAGTGACAAGAGACAGATCCAGTCTGGGATGTTATTTTTAGTGCACACACACACACACACACACACACACACACACTGCATATTATGATGTCATCACCAGTCTTCTGTTAATGTGATGTCACTGAAATCTTCTGTCACATATGTTTGCATGTGTCTCCCACTGAACTCTGGGAAATCCTTTCAGACCCCATCATGTGACGATAGAGGGAAGACAGAAACGTTGAAAATACCATTAAAATTGCACTGTATTTCAATTGTAGAATTGTAGAAAAGGATGTCTCTCTCTCTGTCTCTCTCTCTGTCTCTCTCTCTCTCTCTCTCTGTCTCTCTCTCTCTCTCTTAGAATAGAATAGAATACTCTCTGCCTGTCTCTCTCTCTCTCTCTGTCTCTCTCTCTCTCTCTCTCTGTCTCTCTCTCTCTCTCTCTCTCTCTCTCTCTCTCTCTGTCTCTCTCTCTCTCTCTCTCTCTCTCTCTCTCTCTCTCTCTCTCTGTCTCTCTCTCTCTCTCTGTCTCTCTCTCTCTCTCTCTCTCTCTCTCTCTCTCTCTCTCTCTGTCTCTCTCTCTGTCTCTCTCTCTCTCTCTCTCTCTCTCTCTCTCTCTCTCTCTCTCTCTCTCTCTCTCTCTCTCTCTCTCTCTCTCTCTCTCTCTCTCTCTCTCTCTCTCTCTCTCTCTCTCTCTCTCTCTCTCTCTCTCTCTCTCTCTCTCTCTCTCTCTGCTCAGACAGTGATGTTGATTAGATTAACTCAGATGACTGCCTGTATCACACGTGTTCTTGTTGCCATGGCATAGTTGGCTGTGCTGGGATGGTTACCATGATAACGTGGGAGAGAGTGTGTCATAGAGGAGGATGGGTGAGAAAATCAGCTCACACACACCAGATTGATGAAACACAATAGTTTATGCTAAGGAATTCAGATTTACAGGCCTATCTATCTATATTGCCAAAAGTATTGGGACACCCCTCCAAATCCCTGAGTTCAGGTGTTCAATCCCTTCATGGCCACAGGTGTATAAATCCAGCACTAGGCACGCAGACGCTTCCTCACTACTAAATATTCCACAGTCAACTGTTAGTGGGATTATAACAAAGTGGAAGCGATTGGGAACAACAGCAACTCTAAAATCACAGAGCGGGGTCAGCACATGCTGAGGGTCACAATGCGCAGAAGTCCTGAAGAAAAGAATCAATCGCTCCAGATCTCCAAACTTCATGTGGCCTTCAGATGAGCTCAAGAACAGTGCGGAGAGAGCTTCATGGAATGGGTTTCCATGGCCGAGCAGCTCATCCAAGCCTTACATCACCAAGAGCAATGCAAAGCGCGGGAAGCAGTGGGGTAAAGCACGCCGCCACTGGACTCTAGAGCAGAGGAGACATGTTCTCTGGAGTGACCAATCACACTTCTCTGTCTGCCAATCAAGCTGCGACCTCCCCCAGTTTCTCTTAAAGCCAATACGGAAGTGACTTAAACTGCAGTTCATCGACTGGCCACTAGAGACAGGCTCCAGAAGGGAGCAGAATCCCATTGAGCCCCATATTAAAATAAAATGTAAACATGTTTGCATTGTGTTTAATTGTGGTTTTGGTCTATACAGCTAATTTTGCCCTTCATGACAACTGTGAGGGGGTGATTTTAAATTATATTAAGCCTCAAAATTCTGCATAATTAAGGGCGTTGCCACTTTTAGTCATTATATCATTGTGCCAAGTGTAAAGTTTTGTGGAGGGGGGATTATGGTGTAGTGTTATTTTTCAGAAGTTGGGCTTGGTACCGTAATTCCAGTGAAAGGAACTCTTAATGATTCATCTATCTATCTATATAATGTGAATATATTCCCTCTTCTCTTCTAACCATCTGTGCTGTATCTGCTTCAGTTTTACAGAGTTGTGTTTCTGCGGCCTGTGCAAGTCTGAGCTCCAGTTTGGGTCCATCACGACTGGAGGAGAGAATCACAGTGATAGTGATTAACACAGTAAATCAGGAAGCTGGCGGATGGGCAAAAGTCGTCCGGGAGAAGAGTTTGGAGTGTGACCCAGTTAAGCTCTGTGTGTGTGTGTGTGTGTGTGTGTGTGTGTGTGTGTGTGTGTGCGCGCCACCTGAGTCCACAACGACAGAAACCAAACAAAAATCCGGCATTCGTTCAGAACACGTTCCCTGTTAAAGCGAGCAAATAAATCACAGACTGCAGTTGCTCTTTGTCTCGTGACCTTCTGAAGAGAACAAACCGGCTGTAGTGTTCTGTTCCCATGGGACAGTGATACTGTTGTTTTAACCTCCAACCTTTGGAAATACTTTCCGTCGGACAGACAGAAAACAGACACACACTGACGCATCTCACTCATTCAGCGCTGATTTACTCAAGACTATGTGATAAATCTTTAACAGAAACACTCGGAGGAGTAGAGCTGTTCTCTTTAATGCAGCTCTCGCTCGCTCTCCCGTTTATGAGCGTGTGATTTAGGAAGTGTTTGGCTGATGCTTTCAGGAGAATATACATATTAGATCTCAGTTTATATTTAGATATATAGACTTCAGGAGAATAAAGAAGCCCAATGCACACAAACATGTTTCTGCGTTGTATTGGACTGCATTGTGCTGTATATTATTATAGTATATTATCTATATAATAAATGCACTGTATTTAGCTTACAGTCAAAGTATATTACTATCTAGCAACAGCCCAGAACACCTTGGCAAATATTAATTTAATGTAATAATTAATAGAACATTTAACATCGCCAATATGTTTCATATCAAGCCAAAAACACATGAATTAACAGTGTTGCTAACCTGTTTTAACCGGTTGTTAACATGAATTAGAATGTTTGCAAACATGTTTTAGCCCTTTGCTAGCATAAATTAGCATGTTGCTAACATGTTTTAACAGACTTTTAACATAACGCTAGCATTTTTTATCAAATTGTTAACGAGTTATCATTTTGCTAGCTTTTTTAGCACTTTGTTAGCATGAATTAGAATTTTGCTGACACAAATTAGCATATTGCTAGCACGTATTAGCATGTTTTAACACACTGCTAACATGACTTAACATGTTGCTAGCAAGAATTAGCATATTGCTAGCATGAATTAATATGGTTTAACACACTGCTAACAATAATTAACATTTTCCGTGTATGTTTTAACACATTGAGAGCATGGATTAAAATGTTGCTTGCATGTTTGAGCAGGATTTTAACATTAATTAGCATGTTGATACATTTTTTTTTATCATTTTGCTAACACAAATTAGCATGTATTAACACACTGTTAGCATTAATTAACATGTTGCTAGCATGTTTTGACGGGCTTCTCAGAACACCTCTGCAAATATTAATAAAAAATACTATTAACTAATGTAATAATTAATAGAACATCTTCATATCAAGCCAAAAACACAGGTAACTGTTGGAAAATCTGCATAATTTTCCTCTCTTAGTTAATGAAATCTGTATGAAAGTTTGAACGTTTTATAAGCTTTAAATGTAGTGAAGTGAAGAGAGAAAGACATTGTTAACATGATTAAACATGTTTTGACATTGCTAGTATATGTTTTGGTAACATGTTTTAACAGGTTAACTTGAATAAGCATTTTGCTAACATGGTCTAACAAGTCTAGCACTTTACTAGCATTAATGAGCATGTTGCTGATATGAATTAGCATGACGCTAGCATGGATTAGCATGTTTTAACACACAGTTAACATTTTCCTTGCATGTTTTAACACATGCTAACATGAATTAATATGTTCCTAGCATTTTTAACAGGCTTTTTACAGTAATTAACATGACACTAGCATGATTTATCATGTTCTTAGCATTAATTAGCATTTTGCTAGCATGTTTTAGCGGGCTTCTCAGAACATCTTGGCAAATATGAATTAAAAATACTATTAATTAATGTAGTAATTGATTGAACATTAAACATGGCCAATATATATAAAAATAGTATTGTAAAGCGTTATTATAGAAACTAATTTATATTCAAATTTTCCGTCTAGCTCTCCTGTAATTAGATTAGCGTTCCGAGTTTAATCTAAAACGGCTCCCATCTGCGTTTTCGATGAGTTCATCATTGGCCGCTCTGCTTTGCTGTAATTGACTTTGCTGTTTTAAACTCTACTGTACGAGTTTGGACAGGCTCGGCAGCTCATGATCTGAGTGGCTGCAGCTCCTGTCAATCAGCGCGAGGGGCGGGGCTTTACGACACAAATGAAAAACAGTCCTGCAGTTATAACAGCACAACGAGCAAAAACAGCAGGAGCGGAAATGCATACCTGCGCGCGGACAGCCGCGATTACTTAAAAGCAGGACCCTCCAAACACACAGTCCTAATGGCCTGCTGAATGTCTGCAGATAAAAATAGACGATGGCAGATGGAGGGGACGAGAGGGAGAGGGAGAGAGAGACGTTGAGAGGTGTAGGTTGGGAAAATAAACTCATCTCTTACATAAATAGGTCATTCATACTATGCAGTCTCTCTCTCTCTCTCTCTGTCTCTCTCTCTCTCTCTCTGTCTCTCTCTCTTGTCTCTCTCTCTCTCTCTGTCTCTCTCTCTCTCCTCTCTCTCTCTCTCTCTCTCTCTAGATTTGATGACTTCTTTGAGGTTTTGTGTTACAGTAGTTGACTTGCGTCTTCCTTAACAAATCAGTTTGATAATATTGACATTTCAAAAGATTATTAAAATATGAAAACAATGCCATAAGTAACTAGATGAGTAAAGTTCGTTGGGACAAACTTTTATGTTAGCTTGATATTTCTAACATTAATTAGTATTATGCTAACATGATTTAACATGTTGCTAGCATGTTTCAGCATTAATTAACATGATTTAACAATTCTAGCATGAATTAGCATGTTGTTAGCATGAATTAACATGTTGCTAGCATGTTTCAACATTTTGTTGGCATGAATTAGCATGTCACTAACATGATTTAACATGTTGCTAGCATGATTTAACAATTTGTTTGTTGTTGACATGAATTGACATGTTGCTAGCATGATTTAGCATGTTGTTAACATCTATTAGCACGTTGCTGTTTTTTAAAACATTTTTCCAACATAAATTAGCGTGTTGCTAAAATGTTTTAACAGCTTGTTAGCATGAATTATTATGTTAATATGATTTAACATGTTGGTAACATGTTTTACCATGTTGTTAAACTGACTTAGCATTTTGTTATCATTATTTAACATTTATTATTTAGCAATTCTAGCATTAATTAGCATGTTGTTAGCATGAATTAGCATGTCAGTAGCATGATTTAACATTTTGTTAACATGTATTAGCACCTTGCTAGTTTTTTTAAAACATTTTTCCAACATAAATTAGCATGTTGCTAACATGTTTTAACAGCTTGTTAGCATGAATTATTATGTTAATATGATTTAACATGTTGGTAACATGTTTTACCATGTTGTTAAACTGACTTAGCATTTTGTTAGCATTATTTAACATTTTGCTAGCATATTTCTAACATTAATTAGTATTATGCTAACATGATTTAACATGTTGCTAGCATGTTTCAACAATAATTAACATGATTGAACAATTCTAACATGAATTAGCATGTTGTTAGCATGCATTAGCATGTCACTAGCATTATTTAACATTTTGTTAACATGTATTAGCACCTTGCTGGTTTTTTTAGTATTTTTCCAACATAAATTAGCATGTTGCTAACATGTTTTAACAGCTTGTTAGCATGAATTATTATGTTAATATGATTTAACATGTTGGTAACATGTTTTACCATGTTGTTAAACTGACTTAGCATTTTGTTAGCATTATTTAGCATTTTGTTAGCATATTTCTAACATGAATTAGTATTATGCTAACATGATTTAACATGTTGCTAGCATGTTTCAGCATTAATTAACATGATTTAACAATTCTAGCATGAATTAGCATGTTGTTAGCATGAATTAGCATGTCACTAGCATGATTTAACATTTTGTTAACATCTATTAGCACGTTGCTGTTTTTTTAAAAAACATTTTTCCAACATAAATTAGCGTGTTGCTAAAATGTTTTAACAGCTTGTTAGCATGAATTATTATGTTAATATGATTTAACATGTTGGTAACATGTTTTACCATGTTGTTAAACTGACTTAGCATTTTGTTATCATTATTTAACATTTATTATTTAGCAATTCTAGCATTAATTAGCATGTTATTAGCATTAATTAGCATGTCAGTAGCATGATTTAACATTTTGTTAACATGTATTAGCACCTTGCTAGTTTTTTTAAAACATTTTTCCAACATAAATTAGCATGTTGCTAACATGTTTTAACAGCTTGTTAGCATGAATTATTATGTTAATATGATTTAACATGTTGGTAACATGTTTTACCATGTTGTTAAACTGACTTAGCATTTTGTTAGCATTATTTAACATTTTGCTAGCATATTTCTAACATTAATTAGTATTATGCTAACATGATTTAACATGTTGCTAGCATGTTTCAGCATTAATTAACATGATTTAACAATTCTAGCATGAATTAGCATGTTGTTAGCATGAATTAGCATGTCACTAGCATGATTTAACATTTTGTTAACATGTATTAGCACGTTGTTGTTTTTAAAAAAACATTTTTCCAACATAAATTAGCATGTTGCTAAAATGTTTTAACAGCTTGTTAGCATGAATTATGTTAATATGATTTAACATGTTGGTAACATGTTTTACCATGTTTTTAAACTGACTTAGCATTTTGTTATCATTATTTAACATTTATTATTTAGCAATTCTAGCATAAATTAGCATGTTGTTAGCATGAATTAGCATGTCACTAGCATGATTTAACATTTTGTTAACATGTATTAGCACCTTGCTTGGTTTTTTTTTAGTATTTTTCCAACATAGATTAGCATGTTTTAACATGTTTTAACAGCTTGTTGGCATGAATTATTATGTTAATATGATTTAACAAGTTGGTAACATGTTTTACCATGTTGTTAAACTGACTTAGCATTTTGTTAGCATTATTTAGCATTTTGCTAGCATATTTCTAACATGAATTAGTATTATGCTAACATAATTTAACATGTTGCTAGCATGTTTCAGCATTAATTAACATGATTGGACAATTCTAGTTTGAATCAGCATGTTGTTAGCATGTCACTAGCATGATTTAACATGTTGTTAGCATGTTTCAGCATTAATTAACATGATTTAACAATTCTAGCATGAATTAGCATGTTGTTAGCATGAATTAACATGTTGCTAGCATGATTTAACATTTTGTTGGCATGAATTAGCATGTCACTAGCATGATTTAACATGTTGTTAGCATGTTTCAGCATTAATTAACATGATTTAACAATTCTAGCATGAATTAGCATGTTGTTAGCATGAATTAGCATGTCACTAGCATGTTTCAACATTTTGTTGGCATGAATTAGCATTTCACTAACATGATTTAACATGTTGTTAGCATGTTTCAGCATTAATTAACATGATTTAACAATTCTAGCATGAATTAGCATGTTGTTAGCATGACTTAACATGTTGCTAGCATGTGTCAACATTTTGTAAGCATGAATTAGCATGTCACTAGCATGATTTTGCATGAATTAGCAAGCTAACATAATAAAGTTGAAGTGTCTGCAAACATAGTAATTTTTTTTTTAAAGATGCGGCGCTCAAAATAACTTTCAGAACAGTGAAGACCCCGAAAGAACAACAAATATATAAACATGTATTTTATTTACATAAATTTGCATTCACAGTTGTTCACTTTGCCTTGAAGGCGCTTCCTTTTTGCTCTGAAATCTCTCCCAGTAGGCGGAGTCTTCCTCTGTTAGGGGCGTGGCTCTAGACACCAGATCACTGAAACTCAATTGTGTGAACAAAAGGGGCGGAGCTTCACCAAAGGTTCCACCATCCTCCTATAGAACATGCAGACGTACCGATCACAAACTGTGTTGAGCTCTAAAGTCGTGTAATATCGTTAAACTCACGTCAGACGCGCTGATATCTGGTTTCCCCAGCGCCACAGCGACGTGATGATCTTTGTCCAATAAGCTCTCCTGAAAAACAGGGAAAAAGTCCATGCTGAGTCCGTAAAATAAGTGCTAAATGTAAAAGGATGTGTGTGAAGGATCATGTGACACTGAAGACTGGAGTAATGATGATAAATTCAGCTTTGATCACAGGAATAAATTACACTGCACTTTATATTCACATAAAAAGCAGCTGATTTACATTGGAAAAATATATAAGTTTTTATATATTCAAGTTTTATTGCATTTTTGATCAAATAAATGCAGCCCTGGTGAGCAGAAGAGACAGGATGAAAAGCCCAGAGGAATGAAGTACGTGAGCTCAGTCTAGGGAGCGAGAAGACGCCTATGATCTGTGTCACGTTCACACGCTCTGACCACCACTGAGAGACCAAGCACTGCAGGGCTACACACACACACACACACACACACACACACACACACACACACACACACACACACACACACACTGCCCCTAAACCTACCCATCACACACACACACACACACACACACACTGCACCTAAACACCCATCACACACACACACACACACACACACACACACACTGCCCCTAAACCTACCCATCACACACACACACACACACACACACACACACACACACACACACACACACACACACACACTGCCCTAAACCTACCCATCACACACACACACACACACACACACACACACACACACACACACACACACACACACACACACACACACACACACACACACACACACACACACACACACACACATGTACAGTGCGCTAACCTTCTGAGGACTCGCCATAGGCTAATGGTTTTATACTATAAAAACATCAAATGTATCTACACTGCCCTAACCTACACACATCACACACACACACACACACACACACACACACACACACACACACACTGCCGCTAAACCTACACACACACACACACACACACACACGCTAAACCTACCCATCACACACACACACACACACACACCCCTAAACCTACCCATCACACACACACACACACCCCTAAACCTACCCATCACACACACACACACACACACACACTGCCCCTAAACCTACCCATCACACACACACACACACACACACACACACCCCTAAACCTACCCATCACACACACACACACACACACACACACACTGCCGCTAAACCTACCCATCACACACACACACACACACACACACACTGCCCCTAAACCTACCCATCACACACACACACACACACACACACACACTGCCCCTAAACCTACCCATCACACACACACACACCTAAACCTACCCATCACACACACACACACACACACACACACACACTGCCCCTAAACCTACCCATCACACACACACACACACTGCCCCTAAACCTACCCATCACACACACACACACACTGCCTAAACCTACCCATCACACACACACACACACACACACTGCCCCTAAACCTACCCATCACACACACACACACACACACACACTGCCCCTAAACCTACACACACACACACACACACACACACACACACACACACACACTGCACTACTACACACATCACACACACACACACACACACACACACACACACACACACACACACACACACACACACACACACACACACACTACCCATCACAGGAGACTGCTCAGTTTACTTTCTGTGTAAAAACCTCATCCTGTGTGACACACACACACACACACACACACACACACAGCTATTTACATCTCTGTATAACCTACCATCACACGCACACGCACACACACACACACACACACAAATGACTAATTCATTGTGAACACACTTCAAATATCCAGTCCTCGTCCTCTTCATTATCCAGGTGCATTCGTGTCTGGCGGTACACTTGCCCCTCTCGCATCTGATTGGGTGAGATGTGAAACTCCGCCCTCTGCAGGTTGAAGCCCAGCCCTGTGCCAATCGCCTTGATGAAGCTCTCCTTCAGCGCCTTGACGGACAGACACACGGACCAATCACAGGTAATCAGGATATAATCAGAATGGATTTCTTCATGGTATTTACACAGCATGCTAAAAGAATTCACAGAATATAAGAATATACATATAATAATAAAAACCTAAACCTGTATAATGCAACATCCTTTTTAATATATATTTACATCTGATTTCTGATTTAATGTTTATTTAAGTTTAAGTTATGTTATAATATCTTCTTCTTTTATTTTGATATTTATATTATTATTTTATGTACATATATTCCAAGCTTTGGCAATGTTGTATTATTTACAGTCATGCCAATAAAGACATTTTGAATTTGAATATATATATATATATATATATATATATATATATATATATATATATATATATATATATACAGTACTGTGCAAAAGTCTTAGGCTCGCCACACAGAAAGTGTGTTTAAGCCAGTTCTTTATATATTTTACTGCAGTGTGTCAGTAGGAAATATCAGTTTACATTTCCAAACCTTCATTTTGCAATTAATTGTAATAATCCAGTGAGATTTTGTTGTTGTCCGATCTCATGTTCATCGAGTCTGTCTGTGATCACATGAAGAAACAGAACAAACTGAGACGGACTAAATCCAGAAGAACTGAGGAACGTCTCCCAGACACTTGAGGAACCCTTCCTGCAGAACTACAGCACTGGGAAAAGATCAGGCATTCGTCAGAATGCTTTAAAGTGAGAATGCTGTCAGAAATAATAACATAAATAGCTTTTATTTATGAATGAACTTCTATGAACTCAATCAAATGGATATTTGGGGTGAAGACCCTTTGTCTCCTGCATCTCTTCCTACACCTGTTCCTGTAGTTCTGCAGGAAGGGTTCCTCAAGTGTCTGGGAGACGTTCCTCAGTTCTTCTGGATTTAGTCCGTCTCAGTTTGTTCTGTTTCTTCATGTGATCACAGACAGACTCGATGAACATGAGATCGGATCGGATCTCCATGAGGAGCACAGAGTCTATTGACAGACTCTTTATACATACAAAAATCTCAATGGATTATTAAAAATAATGGCAATTCATTTATAAATGTAAACTGATATTTCCTACTGACACACTACAGCAAAAGAT
>CM040911.1:45133878-45248878 GCA_023029165.1 Gobiocypris rarus
CACTTACTGGTCAGCGGCTATGCCGCCCATACGCAAACAAACTGCGATGCACTGTGTATTCTGACACCTTTCTATCAGAACCAGCATTAACTTCTTGAGCAGTTTGAGCTCCAGTAGCTCGTCTGTTTGATCGGACCACACGGGCCAGCCTTCGCTCCCCACGTGCATCAATGAGCCTGAGCCGCCCATGACCCTGTGGCCGGTTCTCCACTGTTCCTTCCTTGGAGCACTTTTGATAGATCCTGACCACTGCAGACCGGGAACACCCCACAAGAGCTGCAGTTTTGGAGATGCTCTGACCCAGTCGTCTAGCCATCACAATTTGGCCCTTGTCAAACTCGCTCAAATCCTTACACTTGCCCATTTTTCCTGCTTCTAACACATCAACTTTGAGGACAAAATGTTCACTTGCTGCCTAATATATCCCACCCACTAACAGGAGCCGTGATGAAGAGATCATCAGTGTTATTCACTGGTCATAATGTTATGCCTGATTGGTGTATTATATATCTATCTCATTTCAATTTTAGTGATCTTATTTGACAAAAACTGTACTTTTATATCATCAATGCGTTGTGTACAATGTGAAATTGTAAATAATGTAAAATAACAACAGTAAATGAAAAGTAATATGACCACATGAAATGAAGGGCAAAATAAAGTTATAACACTGTTTATTTATTATTATTATAATTGTTTATTATTATAACATTTATTATTATTTTAACATATATTATTTTAGCGTTTGATGTCACTCGTAAAAGTCTTATCTATCACCCACCATGGCAGATTTCGCGTCTTTGGCGAACACGAACTGCCCGATTCGCTCTTTCTCCTCCGGCTGGATGCACCGGGCCGCCAGTGTCCACTCGGATCGGGTCGGTACCCACGAACCGCAGCGGAACGCCCACCGGACCCCGTCCATTCCGGACAACAACTACTGTTAATGTCCTATAGTGCTACTAGAAAAAATGCACATAATTAATGCCTGTTAATAAATAGCAAAATAGCGATTTAATATTATTTAATAATATGTATTTAATTATAATTACATATTGTCTTTATATTGGCGTCATTTGTTTTGCTGTCTACCGTACGCCTGTACATGTGTTCCAAAACACTCACAGGATTCCGGAAGAATATGCTGTGGGCGGGGCTGAACAGTCAGTATTTCACTTGATTGGTTGACGGAAAGGGGCGGTGACGCTCATTGACCAATGGTGCAGGGGATTCGCGCGTTGTCGGAAGTGTTCGGCTCAGTTCGGCAACGTTGTGGAGGCGGAGCGAGACGCGTGTGGATGGAGTGGATGATGCTTTTCTCCACCGGTGAGTGTTTGAATAAATAATCAAATAACCGTCACTGTATTGTGTGGTGTCTATTATGGCGTTTATTTTATATATTGAGCCATAAATGTGCGAAGCATAATAGTATAGGTGCCTGTAGAGGACGTTTCTGGCGACATGTTTGTAATTGAACTGCAAAAACAACCGCCGTACTGATGTGTTTATGTTTGATATAAATTATGTTTTATTAGCATACTGATCAGCATACAGTATATGGATACACCTGACTAACTATACCCGTGTAACCTTATTTTCCATCAAAAACACCATAGTTACTACAGTTATTCACTTACAAAAAAGTACTGTGGTTGTACTATGGTATCGGATGGTAATATCAAGGTACTGCATGGCTACCATTCAATTATCATGTTATTTAACTTACATGATACTCGTTGCTTAAAATAATACAATGGTAATACAATGATATATTTGCAAAAACGTATAGTACCATAGTGATTTTTTTTGTCGTGTTATTACGTTGTAAAATCTTGTTCAAACTTTATTTGAACCAGAGCCTTTAAAAAAAAACGTGTTTTCAACGGCTCTGATTTGAACAAGATATACTGTATATCTTGTATATATATATATATATATATATATATATATATATATATATATATATATATATATATATATATATATACATAGTGTATATAGTGTATATTATATAAATCATATATATATATATATATATATATATATATATATATATATATATATATATATATATATATATAATTTTGTTCAGCATCGCATTAAATTGATCAAATTTAAAGGTTTGTTTGAACTTCTATTAATCAAAGAAACCCGGAAAAAAAAAACGTATCACAGTTTCCACACAAATATGAAATAACTGTTTTGAACGTTATTAATAAGACTTTTTTTTGTATGTATCAAATCATATTAAAAGATTTTTGAAGGATCATGTGACACTACTGTAGTAATGATGCTGAAAATTCAGCGTTGATCACAGGAATAAAATGTATTTGAATATATATTCACATTGAAAACAACTATTTTGAATTTTAATAATATTTTTTAAAAAATACAGTTTTTATTGCATTTTTTTAATCAATTAAGTGCAGGCTTAAAGCGCATAAGATACTTTTTTCTGAAACAATAAAAAAACTCACACTTTTGAATCTCTCTTTATAAATATACAGAATAAATCTGTTTTCTGTTTTTTTTGTGCGCACAAAATAATGTACAGTTTGATTCTTTCAGATATTACTGATATTTATTGCATGTAAATAAACCTTTGTGTGTTTTTTTGTTGTTGTAGGAGATCTGTGTTAGACATCCGCTCTGATGTGTGTCAACATGAACTTGAAATTGTGTCTGGATTGACAGAAATCTTTCAGCATCCAATCATTTCTCCGTATCCGATCACCTCCAGCATGGACTTCCTGCAGATGAAGCACCTGAAGAGGAAGAGGAAGAGTAACTACAGCGTGAAGGAAACTCAGACTCTCATCCGGGAGATCCACAAGCGACGTGAGATTTTGTTCTCCCGGCAGCAGAACATGGCCATCAACGAGCTGAAGCGGCGCGCGTGGGAAGAGGTCGCGGACAGCGTTAACGCGCTGGGCGAGGGGGAGCTGCGGACGGCGGCCGAGGTCAAGCGGCGCTACCTGGACTGGCGCGCCCTCATGAAGCGAAAGCAGCTTCAGGCCGAGTTGGCGTCGGGGTTGAAGCAGGAATTTGAATCTTCGTCTCCGGATAATGAAGCGTCTCTGGGTGGTGGTGACCAGTCGCTGGACCTCAGTGGGTTTTCTAAAGACTCGTCGTGCGACTGGCAGGACCTGCCGGACCTCGGGGAGCCCAGCACCCACACGCCTGGGGTCAAAATGGAGGACGATGAGGCCAGCAGCTACAGAGTATGTACTGGGCACAGATACACACTTTTTCAAATTCATCCCACAGCTTTCTTCAGATTGTCCTTTTGCTTCGGTTCAAGTAATCCTCAAAAGTCATCAAGCTTTTTGTTACACCAAACGGTTCGATTTGGGGTCCGTTCAAATGTTTTACTAAATTAATATTTTTATTTAGCAAGGATGCATTCATTTGATCAAAATTGACAGTAAAGACATTTATAATGTTACAAACGATTTCTATTTCCAATAAATGCTGTTCTTTTGAACTTTCTTTTCATCATCAGTGTTTTCAACACTGTAATAATAGTCATAAATGTTTATTGAGCAGCAAATCAGTATTAACATAATTTCTGAAGGAGAGAATGAGATTTCTTTGGGGGAAAAAAGACATCTTACTGACATCAAACTTTTGAACAAGCGCTTGACAACTCCGAGGATTAGGCCTTGGATTTCCTGGCATTAATGAGGCATTATTGGCAATATTATTGTATATTGACATGATATTTATCTTTGCTAAAATACCACTCAAACCTACCCTATGCAACTTTTTATGGTCAATTTAAATAATGAGCAAATACATCATAAACCATCTTCCAAACTGTGTTAATGCCTTACCCCAAACCTCCATGGTAAGCCAAATAATAATTATTTATATTTTAGAGTTGTTAGTACGGATTTCCAGGGAAACGGCGTACTTATGTCATTTGTCTGGGAGTGTTTATCGCATATCTCTAAATTAAGGAAAGAAGGTCAGGTTGCTACTACATATATGCAGTGGAAGTAGCTTGAAGCCACAACAACTGATCCTCAAACCCAAAAAGAGTTTGCAAGCAAGAAGGGAAAACTGTAACACCTGTAATAAACCATGAATAAACATCACACATGGGTGTCGTAAGAAAAAAAAATTGTGAATGGGTGATTTTAGATGCAGTATTCACTGTTTTTGTTCTGTTTCAGCAGCAAAAATAGTTTCAAGATCACAGAAGAACCATAGCACATCTCACACAGCAACACTCAACCGTGTTTTATTACTGACAGAACCAGCGTTTTGAACGAATCGGTTGAGGCAATGACCCATTCATAAACAACTGCCTCGTTCCTTAACGAATCAGCCGTTTGAACGAATCGTTTGAATGAATGACTCATTAAGACGGTCGCCTGCCGCCACCTATTGGCGGTTTAGTTTTGTGTTTAAAAGTATCATTCTTTCCAACATTTCTTATTTGAAAAATTGAAAATATATTAAAAACAATATCATAACATTATTTAATGCCATTGTAATTTTTCAGTGTAAATTATTTAATTTGATTGGTAACAGCCCTATAGTGTCCTATTTTTCAAATGTAATATATTCTTCATCTTTCATTTTAAATTCAAAAATTTTATTAATATATTTAAAACGATTAGTGGAAAAATGCCCTTTATAAAGATTGAAAAGGCTTAATGTCGAGCCCTGCACCAAATTATTTATAGTGTATTTAATAGTGTTGGGGGAAAGGTTGTCTGGCTATTACCATACCAAGCTCAATTTAAGATTGAACATTGGTCTGGGGAGTCTGCTCTGTATTTTCTACTGCACAAGAGGCGTGATCAACGGGCATAGTTCAAATGACTCTGTACGCAATTGGATAGTCCTTCAACCAATCAGACCGGAAGAGGTGTGATCAACGAGAATAATGACTCGGTATGCAGTTGTGTTAAACCCGCCAATAGCGCGCCAGTCAGTGATTGGTTCCCGCAAAAGTGTAACAGAAGCAGTAAAAATTAATGTACTCCCTTTTCCCATCACATATCAGATCGGAAGGGCATTTATTTTCAATAAAAATTAAGAAAATATTAGAAAAGTGAAAATAAAGTTTCTAACGTGTGTTTAATAAAGTGTTTATTGGTTTGGGGTAGGTAAACAGACATGCGCTGATTATAGATGGTAAAAGTGAGTGGTTCCAATATCATTTGCCTTAAAAAGTTGGTGGGTCTTGTCCCACCCAAATACAATGGTTCCGACGGCCATGACTAGGTTCTCAAAACAATATTTCAGTTTGTAACAATCTCGAAACCAGTTACTATTTTGGTCTATTTGCCTATAAATAGCCTTGTCAAGTTATAGATTTCAACATAATTCTGTTCTCATGTAATTTACTAAAACAATCCTCTGAAAGTAACTTGTAGTTCTATGCCTCAACCACTAGAACATGAAGTTGAAATTGTGTCATGAACTGAGAAATACAATTTTCCTTTAGCTTTTGACATATAAGAGACCATCAGACTATAAGAATATCCTGTACGTTTCAGAACCTAAAACATCCTTGTTAGTCCAAAAACAGCTTTTATTGTAACCAAGCCCTGAGTAGTGTTGTCAAAAGTACCGACCGCGATACCAAATCCGTACTGAAATTTTAAAAACGTGATGCTTTGAGCGCTGTTGAGCGCAATCATAAACACCTCTGACTGGCCATCGTGCTCACGCGCTCATATGGCCAGTCAGAGGTGTTTACAATTACAGCTCAACAGCGCTCAAAGCGTCACATATTTAAAACTTCAGTACCGATTTATCGAGGTCGATACTTTTGACAACACTAGTCCTGAGATCGACTCATTGTAAAATGTGCCTATAATATATAGATGAAAGACCGCCTCTGCAGAAGAAGATCAACACCTACTTCACCTACATTTCAACATTGGCCCCGCCCACTTGCGTGTTAGTGAGATGACGAGGAGAGAAGAGCGATACAGGTTCACTGGACTACAAATAACATTACTTTCCAAACGATCCTAATGCTAGGACTGTGCTTATTTATTTTCAACTATGTGAATGTCTCAGTTGAGCATTATTTATTTGTACTTGCTACATTTCACTGTGGATTCTTTGGTAAATCAGTCCCAATTTCGCCGCAGGCGAATTCTAATGCCTGATCTGGGACCAGTGATTTCTGATATGATTCATGTACAGTCAGATCAGTGTCAGTAAATCAAACCTGTGACTAAATGCTCAACTTCACATCATTTCTCTTAGTAGGATGAAAATAATCTGTTATTTAAACCGTGATTGGACTATATATAGAAAGCGATCAAAGAACGCTCGCTTTACAATCGCTGGATCTAAATATAATGCTAGAATCAACACTCTTCAGGATTAGTTGATATTAAGAGCTATAAAAGTAAAAATGTGCTAAACGTTTTTGAAAGTTAAATATGTAATACTTCGCTATTTCATATGCAAAGGTATTAGCCAATCACAGCAGTGGGCGTTTACTCTGAAGTCTCACAGCAGCTAATCACAGCAGTGGGTGTTTACACTGAAGTCTCACAGCAGCCAATCACAGCAGTGGGTGTTTACACTGAAGTCTCACAGCAGCCAATCACAGCAGTGGGCGTTTACACTGAAGTCTCACAGCAGCCAATCACAGCAGTGGGCATTTACACTGAAGTCTCACAGCAACCAATCACAGCAGTTGGCGTTTACACTAAAGTCTCACAGCAGCCAATCACAGCAGTGGGCATTTACACTGAAGTCTCACAGCAGCCAATCACAGCAGTGGGCATTTACACTGAAGTCTCACAGCAGCCAATCACAGCAGTTGGCGTTTACACTAAAGTCTCACAGTAGCCACGCCCCTTCAAACAGAGCAATTAAAATCAGAGGTTAAAATCTGGGTAAGAAAAATGCCTTTAATTTCTAAATTATGACATTTTTAATGTAAAAATCAAACAAGCATTATAAGTGTGCCCCAGGAAACATTATAAAACAATGCAGTTCATGACCCATTTAAATTAAAGTACTGTCTGACTAAAAGCTACCCTTTAAAATCATCCTTTCATTACTGCTGACTTTGTGTTTCTATTTGTAATTTGTCTGTAGTTGGAAGCGGAGGTTGGAGAAGGTGGGGATGGTGAGAAATTTATAATGTATTATAGAAATGGTAAAGGTTGTCTGGTTATTACCATACCAAGCCCAATTTAAGATTGAACATGTCTGGGGAGTCTGCTCTGTATTTTCTACTGCACAAGAGGCGTGATCAGCGCTGGTGGCGCTGGAGAGGCAGAGACTGGACCTGGAGAAACACCGCTTGCAGGTGGAGTCCGAACGATTGCAGGTGGAGAAAGAGCGCCTCCTGGTGGAGAAGGAGAGGTTACGACAGGGGGAAGTGGAAAGAGAGAGGTTGCAGCTGGAGAAGGAACGTCTGCAGGTGGAGCGAGAACGGTTACGACTGGTCTTGCAACAAAACACGCCGCTCCAGCAGAGCCCCGCCCCCTCGACCTCTGTAGCCACGCCCACAACATCGTCCTCTGCCCCCTCGTCATCCTCATTGGACGGAGAGAAGGACAGGAAGCTGGTTTGGCCAATGGCAGTGGATTTGGAGGCAGAGAAGCTTAAGTTAGAGAAAGAGCGTCTTCTACTGGAGAAAGAGAGACTGCAGTTCTTCAAGTTTGAGTCGGGCAGACTGCAGATTGAGAAAGAGCGACTGCAGGTGGAGAAAGAGAGGCTGCAGCTTCATAAAGATGGACAACAGATGGCGCTGCACTCGTGAAACACCATAGATACAGTTGGGTAGGGAGAAAAATCATTGTTTCCATATTTGGCCAATTCATTCCTGTAGGGAAAAACTAAAACATTTGTTTTTGTCAGACATTTGAAAAAATAAGCAGAAAGAAGTCAAGCAGTTAAAGAATGAATGCGTGAATTAGGGTTGCAAAGGGGCTGAACATTTCCGATACATTTCCAGAAACTTTCTAAAAGTTTCTTACAAATTTCAGAAAACTCCTGGAAACTTTGCAACCCTAGCACGATTGAATGCAAGCAGTTCATAAACAAGATGGTAAGAGGACTCGCTTCTGAACGTGTGCAGTAGTAGCATATTTTATATATATTTCATATTCATAGGTAAATATGAAATATGATAAGTAAAGTACCTCGTTCCACAATAAAACAAAAGAAAGCTGTGATTCCATATCATCTAGTTGTTGAATTGCTTGTCTTCAGTGCTGTTATTGTTAACTAAAATTAAAACTTTTAGAAATCGTTAAAGTAGTAAAATTCCAAAACTTTATATATATATATATATAGAGAGAGAGAGAGAGAGAGAGAGAGCGATAAAATAATTAAAAGGACAAAAACACATAACAGAATTACCGGAACTTAAACTAAAATGAAAACTGAACATATAAATGCTAATTCAATATAAAAGTAACAATAATGAATACTATAATAAACAAAAAAATTAAGCCTTTTTTTGATTTGATTTAATTCCATCAAAGTGAATTGAATAATCCTTACTTATTATGAATAAGGTATTTTTAAATGAGTAAATACACTAGAGTTTAATCAAATCTGTTGTATAAATCTTTTTTATTATGAATACAAATCACATAAACTAAATGATCCAATCCCTTGTTCCATTAAGATTTATACTAAATGTTTTAAGCTCAATTTTTTTAATTCATAATATAAATAATATGTAATGCTTATTCAATTCAATTTGATGGAATTTTACTATGACCTGAAATGTGTTAATCTTGAAAAAAAAGGCTTTCTTGAGTGTATTATTAAAATATTGTCTTTCAGTTTATTTAATGTTGTTGGCAGAAACAGTAAAAAATCTGCAAAATAGCCAAATTGTACTGTATATTTCTCTCATTTTTACAGAAATGAATGGTCATCTATGGTAAACAGGATTTATAGACACGCCTCCGGTGTGTGACGTGTTTCTGACTGTATCTATAGATCAGGTCGGCCCACACGATTGCCTTCTGCTCATGCAAAACAACTCGTGAGACGGTTTTATGCTTGAGTATTGTGTGTATTGATATCTTGTAGAAATGTATGCAGAAGTATCCGAATGCAGATACTTCTGATTAACTCTTTACAAGATGTTATGTGTGTTGTTACCACACCGTGTTTAATGTACAGAGTATAACAGAGAGCTTAAAAAATAGCTGTATTGTGTAAGGGCTCTTATGTATTCACACTACAGGATGGATGGGGACCAAATCTGGGGCCTCATTTATCTGGAATCATGGTAAATGTGAGTGTATGGTAATGTCCAAATTGTTCTTATAAACGATTTATACGTTCGTATGCACAGACGTGAGGCCACGCTTTTATTGTGAAACAGGTTTTTCTGAAAGCGGTTTCAGATTGTGCAAACATAGATAAATGTGTTTGCAAAACTACAGGTGCGCAGACTGTTCGCTTATTTATGCTCATGTAACCGAGGCCAGCTAGTAGTCACTGTGTGAGCCTTTAGCCTGCTTGTTAGAGCGTCTGACTCCCATGCCGGTGGACCTCGGGCTTGGAGCGGGGCGTTTTTAAACAGGAGGGGGTACATTGGTCCCGTGATCCTTATGGGAGTGAGGTTTAGGGGGGTGAGTGTAACGGAGGCCAGCAAGTAGTTGCTGTGCGAGTAAACCTCACTCCCCTGATATCAAGAGTTGCTCTAGTGACTGATGCTAGAGGTTGCAGCCTTTAGCCTCCTTGTTAGAACTCTCATGCCGGCGGACCCGGGTTTGAGTCCCGCTTGGAGCGGGGTGGTTCGAACAGGAGGGTTACTCTCACAAACATGAATATAAAAAGAAAAATCTCATATTTCACTTCATAGTCAAGAGTAGTCAATATAGTTATCGTTATAGCTGTAAACGTGCCTTTAAGGCTTTTTTTCTTTTGATTTTGAGGTGAAACATGACATGTTCTTCACAGGTTTCGTGAGATAAAGGCCTGTAATGTGAATGTAGTCTGTGTTTGTGTGTATGTGTAGTTGTTTTCAGGCCCTGATGACCCCTGAAGTTCAGCTGTTGAGTGCTTGTTGGTTTTGTCTGTTTCTGTGGTCGTGCAATTCCTGCCACATCCGCGTTTATGCATCATATCCAGTCGACGTTTATTTCTCATTTTTTTACAGTTTCATGATCATTTATTCTTTCTTCCGAGAGCGTGGTTCTTAGGCCTGTCTCACACATCTCACATAAGCAGTGCACATTCATTTTGGCAAGTAGAGTTTCAAATCTGTACATTTTACACTGAACTTCAGCAGAAAATCTAGTGAAAATAATCTGTGAACCTATTTATCAGCATGACCAGTTTACTTTCTAAAAAGTAGACATGCAGATAACTATGGAAGCTTGTATAGAATAAGAATAAAGTAATTTTAAAGATGATAATAATCTCATAATTCTTTTTTCTTATATCTTGCAATTCTGACTTTATAACTCGCAAATGTGACTTTATATCACGCGATTCTGAGAGAAAAAGTCTAAATTGTGATGTAAAAAGTCTAAATTACCTCTTAATTTTTTATTCAGTGGCGGAAACAAGCTTTCATAGATGATGAATTAAATGCAGAAACATGTAAAGTTCTTCTTTTTTGTTGGGACAAAAATATGTCCACATGCAATGAAATATAAAAAAACACTTTCTATGCAGTAAATTGGACTGAATCCACATGATTTAAAGGGATAGTTCATGCAAAGATTATCATTCTGTCATTTACTCACCTTACCCTATTCCAAAACTTCATGACTTTCGTCTGTGGATCACGAAACAAGATATCTTGGGTGAGTAAATCATGAATTTTCATTTTGGATGAACTGTCTCTTTAAGAAGTGTGTATCTCCACGTCAGGTTTGGGTTTCATCCTGCATAAATGAATACTTCTTAATAACGCACCCCTAATTTATGGGGTGTTAGTAAAGGAAACACTTCATAGTAATGAGTTTATTTGTGTCGAGTTGCTCTGAGCAGACGCGGGTGTGTGAAACGGGCCGCACGGTTCAGTTCAGCTTCTCTCTGGCATTTCTAAAGAAGTGGAAAACCAAAGCTCTCTGGTGCCATCGTTTCTAATTGTTGTCTTTGAAGCCATTGAATATGTTTTCATGCTCAGATGAAGGTGGTGTATTTTGAAGACTAAAGGTTTTATGGATGTTTAGTTTTTGTGAGCTGGTGCTGTTAGTGTTGATGGACTCAGAAATGTGTGTTTTATTGTACTGTGTGTGCAATACGTAAATGGTGTATGTATGTATGTATGTGTGTGTGTGTGTGTGTGTGTGTGTGTGTGTGTGTTTGTGTGTGTGTGTGTGTGTGTGTGTGTGTGTGTGTGTGTGTGTGTGTGTGTGTGTGTGTGTGTGTGTGTGTGTGTGTGTGTGTGTGTGTGTTTTAAATGTATGATCCAGATGTGGCAAAGCACAAAAATAAATAGAATTTAAAGAATTTAAATGGTCGTCTGAACCCAGTTTTCTCTTTTCTGTTCAAACAGCAAGCCTTGAATGCTCTAAACTAGTTTAATTTCAAAATGCTCAATAAAGGGTTTTTCATAGTACAACGTCAATGAATGCTCTCATTTCAAAACATCAAGGAAAACTGGCTTTTATTTTTCTCTTTTAATAAATTCTTTGAGAAACGTTCTGTTTAAAGACGACCTGTTATACTTTTTTACACAGTCTTGATGTTGTTTTTGTGCTCTACTAGAACAGGAACATTCATGCTTGAATGTTCATAAAATGCCTTATTTTCCTCATATTCTCCATTGTTGCGGCTCCTCTCTTCCCTGTCTATCAGGAACGCTCTGTTTAGTTCCAGTTTCTATGAAGCCCCTCCTCCTGAAAAGCACTGTGACATTACACATTAAAATAAGATGGAGATGGAAAATGTGGTGGAAACAGTGTTTCTCATAGAAATATTTATGGGAAGAGAGAATATTCTGGTCAGATCTGTAAATACATTCCCTGCTCTGATATCAGTATAATTCAGTTCTCTTTTCTAGTACTTGAAGCTCAAAGATGTCTGTATTTCTAACAAAAGTGTTTGTGTTAGTCCACATGAAGCCCACGGGATTGCAAGCAAGCAGTCTGGGAGAAGGAGACAAGCTCAAAACACAAGCGTATGATGATGTGGGAAGGAATGGAAATCTCCAGAGAAAACCGTATTCCCCCCGATGAAAGGATGTGTCTGTCTGTAAGTGAGAATGAGCGAGATCCGGCCGCCAGATTCCTCCCGGTCTTTCTTTAATACCATCTGAAGTTCTATTGTGTTTTATAAAGTCTGGATTATACCTCAGTCAGTTGACAGTCGGCAGGGTCTGCTGGTTCTTCGCACCTCTTTATATGATCCAGGGATCTTGAGTTTCTGTATCATAATGTTGATGTTGCATCTGGTCTCCCTTCTGGGAAAAAGGGGTTTCTAGGGCTTTGTTTACACCTGGTTTAGATGTGTTTGGTCGATCGGATCACAAGTGGACGAGGGAGACACATTCCCATTTACACCTGGTTTTTTAATCCGTCTCTTTTGTCCATTTTCAACCACTTATGTCCTGATTTCTTCAAGCGGAGGGTCTATGGATAGTCTGGGATACACCAGACCAAGCTCAATTTAAGATTGAACATTGGTCTGGGGAGTCTGCTCTGTATTTTCTACTCCACAAGAGGCGTGATCAACGGGCATAGTTCAAATGACTGTACGCAATTGGATAGTCCTTCAACCAATCAGACCACAAGAGGTGTGATCAACGAGAATAATGACTCGGTATGCAGTTGTGTTAAACCGCCAATAGCGCAGTTGGTGGATAAGCCGGTCTGTGATTGGTTCCCGCAAAAGTGTAAAAGAAGCAGTTGAAATTAATGTATGGGTTTCCAGACTGAGTTGCAGGGCGAAATCAAATCGCAGGCAGAGGCAGATCAGGCTGGGTTTACCCAGTCTGGTCTATGGAACACAATTTACATATGAACATGTTCGAAGACAGTGGAAAAACATACAAAGAGTATATTCTGCTCTGAAAGACACGAGACCAGCCGAATGCTATGAGTGTGTGTTAGGAATCAGGAATGGCGTGTCAACATTGTGCTGGTACATTTTTCCTTCTTCAACCAAACTTGGGTCTCCAGCCTTTAAATGGTGTATGTCCCATAATGTGTGTGTGTGTGTGTGTGTGTGTGTGTTTGTGTGTGTGTGTGTGTGTATTCTAACACATGAGCATCTACACTACGAAAGTGAAAGATGGATTCTGAAATCCACTACCACTTCAATATATATATATATATATATATATATATATATATATATATATATATATATATATATATATATATATATATATATATATATATATATATATATATATATATATATCCTACTTAAATTCATTATCAAAGCCTCAATCAATATTCATCCTCCTATATAATTATCATGATTTTAATGATTCTTTCTAGTTATGATTTTGCTTATATCAAGAGGACAAATTATTGTTTCTTCCTTTATATTTTCTAAAAGTTTGTATTTGGTCTCTGAGTGGTGACGGCTTCCAGAGATTAAATATGGAGTTGTCTTTCAATTTATTTTATTTCATTTTATATTTCCTTTTACTGAAACACTAAAGAATCCAGATGAATATTGCCTGTACTACTGTCTGTAGCTCTACTAAGAGAAAGCATATGCTATCAGTATGTTTTGGGAACATTTTGGATTAGAGCTTAATCAGCTCCAACCTTAAAGAGACTGTGTATCTGTGTATGTGTGCAATATTCTGTGTTACAGATCAGTATTGGAGGTGGTCAATGGGCACCCTAAGATGTTTTTCTGGACAAGCTGGTGCCTGCTCCAGACCTGGAAGGTCACTGAAAGCGTCAACAGGTGACGTGTATGGCTAAAGTGCATCTGATTAACTGACCATGTGTGGAAATTTACCATGAATGTGTATTTTCTCTGAGCCAACCAGAATCATCCACCTTGAAGTAATGACTGGGCTAGACCTTGAAAACAGCATAACTGTTGGAACAATTGTATTTACGGTACAACGAGAGGGAGCGCGGCCTACAAACTCCTTGTGAGACTTGAAGCTGGCTTCTGCTGATGAAACCGCAAACTATTCTTCAGTAAACATTTTCTTTAATTAATCGTACTCCTGACTCTTGGTCTTCATTCTTCACTACTGGTCACTGGGTCTAAACTGTTAACCCCTAAAAAAAGCAATCCGGTTAAATGTGTTTTCGCCTCTGGAAGTGGTTGAAAGTGGACAAGCTCAAAACGTTTTAGACCCCGCTTACACCTGTATTTAACATCGTCCACTTGTCATCCGACTGACTGAAACACATCTTTATACCAGCTGTAAACATGGAATTGGAGGGTCTTGGCTGGTCCAGGTTAGTAGACCATCTTGTACCAGCAACAAGCCATATGGTTATACATTGAAGGGTCCAATTTTCACCATTTACTATACGACTTTTGCCTCAATAAACTCCTAATAATGGCTTAATAGTTAGTAAGGTATTAAGCAATGTAGAAAATGGTCATGCAGAATAAAGGAATTAATATGTGCTTTATATGCATGCTAGCAAGCAACTAATTAATAGTGAGAATTGGGGCAAAGTGTGCTTGGAGAAGTGTTACCAAAATTAAACTAAACACTTTTAAAGACTGAAATTGTATTTTATTGTAGAACATACTGCAATAATCTGTTTTATTTCCATCTTTGTAGTGTGCCAGTGAACATCTTCATGCTGTTTTTGGAGAATGATGTCAGGTAGTTAATGACCTGCGAGTGAGTCATTGCTGATGTGTCGGGCTGGTTGAGAGTGAGTGTTTTGAAAGCAACACAGAGTCACAGTGTTTCTTCATTTTGGGAAACCAAATGGTTCTCTCTGCATATTAATCTGGTTAAGAAGAAATTATCCTACCATACAAAAATTCACACATGCATGTATTGCTAAAGTTACTCTGAGTGTAGTTTGTTGATAGTGTGAACTAACATTAAAGGAACAGTTCACCCAAATGTATCATCATTTAAAATAATGCTTCACAGAACAAAGAAATTCTGGCTTGGAACGACATGAGGGTGTGCAAGACATTGTTTTAGAAAGTTTCTAGCTGGTCATTAACTGGTTATACCAGTTTAAGGTGTGTGCGTGTGTTTGAAGAAAAAACAAGTTAATGACCAGCCAATGAGTCAATTCTGATGTGTCTTGGCTGGTTGAGATAAATGTTTTGAAAGCGCTGTGTTTTATACATTTTGGGCGAGCCAACCTGAAAATAGTTTACTTATAACTGACTGTTTATTTTTAACTGATGCATCAAAATCTGTCTCTGAAAGTTTTAATTTAGCTGGGAAAAACAACACAAAATGGGAAAAGAGTTTGGCCATGGTGAAGTGAATCCACGTTGTGTGCAAGAAATGGTGTTTCAGTCAATGATTTCAACCAAATTTTGGTACATTTACTCATTTAAACAAAAAGAACAAAATTCTCACATACATTCATTAATAATGTGGCTGTGAGTACAAAACAAAGAAGTTTGATGAAAGTTTGTCGGTATTTTTCTGAAGTCGTGTGAACTAGCCTTAATATACGTATATACACTCACCTAAATTATTATTAGGAACACCATACTAATACTGTGTTTGACCCCCTTTCGCCTTCAGAACTGCCTTAATTCTACTGGCATTGATTCAACAAGGTTCTGAAAGCATTCTTTAGAAATGTTGGCCCATATTGATAGGATAGCATCTTGCAGTCGATGGAGATTTGTGGGATGCACATCCAGGGCACGAAGCTCGTTCCACCACATCCCAAAAGATGCTCTATTGGGTTGAGATCTGGTGACTGTGGGGCCATTTTAGTACAGTGAACTCATTGTCATGTTCAAGAAACCAGTTTGAAATGATTGGAGCTTTGTGACATGGTGCATTATTCTGCTGGAAGTGGCCATCAGAGGATGGGTACATGGTGGTCATAAAGGGATGGACATCAGGAAACAATGCTCAGGTAGGCCGTGGCATTTAAACGATGCCCAATTGGCACTAAGGGGCCTAAAGTGTGCCAAGAAAACATCCCCACACCATTACACCACCACCACCAGCCTGCACAGTGGTAACAAGGCATGATGGATCCATGTTCTCAAGCCATATTCTGACTCTACCATCTGAAGGGTCAATTTTCACCCATTTACTATACTTTTTTGCTCAATAAACTCCTAATAATGGCTTAATAGTTAGTAAGGTATTAAGCAATGTAGAAAATGGTCATGCAGAATAAAGGAATTAATATGTGCTTTATATGCATGCTAGCAAGCAACTAATTAATAGTGAGAATTGGGGCAAAGTGTGCTTGGAGAAGTGTTACCAAAATTAAACTAAACACTTTTAAAGACTGAAATTGTATTTTATTGTAGAACATACTGCAATAATCTGTTTTATTTCCATCTTTGTAGTGTGCCAGTGAACATCTTCATGCTGTTTTTGGAGAATGATGTCAGGTAGTTAATGACCTGCGAGTGAGTCATTGCTGATGTGTCGGGCTGGTTGAGAGTGAGTGTTTTGAAAGCAACACAGAGTCACAGTGTTTCTTCATTTTGGGAAACCAAATGGTTCTCTCTGCATATTAATCTGGTTAAGAAGAAATTATCCTACCATACAAAAATTCACACATGCATGTATTGCTAAAGTTACTCTGAGTGATTGGTTGATTAGATAATGTGAACTAACATGAAAGGAACAGTTCACCCAAATGTATCATCATTTAAAATAATGCTTCACAGAACAAAGAAATTCTGGCTTGGAACGACATGAGGGTGTGCAAGACATTGTTTTAGAAAGTTTTTAGCTGGTCATTAACTGGTTATACCAGTTTAAGGTGTGTGCGTGTGTTTGAAGGAAAAACAAGTTAATGACCAGCCAATGAGTCAATTCTGATGTGTCTTGGCTGGTTGAGATAAATGTTTTGAAAGCGCTGTGTTTTATACATTTTGGGCGAGCCAACCTGAAAATAGTTTACTTATAACTGACTGTTTATTTTTAACTGATGCATCAAAATCTGTCTCTGAAAGTTTTAATTTAGCTGGGAAAAACAACACAAAATGGGAAAAGAGTTTGGCCATGGTGAAGTGAATCCACGTTGTGTGCAAGAAATGGTGTTTCAGTCAATGATTTCAACCAAATTTTGGTACATTTACTCATTTAAACAAAAAGAACAAAATTCTCACATACATTCATTAATAATGTGGCTGTGAGTACAAAACAAAGAAGTTTGATGAAAGTTTGTCGGTATTTGCTGAAGTCGTGTGAACTAGCCTTAATATACGTATATACACTCACCTAAATTATTATTAGGAACACCATACTAATACTGTGTTTGACCCCCTTTCGCCTTCAGAACTGCCTTAATTCTACGTGGCATTGATTCAACAAGGTGCTGAAAGCATTCTTTAGAAATGTTGGCCCATATTGATAGGATAGCATCTTGCAGTTGATGGAGATTTGTGGGATGCACATCCAGGGCACGAAGCTCCCGTTCCACCACATCCCAAAGATGCTCTATTGGGTTGAGATCTGGTGACTGGGGGCCATTTTAGTACAGTGAACTCATTGTCATGTTCAAGAAACCAGTTTGAAATGATTCGAGCTTTGTGACATGGTGCATTATCCTGCTGGAAGTAGCCATCAGAGGATGGGTACATGGTGGTCATAAAGGGCATCAGAAACAATGCTCAGGTAGGCCGTGGCATTTAAACGATGCCCAATTGGCACTAAGGGGCCTAAAGTGTGCCAAGAAAACATCCCCCACACCATTACACCACCACCACCAGCCTGCACAGTGGTAACAAGGCATGATGGATCCATGTTCTCATTCTGTTTACGCCAAATTCTGACTCTACCATCTGAATGTCTCAACAGAAATAGAGACTCATCAGACCAGGCAACATTTTTCCAGTTTTCAACTGTCCAATTTTGGTGAGCTTGTGCAAATTGTAGCCTCTTTTTCCTATTTGTAGTGGAGATGAGTGGTACCCGGTGGGGTCTTCTGCTGTTGTAGCCCATCCGCCTCAAGGTCAAAGTTGCTCTTCTATCAGCTTGAATCAGTCGGCCCATTCTCCTCTGACCTCTAGCATCAACAAGGCATTTTCTCCCACAGGACTGCCGCATACTGATGTTTTTCCCTTTTCACACCATTCTTTGTAACCCCAAGAAATGGTTTTGTGTGAAAATCCCAGTAACTGAGCAGATTGTGAAATACTCAGACCGGCCCATCTGGCACCAACAACCATGCCACGCTCAAAATTGCTTAAATCCCCTTTCTTTCCCATTCTGACATTCAGTTTGGAGTTCAGGAGATTGTCTTGACCAGGACCACACCCCTAAATGCATTGAAGCAACTGCCATGTGATTGGTTGATTAGATAATTGCATTAAAGAGAAATTGAACAGGTGTTCCTAATAATCCTTTAGGTGAGTGTATACATTCAAACCAAAAATGATTCAGATACATATATTATGTTTTACTAGTGTGTGCAGGACACTATAGTTCATTCGAGTGAGGAGAGCAAAATAAAGTAACCTGTGACATTCAGACACTTTGAGCTGAGCATGTTTTGCTGAAGTGTTTTTTCTTTAATTGCTAATGTGACCTTTGACACCACAGACTGAACACAATGAAGCATTGCTTGGTCATTGGTTGAGCTAAATTGGCATTATCTAATTGTGTACTTAAATTTAACAGCTGATTGGTTGATTGTAATCCATTACACAGCTTTCTATCAAAGTTATCTGACATTATCAAGATGAGTTTGACATTCAGCTTTTGAGTTCTTGTTTTATTACCAAATTTTCTAAACTATAGCGAATAAACTGTGATAGTGTGAGAAAATGTTGAAGGTGTCTGAATATTTGGGTTTGACTGTTAATATACACTGCCCTGCCAAAACAAAAAGTCGCTGTTCGGATTTAAATAGGCAAACATTTAAAGTAACACCTTTTTTAAACTGTCTTTCAAATTCATTCAGCCGATCTCCGGGTCTGGCGGTAGCACTTTTAGCATAGCTTAGCATAGACCATTGAATCTGATTAGACCGTTAGCATTTCGCTAAAAAAAAATGATCAAAGAGTTCAATATTTTTCCTATTTAAAGCAAGGAACTTTGCTGGCGTACCATGGGTGCAGCGGCGCAACCAATGTGACAGCCTGCTAGCACAGGGAGCGCTGGGAACTATTTTCAGGCGCTGCGTAATATCATTGTGTCGCTGCACCAATGGTACAGCAGGAAAGTTCCTTGATTATTACACAGGAATGAGAGTATAGTTCCTAGCCATTTCGGCCTAGAAAATTGCAACTTTTGCACACAATGTAACTATAGAAGAGTCAAGTTTTAAATAGGAAAAATGTCTAAACTCTTGAGTCTATTTTGAGAGAGATGCTAACAGTCTAATCAGATTCAATGATAAGCAATGCTAAAAGTGCTAACGCCAGACCCGGAGATCGGTAGCCTAGAAATCTAGACGCACCCTAGCGGCAGCAAATCTAATTTGCAGCCAGGGCAGTCTAGCAACTCTACGTTGGCTTGCGAGCTTGAAAAACCAAACTCTAGTCAGGCCAATCAAATCGTGTATAGAGTTGGTGGGCGGGCTTAACATAATGACGGCAGAGTTGCGACGGTTCCGCATGCTAGATGTGTTCGGAGTTTTGCCGACCGGATACAGAGCATACTTCTTCGTTGCTCTGGTTGGTTGTAGAGCTATCCTATTGCGTGCAGAGGGAATTTGAGACAAACGTTTATACCCATCGGATTTATCCCTGCCAATGGTGAGTTCCCAGACTCAACATCTTGATGTGAGTCTGGCTTGTCAGGCTCAGAGATCGGCTGAATGGATTCGAAGATGGTAGAACTCAACTATTTAAGTCTTGGGGAGCCTATTTTCAAAAACAGTGGCGTGTTCCTTTTAAGAGTCAATGATTGGATCATTATTGCAGTGATTTTTGTGTTTCTAGCATGTTATATGTTTGGAAACAGTTCTTCCAACCCTAATTAATGGAGTGTGTAGCTTTTCTTAAACAATCCATTTAGGAAGACATCATGGCCATATTCATCAGGCTCAAACTTTGAAAGAAGGGTTGGGAGGGAACAAGAAGGATCATTTTCACACATGAATCTGAGTCCAGAGCTTAAATTCATTGGAAGTCTTTGGGATGTGCTGGAGGAGACTTTACAGAGTGCTGGACAATACAAGATCTTGACCAAAAACGATGCACCTCTCGGTCATATTGCATGCACATTTGCTTATTTAATGAATGAAAAAAATATGTTCATTTATTGTATAAATGTTCCAGTTTTATTTGAATTGGTGGGTACAAAGAGAAAATCAAAAGAACGCAAAAACAAATCCAAACACCAAAGGTGAGAATCAGGTACGATCCCGGTGTGCGATGCGGTGCGGCGTTCACATACACTCGTGTGTTTGTGCGACATGTGAGATGCGTGGACATTCATTAAGGACAAAGACATGTACACACTGCGTTACATCGGTTATCAAAACAGCTGTTAACAGAACAGATGCCATGGTCTCACGCACAACTGAGCTGCTTTAGTTCAGATGTCCCTCTATTATATAGATTCGTTTCTGTATATATAATACTGTGTTTATAAAAGATCTCTTAATTACAAGTCAGGTCTCCCTATAGTCATTATTGCAATGAATTATTACCTAAGATGCTTTATAAAAGAATCGTGTTCAGCTTTTACTACTGGTCTATTTACATTTCAGTCCAAAAAGCAAGCGCCTCCCAGTGGCTTCTAGAAGAAATCCCGTCGAGATGATAAAAGATGTTGAACGTCGTTCCCCTTCGTGGCTCCTGAGAGAATATCTACATACGGTTTAGTAAATACAGCTAGTGATTGTGGACCATGTCGTAAATATGTCGTTTTCCGCTCGAGTGAGTTAATACGTCTAATGCAGATTTGCTGATGTCGGACGGCTAAACACAGAAGCGCAGCTAATGTCTTTACATTTACAGTTTACTGGTCTTCTACGTGATTCTTCGGCTCTTATGCGATGATGTTTGTCCTCAAAGTTAGGCTTCTGGATAAGGCATCATGGATCCTTGATGCGCGACAATGTCAAAACGTTCGTATCTTATGCCGTCCCAACTCGGTTACAATTTTTGACGTCTTTTCCGAGGGCGGAAAGAGTGTGAATTGTTGTTCGTTTCTTTCCCAGGTCTGTCACGTCTGAGTCCTCGTTAGCACAAGCCATCGACGACGTGGTTCTCCCGTGAATCTGAACTTCGGTAGAGGGGTAAGATGGTTTAAGGCACAAGGTGAGTTTTTGGTTTCTATGGGAGGTCGGAGGACACCACAGCGAGGGCAGGGCCATGTCGGAAGGAGGGGCCAGAGCGCACGGCCTTAGGGCAGTCTGGCGTCAGGACACGCCCGTTTTCCCCCAGGCTGCCCGTGATTGACAAGCGGGCCTTGTTTCTCATGGCTTCCGAGAAGGTGAGCTAGAGAAGGGGGCGGGACGAGAGGCGGAGTCAGAATACGTGGAACTCTCTGGGGGAGGGGAAACAATATGCAAATGACACATTGACATCACAAACGGAACCACTCGACACATTCACAGCGACAGAACGGAGAAAAGCTCAAGGCCGCCACACACAAATACATAAAACATCTCAAAATGTACAACATGGCTAGACATCTGCATTTCTAACGCAAACATGCAGCCCTTCGCTCGTGTTTCCGCTAAATCTAGGGTTTAGATTGAACAGTGTCCCATAACAGTCAACACTTTATATGTTCATACTGCTAATGTTTCATATGAGGTCAGTCTGATGTGAAGCCCGTGAGACATTATTCGGTATCAGTACAGCATTATAGATTGGTTTGCTGATGTCACTAACAACAAAAGAAAGTGAAACGCAACCAAACATCATTAAACCAACAGCTGTTTGATCTATAATGCCCTACTCGTACCAAATAACCCATTGCTAGTGTGTACAGCAGCAGATCTCAACTGGTTTTGCTACAATACTTAACAATATCAGAATAGTTTAACCCTTATATTATGTTCGATTACATTTTTTTGTTGTTGATATTTTGTGACTTCTCTTTTAGGATTATGAACATGCATGCAAAGTTTCCAAACTCTGATGTGTTATGATGTTTTGAGGGTCCCGTATATTTCATGGTTTTGATGTATTTTGTTTTCTCGACTACATTTATGCATTTAGTAGACACTTTTTTCCAAAGAAATGTACAACTGTGTTGATTGCAAACATTTTTATCAGTTCATTCATGTTCATTTCGATGGGGACTGAACCCATGAAGCGCCATGCTTTTCCTGTATGAGCTTCAGGAAAGCACACAAGTGCTTTTCACGTTTTACAAATGTTAAAACATTTTTTTTTATATATATATAATACTGTTTATAAAATGTACAGTTTTGTGAAGAAATAAAATAGTTGTTCAATACAGTTAAAAAGTCATGTGTTGAAGGCAGGGGCGCAACTGCACATTTGCTGAGAGGTAGGCAAGACCAGTGTTGACGCCCCTCATCATCATCACCCCATGCATGCCCATTTAACATTTTATTAAAATGAATATACCACCAATTTTTTTGATGTTTGATACTACAGCAAAACTACTAGCCTAACTGTAAAGTTCAAACATTAAAGAAAAGTATACAAGTTATATAAGAATTACAAGCAATAGCACATATAATTTCAATAGAACAAAGATTAAATAAACGGCTTTAACATTTTACTGGTAGGTCTAACAGTATTCAGGTACAAAAATGTAATAATCAAATGTAAAATAACACTGCTTAGTCTTCTTCACCCTATACATTAACTACATGTTAATTCTTGTTGAAGAGCAGTGTCTTTTTAGCTGTTTGATTAACATTTTGATGTCACGGTAAGAACTAATACACGGATCGTTTGATTGACAGGCGAACTGACCAATCATAATCTGCCATAGGCCGAATCCACCATTTTGTCCAAAAAGCAGTCTGGAGACTTCATAACATCGGTGAACTTGAACTTGAAAAACGGTTTGTACGGATGTCTTTCCGCGGTTGAAACAGTATTCCTTCTGATGTTTATTTAATGCTATAAATTAACTAGAAGGATGATCGGTTCACGAGCAGCTTTAAATGAGGCACTACATAATATATCACGACAGAGAGCCACAAAACGTTTTTGTTTATATTTCTATAAAAATTGACAATGTTGAGACTTTTTCACGTTAAAAGTAACCTGCTCTGTCCTGTGTCTGCGTGTTATGTGTCCTCTTTGCTCCGCAATGTGTTTTTCACTGTGTGAGAACATGATTTTAGGCCTGAGCACCATGGATTGGTCTTTGCGAAAAGTCCAATTGATCCGATTTCTTTCTGCTTACAAAATGAACTGTGAAAACAGCGTGACCAAATTTAACCCTTGTGCGTCAATTAAAAAAGTTACATGAGTCCATCATAGACTGTAAAAAAAAAAATATGGACGTAGTGTCCGTGACGTCACCCATAGGTTTCTGAAGAGCAGTTTTGAAGCGTAAAGTAGGGTCGAGCTGGCCGAAAAAAAGTATCCCCCCTCACAGTCATGAAGGGCAAAGTTAGCCGTTTAGACCAAAACTACAATTTGTACCAGTCTGTATATTAAAGTCACTTCCGTATTGCTACAAGAGAGACTGGGGGATGTTGCTGCTTGGGGCCCATAGAGGACAAAAATGTTTGAATCCTGGGAGCACAGATTTAGAAAATGATTTATGAACATTATTATATATATATATATATATCAATATATATATAAAATTAATAATAATATATATAAAACTCTAACGCTGCTAGAAAATGAAAGCCATAAATCGAAATAAGCTGTGTTCCAAATTTGAGGTTGACATCTCAAAAAATTAGCTTTTATTAAGATTTTGTATCGGCGCAGTGCCAAATGTTCCCCACTAGATGTCAGCAAAGCTCCTCTGGTTCACAGTTCTTGGACTTGCAGTAGTTTTTCTCTCAAATATTAAACACACACACAATTTTTTTATTACACACATACAAACCACTCTCTGACATCCATACCAACACACCCACACATTATGATGTATCCAACTGGCTCTATATTATTGCATAAGCAGAAAACAGGAATAAACTGAGAATTTCCTTTACAGGCCAAACCTGAGAAAATGGCACCATCTGGTAAAAAAATAGAAGCCTTGCCAACAGAATGAAAGCCATTAAAGGTGCACTATGTAACTTTTCCGTCCGCTAGAGGGCACCTATTCAAAACAAAGGTTTAGCTTGATTGACGCCATGTTTGAGCGCAGAATCCTGGGACATCTGGTGTTCACCTCACAGCCGGTGGGAAAGACTCGGGCAGAAATCTAGCCTAGAAATCTAGATGCACCCTAGCTGCCGTAAGTGTAGTCTAGCAACTCTCGGAAGATCTGCGAGCTGGAAAAAACTAAATCTGGTCAGGCCAATCACATCGTGTATAGAGTCAGTGGGCGGGCTTAACATAATGACGGCAGAGTTGCGACAGTTCCGCGTGATACTTGTAAACAAAGAAGCTGGCGAACGGCGGTCTTTCTAATCGGCTTTGGCTGCAACTCCGATAGACTTGAAGTTAAGCTTTTCTTTGAGAAAAGAACAAAGAACAGCACTGAAGTCATTCTTAAGAAGATGTGTTCGGAGTTTTGCCGACCGTATACAGCGAAAGTTTCATCTATCACGCTTCACGCTGCTCTGGTTGGTTGTAGCGCTATCCTATTGCGTGCAGAGGGAATTTGCAAGACAACCGTTTATCCCACCCCTCGGATTGAGCCCTGCCAATGGGGAGTTCCCAGACCCAACATCTTGATGTGGGTCTGGCTTTTCAGGCTAGCAGAAATCATGTCCATGGATGTGATTATTAACGTTACTGTAGTGTGAAGCAGAGCAGGGGCGAGTGTTGTGGAGCTGAGCGAGGCCGCCGGAGCGATTGTTAATGAGATGAACACAACACACGCCTCGCGAGCAGCGGGACTTTTATTATGCCACAGGCGCCGGCGCCATCTCCGCTTTTCCGCTCATGAGTGTGAGGGAACGCCGCTCTGGTTATCATATTACACACATCTGAGTGTGTTGAGAATATGCCGTTACTCTGTGTGTTCTCTCGGCGGCTGCTGTGACACTTGTTCACACTGCAGTGAGAGTAAAGCACTTCTCCAGAATAACACCGGAAACCGAGAGGAACGCAGAGATGATGTCACTGACAGGCCACGCCCCCACACGTCCCGCTTCATTGGTTAAAAGAGCAACTTTCCCACGATTTACAAATAATTTTAAAATAAAAAAGGATTTTATTGGAAATGGGTGTGGAATTGTAAAATTCCAATAAAAATACGCACCTGTGCCAAAATCCATTCAGTTGGCAGGCAAAATGATTTAAAAAAAAGGAAACTGAAAAAGTAAAAAATGTCCAAAAGGTCGCACAAGGGTTTATTCAGTCTTTTAGTGCTTGAATGTCTAAATTTGCAAGGTTTCATCCGTCCAATAGATAAACTTTCATGAAGAATTAGGAAAAGCCCAATAACTAGGTTGTGCTTGTTGGTGAGTGGATCAGCTTATATAGTTTCTCTCGAATGTAAATTAAGCGCCCATTCACAAATATACTACAACTTATTTAATGAGTGCAAGAGAAATTTGGAAACGAACTGATGTTAACATGAATCACTGTCTTTGCCCTCTCAGGGAACAATGTGAAATGTTGATTAATGACTTCACACAGGGCGTCTTAGTTAACGCTTCTCTTTAACTTTGAATGGGTGACGTCATGCGTTGCCGAACTGAATTGTGGGTTTCGTCGCGTCACTTTACTGGCGTTGTAATTTCGAGATTTCTCAACTTTGAAGGTGTCATCCAATCAGATCGCCCTATTCAAATACCTTAGAGCTGACGCTAGCCAATTGCGTTCATGCAACCCTGGAGCAGATGTGTGATTGGCTGTTGTCACTATGACGGTTGCATCAGCACCAAGCTTCAGCCACGCCCCCCGTCAAGCGGTAACGCCGACGCCCCGTGTGAATGCAGCGTTACAGTGACAACAATGATTGCTTCAGCTTATCCCTTTCCCTTTTTCTGTTCTGCGTCCCAATGCACTGTATATACCACATACCCCATTTTTACAACACTGGTTGAAGGTTTTACGTTTTTGTCCGGATTTTTAAATGTATTTATAGTTGTGGTGAATTATATTAAATCCAATTAGAGCTGATTTTTTTTACCCGCACCATAAAAATTGCACTTTTAACATAATGCAAGGGTTAAACTTTTTTTTAAATTCAAGCCAAAAAATGCACATTGAGCTTTTTAAAAGTTAACTGATTTTTTTTTTAAGATTATGTGATATATTACTTGATTTTGTCCATCAAAACCCGTCAGTTGAGAACTGCTGGTCAATAGGATAATCTCTGGATGAGTAGTAAATTAGCAGCATTCCTTTATAAAGTGTTTGAAGGTTGTATGCCAAGACATTTGGTTTGGTAGTCATTTGAGATCCTAATATGGCAGGTTTGCCCATGTGTGTGTGTTTGTCATGTTGTGGCTTTTGTTTTAATGCAGGTGTCTGAAACAGAAAGCCAACAGTGCAAACACCAGCAACTGCAGCCAGGAAGACCAAACCAATGCAATCCCAACATGTTCTAGTCAAGGCAACTTCCAAGAAACAAATGCCATACGAGGAACAAACAAAGGAACGACAAGCGACAGAAATGAAAGGATCTCGTTCAGAAGTAAACAAACCAAGAAGGAACGTAAGTAAAGGAAAGTTTGTAAACTGAAGGATGGGAAGCTGTCACAACATTAGCGGACGTCTGCTGCAGCTATAGACAGACGAGGGTCAGGCCGAACCCCTGCGACCGCAAGCAGACTGTCTGTCCTACCCCTAAATCTTTACTGCGTCAGAGCCGTACACGTTGTATCCCTCTCTATAAGTCGCTAAGTTCTGCACACTGTGCGCCGGGCTGGGAGCGGGGCTAAAATTCAGTTCGGCCGATTCCACCTTCAGTTTCTTGGCCTCGGCGCGGGACTTATAGCAAAACTCGACCAGGGCCACCAGCATGGCCAGACCCAGGCCGCCCACCAGGATGTAGAAAACTCCCGCCACGTTGCTTAGGCTGAGCGCCTGCGAGCTCTTGTCCTGGAAGCCGGGGAAGGAGGGAGAGAAAACAGTGTTAGGGATGCAAGAAGTGGCGAGACGGAGACTCAGAACACATTTACACATGGCAGATATTCAGTTACACTTCATTTAAGAGGCTGTGGTTACTGCTTTAATTACAGCTGCCATTCATTTAACATCAGTTAGACAGAATGAAATCCAGCCATTTAGATTTCAAATATGAACAGACGAGCTGTGACTTTAGTTGTTAAGCCTAGTTTAGTTAGTCAGATCAACTTAAACTTCTATACTATACAATGCATTTAAAAATATATGCATATTCAATATATGAATTAAATACACGTATCAAATTATTTAAATAATATCATAAAGAATTAAAACAATTGAAATGATTTTGAATATTTTTCAACATATTTCTCTCTGTAAAATGACACGTAATAGCCGTATGAAATGTTCTACAGCCATAATGGGTGTCTGCCGACTAACAGAGTGAATGAATGTTATTAGAGTAAAACTGCCCACTCCTTCTAATGGTGCCGTATCCTCTCTAATGATCTGTCCGTCTGAATGAACTCATCCATTTTACTGTAACAAAGCTGCAGTCTAAAAGAATACAATGGAACTGTATTATGATGTCATGCAATTGTGTTCGCAGGGTTCCTACACAGTTTGGAAAAGTATGGGATAAAAGAAAACCGAGTATGGATGGATATATATTTGTGTTTCCGTACTATTTCCCCCATATGGACGCTTGTTTCCGCCACAGAACAACAAATAAACAAGGACCTTTGCACAGTTGCCCTCGCAATTGAAAAATACTTTTTTATTTTTATTTTGTGATATAAAGTCAGAATTGTGAGTTATAAAGTCAAAATATAAACTATAAACTAGATATTAACTCACAATTCTGACTTTATATCACACAATTCTGACTTTATTGCTCATAATTCTGACTTTATATCACACAATTCTGACTTTATTGCTCATAATTCTGACTTTATAACTTATAATTCTGACTTTATTGCTCATAATTCTGACTTTATAACTTATAATTCTGACTTTATAACTCATCATTTATTTCTTATAATTCTGACTTTATAACTTATAATTCTGACTTTATTGCTCATAATTATGATTTTATAACTTATAATTCTGACTTTATTGCTCATAATTCTGACTTTATAACTTATAATTCTGACTTTATAACTCATCATTTATTTCTTATAATTCTGACTTTATAACTTATAATTCTGACTTTATTGCTCATAATTCTGACTTTATATCTCACAATTCTGACTTTATAACTTATAATTCTGACTTTATTGCTCATAATTATGATTTTATAACTTATAATTCTGACTTTATTGCTCATAATTCTGACTTTATAACTTATAATTCTGACTTTATAACTCATCATTTATTTCTTATAATTCTGACTTTATTGCTCATAATTCTGACTTTATATCTCACAATTCTGACTTTATAGCTCATAATTCTGACTTTATAGCTCATAATTTTGACTATATCTCACAATTCTGACTTTATAGCTCATAATTCTGACTATATCTCATAATTCTGACTTTATATTTCACAATTCTGACTTTATAGCTCATAATTCTGACTATATCTCATAATTCTGACTTTATAAAACACAATTGCAGGAAAAAAAGTTGCAATTAACTTATTTTTTTATTCAGTGGCGGAAACAAGATTCCATACTAATCAGTTTTCTAAAATATAAAATGAATAATTTCTAAATAAATAAATTGATCATACTAAGTACCAGATTTACTAAATAGAGCAAATTAGAGTGAGCGCAATCCCATAAAAGCGCTGATGGGAGTGTAAAGTTCAGTGCCTGATCTACTGACGACACGCAAATGAAAGAACACAGGGAGCCGGATGATTTCCATAATGACCAACGCAATCTATCAAGAGCAGCGCGAATTAGCGTCGAGTTTAAGACATGCTCTTTTTTGGGCGGTAAATAATGTCGCAAACACCAGTAAATTGACAAGTGCAAATCTTAGTAAATCACCTTGCGTGTCTCTCCTCCCATAAATGTTGCATCTGAAAGGGAAACTCCTACAAATGCATATGCAATAAGATCAGCCGCAAAAATAACTGTGACCACGCCTTTTCAGCCCTCACTTTTCACTGCGTGTCTTTAGTAAATCCGGTTAGTATTTACTGTTAGTAAATCTGGCCCAAAGATTGATTTCATGGCTGATGACGGTATTATACTGTATTATACCTGCGCACTAACAGGCCTGCTTGTCGGAGCATAAATGGGGTGTCACTGGCTTGAATGTTTATTATCTAGCTTGGAAGGATCTTCTTGACTGATTCAGACTGAAAGATCTTATTCCTCTCAGACTATTGAAAACAATCAAGCGAACGGGAGACATTTGTTTCAAACTATAAATAGACTGCTTCAAGTCAATGCTGTTACTTCCATGCCTGTTTCTCAGCAGTTGTGTAACTCTTTTCTTCATTTCTTCAATTATAAAATTGATCAGTAAACAACTCTCTTTCATTCCTGGGTTTGCTGGTACTTTCTAACTTTCCTCATCCTGAAAGGGAGGCATCTAGAATGAAATCTACCACTTGCTTGCTTGATCCTATTCCCGCAAGCTTGTTTAAATCTTGCTTCGATGATCTGTGCCCTGCCGTTCTCAGTATTATAAATGAGTCTGGGATTGTTCCAGCAGCATTACGGATTGCAGTTACTCCAGTACCCAAAAAAAGAGAAAGCTGCCCTGGACGATTTGAATAAATATCGTCATATCTCAAATCTTCCAATACTTGAGCGTATTGTTGCCTCTCATTTGTCTTGAATTGTTGCCTCTCGCATGTCTTGAAAGAGTGTCTGGTATGTCGGGACAGTTTTGAAGTGGTTTAGATCCTATTTTACTTAACATTCCCAGTTCATTCCTATGGGTGGCCGTAGGTCTGAGATTCGCTCTGTTCTCACTGGTGTTCCTCAGGGCTCAGTCTTGGGCCCTTTTAATATTTATCTCTCAGCACTTGGCCATCTTATGAGATTGCTCTGCCTTGTATGCTGATGATACGCATATGTGCATACATTCAAAACCAGATGAACGCTGATTTTCGTTCCGTCTGTATAACTGAGATGATAACATGCCTGAGTAATAATTTCCTGTGTCTGAACAGTGGTCAAACTGAAGTTATGCTCATTGGTTTCCGTCATCAAATTTCCAAAGCTGGTCTATGATTTTTGATGGTTCTGTTTCGGAAACCCAGAGTTATTTTCGATGCAAAAGTTTCAATTGTTTCTTTTCAGAGTACTGTCAAAACATCTCAAAAACACCACAAGATCGCGACCTATGGTACATTGTCGGTACAATGCCCTTTTAGCCAGAGTTTCTAAATGTACACTAAACAAGCTCCAATAGGTTTAAAATTCAGCCGCCAGGATCTTAACTAGGTCCAGGATATGCAACCCTATTCTTGCATTGGCTCCCAGTCAGGTTTTGAGTTCATTTTAAGATTAAGCTCACATGTAAAGTAGGGATGTCCCGATACCACTTTTTCACTTCCGATACCAATGCCACAGCTTTGGCTATTTGCAGATTACGATATCAATCTGATATTTTTATCATATTTTTAACTAATACTACTACTAATAATCAAATAAATGGAAAGTAAGAAGCCAAAATAAGGGACACCTTTTATTAATTTACTTAAATGATTATGACTATATTATTAAGTAATTATGTGTCCCATTTTTATCTAAATTTTTTTTTAAATGTCAGCTATTTATTATGAATGATTAATATAGTTATAAATTACTCGCACTGGAAAATTATAAATTAACATTAATTAGACTATAATCTATTAATTAACCTGTCTAAAAAAAATTGATTCTGTCTGCCAAGCTCTGATAATGTATGGAATATATTATCCATAAAAAAATAAGGTAACACTTTATAATAACTACACGCTAAGAAGCATTAGTTAAGCATTAGTAAATAGTCAATTCATCATTTATAAAGCATTAGTAGACATTAGTAAGCGGTTTATAACTACAGTTGTAAATGCTTTGTTCTTGATTTATAAGCATATCTATAACGCGTTTAATAATTGTATTTTCATACTTTATTAATGATCAATCTATCATTTCTAAATTAAGTATTTGATTATTTACAAACCAGTTATTTAGGAGTTGACAGCGGTTCATAAGATCATTTAGAAAGTGTAAGTAAATGATTAATAAACTATCTAAATGTACATTTGTACATCTTATTATTTAGACATATAGTAATAGTTACTCAGTGTGTTAATAAATGCTTTATTAACATGTATTCCTGTTGTAGTTTATGATTAATTCAGATAGTTATAAAACATTTAGTAGTTGTCAGTTAACTCTTTCTGTGAGCTCATCTAAAGTGAGGACTGTGTATGCCTTGTAAAGCGTTTAGAAAGCATTGTAACCCTCTGCATTGTTCATTTCCCTTTTCTGTTTAGAAGAGAACTGAGCCTTTAAATCTCCTTTCTAAATGCTTTACAAGGCATACATAGTCCTCACTTTAGATGAGCTCACAGAAAGAGTTAACTGACAACTACTAAATGTTTTATAACTATCTGAATTAATCATAAACTACAACAGGAATACATGTTAATAAAGCATTTATTAACACACTGAGTAACTATTACTATATGTCTAAATAATAAGATGTACAAATGTACATTTAGATAGTTTATTAATCATTTACTTACACTTTCTAAATGATCTTATGAACCGCTGTCAACTCCTAAATAACTGGTTTGTAAATAATCAAATACTTAATTTAGAAATGATAAATTGATCATTAATAAAGTATGAAAATACAATTATTAAATGCATTATAGATATGCTTATAAATCAAGAACAAAGCATTTACAACTGTAGTTATAAACCGCTTACTAATGTCTACTAATGCTTTATAAATGATGAATTGACTATTTACTAATGCTTAACTAATGCTTCATAGCGTGTAGTTATTATAAAGTGTTACCAAAAATAATAATAATTACAATAGGCCTACCTTTAGAAGCAAGGATGCGTTGCTGCTGTAAGTCAGACAGTCCGAGACACTGAAGCGCTGCTCTGCAAAGTGTGCAGTTAGCCTCAGGTTCATCATGAGTTACTGGACAGACCAACTGATACCTTTTTTATATTTAGCCCTATATCTGGAGATCCTCTTGCGTTCGTCAGACGGTGGACGTGGGCTTTACAGCGCATATATTCTCGAGACTCCGTCGCTATGGCAACAAAGCCGCTAAAACTCAATCAAATGAGCTTCTCTACAACTGAGCTTCTTTATATTTGCTATCAGTATTTTCCACACTTCAAAATCCTTATATGTTATTGAACTGAGTGTGGACCTATGTAAAATATGGGACAAATACACAAGGATGTATTCCCAGGAAGTACAGAATGATTCCGTATTTACAAGCAAAATGACGCATCCCGTATCAAACCAATATGGGACGCCTCATTTCGCTTGTAGCAACAAGCAAAATGGCAACCGTAGTCGCAGCAAGAAAAATGCTAATATTCAAGCATTTAGGCGATGTTTAAGATCGATTTTCCCATGGTTTGTGTTGGATAGGTATCGGATCATATTTTTTTCTCCCCTCTGATCTCCGATCTAGCGTTCTGGGCCAGTATCGGCATGATACCATGGATCAGATCGGGACATCCCTATTATAAAGCATTGCACGGCCTGGCATCCCTATACTCTTAATCACAGATTTCGCTCCTCACAATCGAACTTGCTGGCAGCGCGTGTACTGCAATGAGTTGTTTTCCGCAGGTTATTGCGCTTAATAACTCTTTTTAACGTCAAGCAATTCACAAGCAAGTAACATGTATACGTCAAACTAAAACTGACTTTGAAATAGCCTATTAAAATCATTCAGATATCGCAAGTCGTTGTGATATTTCGATCATTTCGATATATCATGCAGCCTAGTTTTAGGTTTCTTCTCATTATGTAAGTGCATGTTGTCACTTTGAGAAAACCTGAGAGAATATCTTCAGATGATTGTACTAAAGCAAATATAATCCTGTATGAACCATTTATGTTAAATATGGTCTGCAAATCTACAGAGAGGTTTGGAATTTCGATTGTGGATTTTGAATTTGAAAGCGTGTAGGAACCCTGTGTATGACATCATAGTGCAGAATTCCGTGGCAGTTTGTATTGTGATGTCACAGTGTTTCATTCTACAGGCATTCTTAGGCAGTTCCATCTTGTAAAACATAAATCTGTATGATGATGACAGTGACATGTTAAGACTACTGTCTTTCAGAGCTGCGGTTTTCAGGTTTTGTTGCAGTTTTCCGTCCAGGAACTGACCTTACTTCCCGAGTCCTTGGGTCCGCACTCGCCCTTATCGTACCACCATTTATTTTTGAGTTTGTCTAGCACTCCTGCTTCACTCAGTTTCAACACCGCCAGGTTTACCGGCGTTCTTCTCAGAGAGAATAACATAAATAACATCATAGGCCATGTTATTTTATGTTATTAGATTACAATACATCTTGGCACACAGTAGCACAGGAAGTGATGAAGCCGAGGTCCCATCGAGTACACGTGTGTGTGAGCTCATACGGGGCCATATCGAGCCACAGACGTATGGATGGGATCTCGCTCCGTCGCTTCAGGCAACAGACACATACTGCCCTGATTTCATTATCAACACGCATACAATTACTGTTGATTCAGAACTATTGGCACATTACAAACAGCCCAGAGCACAACCTGCGTCTTACAGATGTGTGAGCAGAACAGTCCAAATCCTCATCGGAAACAACAACAAAAAACAGGAAATATAATATAGTATATATAATATAATATATTCTGGGTTTATAATGATTTAAAAACAAGCACGAGTTATAAAAAAATGTAATAAAAAAATATCAAATGAAAATAAATCACTTGACCATCAAGTTTTCTGAAATTTGTAAATTTTTTCAGGTTTTTCAAAAAAAATCTATTTTTTATTTTATTTAACTTGATCTTTTGTTTTGTTTTTCTGATTTGTCACATTTAAAATGTTTATTTAATCAAATTCAAATTGTACACTTAAAATTAAATTAAATATATATGCGTTTGTGTATATATACTATAATATATATATATATATATATATATATATATATATTATATATATATATATATATATATATATATATATATATATATATATATATATATATATATATATATATATATATATATATATATATATATATATATATAATATATATATATATTGTGTATGTATGTATGTGTTATTTATTTATAATTTGTATTAATTTGTATTTATTTACTTTTAATTAATCAAATTCAAATTGTCAGCTTCAAATTTTATATATATACATTTTATTTTTTATGTTGTTTATTTTCTACATTTTTTATATGTATATTTGAATTCGATTTAATAATGGGAGCTATAATTTAATAATACAAATCATAAATAAATAACATATATATGTATGTATGTATGTTTTATTTTATTTTTGCTGTTTATTTTCTACTTTAGTGGAATTGTTGTGCTGTTATTATAATTTGAATTATTTATTATAATTAAAATAAAACTAATTAAAAAATATCAAATGAAAATAAATCACTCTAATGTGACGGAAGTAAAAAGAAAATTCTAAAAAGTTTTTTTTATTTAACTTTGGACTCATTGCTATTTTGATTTGTATATTTTTTTGTATTTTTTCCCATCAAATTCAATATATATAATTTTGTTTTTATGTTTATTTATTGTTGTACTTTTATTTGAATTTGAATTAGTAATTCTAATTTATTTTATTTTAATCATTTATGCATATCAAATTATAAAACAATGCATAAACAAGAGCATTTCCACTAGTGCTCTCAGACTTTTGGACTCGGCTGTGTACAAAAACAGCCCTCATTTGCTGGAATACACAACTCTTTTAGCAAATATTTCTGTTTTGACAGTAATTGCTTTCTTTTCCAGTGCGTTCTCCTGTGGGACGTTTGTGACTGGTAGCTGGTGGTTACTGGCCGGCGAGGGCCGTGTCAGGGCAGATGTCTCTGTTGCTTCACATTTGGTTTTCTCTTTACCACTCCTCTGCGTGTCATTGGTGGCTAACCTTCGAGTCCCCGCCCCCGCTGCCACATTCGCCCTTGTCGTACCACCATTTATTTTTCAATTTGTCCAACAGCCCCTGTTCATTCAGCTTTAACACGGCCAGGTTTACGGCATTTCTTCAACAAACCATAAACATCACATGAGAGCGGGCCGCAGGCAGCCCGGGTTAGACGAACACAAGACAAACAGAACACAAGAGAGAAAATAAGAGAGGGTCGAGGAAGGCAGCTGCTGTTAATGAGGACTTTTGTGGGATGTTTCTCTCTTTCTCTCTCACTCTCATTTTACTCCACACACCTCTGGTTCTAATCTTCATCAAAAGAAAATGGAGGATGAGAGCTGGCCACATTTTTCATAATTATTTAAAACCTGGTGAGCCGTCTGCTGCCGGAGCAAATTACTCACTAATATATCACAATTAAACCAGCCAACAGAGAAAATCTGTCTTTCTGTCTGTCTGTCCATCCATCACATCTGTCCATCCATCTGTCTGTCCGTCCATCCATCCTTCACATCTATCTATCCATCCATACCTCCAACCATCTATCTATCCATCCATCCGTCCATCCATGCTTCACATCTGTCCGTCTGTCCATCCATCCATACATCCATCCATACATCCATCCATCAATCCATCCATCCATCCATCCATCCATCCATCCATCCATCCATCCATCCATCCATCCATCCATCCATCCATCCATCCATCCATCCATTCATCCATCACATCTATCTGTCCGTCTGTCCATCCATACATCCATCCATCCATCCATTCATCCATCACATCTATCTGTCCGTCTGTCCATCCATACATCCATCCATCCATCCATTCATCCATCACATCTATCTGTCTGTCTGTCTGTCTGTCTGTCCTTCCATCCATTCATCAATCAATCAATCCATCCATCCATCCATCCATCCATCCATCCATCCATCACATCTATCTGTCCGTCTGTCCATACATCCATCCATCAATCCATCCATCACATCTATCTGTCCGTCTGTCCATCCACCCATCCATCCATCCATCCATCCATCTATCTGTCCATCACATCTGTATGTCAATCCATTCATCCATCCATCCATCCATCCATCCATCCATCCATCCATCACATCTATCTGTCTGTCCATCCATTCAATCATACATCCATATATTTATCCATCCATCTATCTGTCCAGCACATCCGTCTATCTGTCTGTCAATCCATCCATCCATCCATCCATCACATCTATCTGTCCGTTCGTCTGTCCATCAATCCATCACATCTGCCCATCCACTGCAGTCCATCCACCTAACCATCCATCCATCTATCACATCTATCCATCCTTTGTCCTTCCATCCATCCATCCATCCATCACATCTATCCATTCGTCCATCCACCCCCCCCTCCATCATCCATCTATCTGTCCATCCATCCGTTCTTCACATCTGTCCATCCTTTGTCCTTCCATCCATCCATACATCCATCCATCCATCACATCTATCCATTCGTCCATCCACCCACCCATCCATCCATACATCCATCCATCCATCCATCTTTCCATCCATCCGTTCTTCACATCTGTCCATCCTTTGTCCTTCCATCCATTCATTCATCACATCTATCCATCCGTCCATATGTCCAGCCATCCATCCATCCCTCTATCCCTCCGTCGCGTCCAAAAGTGTTTGTGAGTAAATGGAGGTCATATGTTCATTTTAATCTATTAAAAGGCTTTTAAGCAGCAGTGGGACTGTATTTACTCCATCACTCACACTGGCCAACAGGAAATAAATGAAAAAAGAATACAAAGATCCACATCAGCACACACACACACACACACACACACACACACACACACACACACACACACACACACACACACACACACACACACATTCTCTCTTTTCATCTTTATGCTGTTTTTCCTCGCTTTTTTCCCCTTACTCTACTCTTCAGCATCCTAGTTGAGATTGAACCTAATTTGTGATTGGTTTGAAACGCTCTACATAGACAGCAACTCTGTTAATAGGAGTGTGTGTGTGTGTGTGTGTGTGTGTGTGTGTGTGTGTGTGTGTGTGTGTGTGGACTGGTAATCCCTACGGTATGGGGACAAAATGTCCCCACAAAGATGGCAATATCCAAATTTTTGTCCTTGTGGGGACATTTTTTTGGTCCCCATGAGGAAAACATCTTATAAATCACACTAAGTGATGTTTTTTGAAAAAGTAAAAATGCAGCATGTCTCCTGTGATGGGTAGGTTTAGGGGCAGTGTGTGTGTGTGTGTGTGTGTGTATGTGTGTGTGTGTGTGTGTGTGTGTGTGTGTGTGTGTGTGTGTGTGTGTGTGTGTGTGTGTGTGTGTGTGTGTGTGTGTGTGTGTGTGTGTGTGTGTGTGTATGTGTGTGTGTGTGTGTGTGTGTGTGTGTGTGTGTGTGTGTGTGTGTGTGTGTGTGTGTGTGTGTGTGTGTGTGTGTGTGTGGTAGGTTTAGGGGCAGGGGCAGTGTAGGGGATAGAAAATCGGTTTGTACAGTATAAAATGCATTACGCCTATGGAATGTCCCCATAAAACATGGAAACACAACATGTGTGTGTGTGTGTGTGTGTGTGTGTGTGTGTGTGTGTGTGTGTGTGTGCTGATGTGGATCTTTGTATTCTTTTTTCATTTATTTCCTGTTGGCCATACAATGCACAAGATACAGTCTAATCAATCTCTCTTTCTCTCTCTTTCTAGTTCACAGTGTAAAAGAATTGCAGAGTCCACAGCCCAACTATAGCAATAACAGCACAGAGAAACAATATCACTGGAATCAGAACAATAATAAAAACATTGACAGCCAATCAGAATCCTGCTTTAAAGAAGTCAAGCATTTAAAGCGACAGACGACAAAACCGCAGCATGCTTATAATAAACCGAACGATATTGTCCGCTGGTGTGGGCACTAATATTGATATCTTTATAGTTGTTGTTCATGATGTGAATGGGCCTTTACTATTGACATGTAGTCACTTCATCTTTAGCTCATAATTTTGACTTTTTGTCATAATTGACATAAATCGAAAGTATGTCATAATTCCGACTTTTAATCTCACAAAGACTTAGTATGCCATAATTATGATATGTCTTAGTATGATGTAGTCTGACAATTTCAGCTTTTTATGTCCTAATTATAACTTAGTCTTGTATGTCATAATTTGGAAATGTGGAAACTGAAATTGTATGTTGGGCTGTCTTACAATTGTGACATTGCAATGCATTTATTCTGCTTTTTTTCATTAGAGAAAATTGAACAACGCCCAAACATTTGCATCTGCGTTTGTCTTGTGCCTGCATAGAGAATCAAAACTGACACATATTTTAAGTGCAAATGTAGATTGAAGCAAATTAAGATATCCAGTAGGGTGATTTCAGACGTCTTACTGACATCAGAGGGAAAAAATGAGAGAGAGACAGATGTGAGAGAAACATCCTCAGTGTTTCCACAAGCACGACGCATTTGATGATGAAATGAGCAATACTGACGATGACATGAAACACTTTATGCCGCACAGTGAAACACTGCAATTTTTACCATAAATGCAAGTAATTTTACAACCCCAATGTGACGTAATTATGATTTGTGAAACAGGAAAAAATGTAGAGTGGGACTTGATTTGACAGTGAACTGATAGGCTCATGAAATAGACTGGATTGTGTATTCAGAAAGTAAACAGTGCCAATTAAGATTACATGTTGAGAAGTTTCATTGGTGCAACATAATAGATAATCATTGTTCTTTTGGATGTTACCATATATAGACAAAAGTTATTGTACATACTGCATGCTTCACTGTGCAGGATACACTTTGCAGTATTCACATGCATTATTTTGCCTTTCAGACCTGTGTGGAGACTCAGCATCTTTCATCTAAAACCTCCACCATCTCATCTGTGTTAACTGTGACGGCGCAGGTTTACAGAAGTAAGTTTTTTAAAACTGTGTTCCTTTCTTCCTTTGAGCAGGTGGTGAACAGATATACACTATATTGCCAAAAGTATTGGGACACCCCTCCAAATCCCTGAGTTCAGGTGTTCAATCCCTTCATGGCCACAGGTGTATAAATCAAGCACTAGGCATGCAGACGCTTCTACACACATCTGTGAAAGAATGGCTCGCTCTCAGGAGCTCAGTGAACTCAAGCGTGGGACCGGGATAGGTTGCCACTTGTGCAATAAGTCCATTCCTGAAATTTCCTCACTACTAAATATTCCACGGCCAAGCTCAACTGTTAGTGAGATAATAACAAACAGGAAGCGATTGGGAACAACAGCAACTCTAAAATCACAGAGCGGGGTCAGCGCATGCTGAGGGTCACAGTGCACAGAAGTCACCAACTTTCTGCAGAGTCAATCGCTCCAGATCTCCAAACTTCATGTGGCCTTCAGATGAGCTCAAGAACAGTGCGGAGAGAGCTTCATGGAATGGGTTTCCATGGCCGAGCAGCTCATCCAAGCCATACATCACCAAGAGCAATGCAAAGCGTGGGATGCAGTGGGGTAAAGTGCGCCGCCACTGGACTCTAGAGCAGAGGAGACGTGTTCTCTGAGTGACCAATCACGCTTCTCTGTCTGGCAATCCGATGGATGAGTCTGGGTTTGGTGGTTGCCAGGAGAACGAGATTTGCCTGACTGCATTGTGCCAAGTGTAAAGTTTGGTGGAGGGGGGATTATGGGGTGGGGTTGTTTTTCAGGGGTTGGGCTTGACCCCTTAGTTCCAGTGAAAGGAACTCTTAATGCTTCACCAAGACATTTTGGACAATTTCATGCTCCCAACTTTGTGGGAACAGTTTGGGGACGGCCCCTTCCAGTCCCAACATGACTGCGCTCCAGTGCACAAAGCGTCGGTCCATAAAGACATGGATGAGCGAGTTTGGTGTGGAGGAACTTTACTGGCCTGCACAGAGTCCTGACCTCATCCCGATAGAACACCTTTGGGATGAATTAGAGCGGAGACTGCGAGCCAGGCCTTCTCGTCCAACATCAGTGCCTGACCTCACAAATGCACTTCTAGAAGAATGGTCAAAGATTCCCATAAACACACTCCTAAAGCTTGAGGAAAGCCTTCCCAGAAGAGCTGAAGCTGTTAGAGCTGCAAAGGGTGGGCCGACTCCATATTAAACCCTACGGATTAACAATGGGATGTCATTAAAGTTAATGTGCATGTAAAGGCAGGCATCCCAAAACTTTTGGCAATATAGAGTATGTTAAAGTATCCATATTATGCTTTTCTTTTTTTTTACCTTTCATGCAGTGTGTAATAGAGCTGTAAATGTAAAAGGTCTGCAAAGATCAGATTCAGAGTGCAGATGAATGGAGTTTTTTTATCTCCTAAATGAAAGAAGTGATTCTGAAATGAGTCGTCAGTAATTCCAGTCTCACTTCTTGATACATAAAGCTGAGATTCAGATATGATAATGAACATTTTCCGACCAATCACAACAGACTGGGCCGTCTGACCAATCAGAGCAGAGCAGCTCTCAGAAAGGCGGGGTTTAGAGAGACTGAATCTTTGAATGAACCGTTTCAGACACTGAGAGAGAAGAGCTGATGCTGCAGTGGATATTATAAGAAATTTAAAGTGTTTTATAACCTTAGATTGTACCGCTATTGTATGGGACTCCAAAACAAAACTAGGAGCCTTTATAATAGCATAATAGAAGGACTTTAAAAGGAAGTAATATTTCAGGACTGAGACAGCAGGAAATTTTGTCTGTTTTAGAGCAACAAAAGCACTCACTGCACGGTGTCGGGCTCTGTGTAGATGGAGGATGTCTGTAATCACTAGCAGCATGTTTATATCTGTCCTGGAGAGCTTAAACCCTTGGGGTCAGAGGTCACAGTGCTGACATTAGCTTGCTGAACTGGCTGATCACAAAATAAGGAAGCTATCAGGATCAAAAATGAACATGTTCACCGTCTGGATCGATCCGCGTTCAGGTGGTCAGTGAAATCGTCTCAGGCAGAACTGAATCTCCACACAGGTCAAAAACCGACCACAGATCAAAACGCTCATTGATAATCATTTCAGGTTACATACGTCATAACAGAACATTTCCAATAATTATCTGTTTAAAGACAACATGAAATGACATGTGCAACACATTTAACTTCCAAAAGACTAATTTAGTATATAAAAGGTCTAAGATTTTTTGAGAGAAATTGATAATCCTAAATGTTTCTTGAGCATCAAATCCTCATATTAGACTGATTTCTGAAGGAATGATGCTGAAAATTCAGCTTTGATCACAGGAATAAAAAGTTACAGTTTTACAGATCAAATTTTACCCCAAACGTTGAACGGTAGTGTATAATGTTAAATAAATGGACATTTATTTTTGGAAGTTAATTTTGATTTCATGTGGTCTTTAAGAATTTGAAGAAACTTTCACATCCAGAAGATGGTGTGATGAAAGTAAAACAGATGAGGCATAATAATTCATGAAGGTGTTAGACAGGCTACAGGCTTGATGAGAAGAAATGAGCAAAATATGAGACACGTCAGAGAGAAAAGGACTGGAATAGTGCAACGTTTACCTGAGCAGTGGTTCTGAGGAGGAAGAACAAAATTAAACACACACACACACACACACACACGCACACTCAGCACTGTCTGTGAGAGCTCAAGCTGTGATATCTTGTGGGATACAGGAGATTTTGTGTCTGAAAAGTTTCATAAATAAAATAAAACTTCAACACTTTCTGAGCAACATAAACTTTTTATTTTGTGTCATATCCTTTTTTATTATTACCTCCCTGAGATGCATTTATAAAGTTATACAATTTTTCTTTGAAGCAAAAACAGTGCTAACTTCAATTTGTGAGCCGTGCTGGCAAAATGAGTCACAATGAGCACATTTTCAAAAATGAGTTATTGTTATTTTTACTTTCTCTATTAAAACCCTTCAACATGATGTATGATTTGTTTGAATAGGATAAAAAATGACTGAGCTAGACCTGTTTGAAGTTGATAGTCAATTTTGAGTTTAAGTTTTCGGAAGGTTGCGCATTCTGACTCATTTTGTCAGCATGGGTCACATTTATAAGATGAAACCGGTTGTTTTTAGATCAGGAATCTTGTTTAGTGCTGTAAAGCCTTACAATCTACTTTTTAGTTTATTGAACATTCAGATTATATATATACACTCACCTAATGCAATTATCTAATCAACCAATCACATGGCAGTTGCTTCAATGCATTTAGGGGTGTGGTCCTGGTCAAGACAATCTCCTGAACTCCAAACTGAATGTCAGAATGGGAAAGAAAGCTGATTTAAGCAATTTTGAGCGTGGCATGGTTGTTATTGCTGGACGGGCCGGTCTGAGTATTTCACAATCTGCTCAGTTACTGGGATTTTCACACACAACCATTTCTAGGGTTTACAAAGAATGGTGTGAAAAGGGAAAAACATCCAGTATGCGGCAGTCCTGTGGGAGAAAATGCCTTGTTGATGCTAGAGGTCAGAGGAGAATGGGCCGACTGATTCAAGCTGATAGAAGAGCAACTTTGACTGAAATAACCACTCGTTACAACCGAGGTATGCAGCAAAGCATTTGTGAAGCCACAACACACACAACCTTGAGGCGGATGGGCTACAACAGCAGAAGACCCCACCGGGTACCACTCATCTCCACTACAAATAGGAAAAAGAGGCTACAATTTGCACAAGCTCACCAAAATTGGACAGTTGAAGACTGGGAAAATGTTGCCTGGTCTGATGAGTCTCGATTTCTGTTGAGACATTCAGATGGTAGAGTCAGAATTTGGTGTAAATAGAATGAGAACATGGATCCATCATGCCTTGTTACCACTGTGCAGGCTGGTGGTGGTGGTGTAATGGTGTGGGGGATGTTTTCTTGGCACACTTTAGGCCCCTTAGTGCCAATTGGGCATCGTTTAAATGCCACGGCCTACCTGAGCATTGTTTCTGACCATGTCCATCCCTTAATGACCACCATGTACCCATCCTCTGATGGCTACTTCCAGCAGGATAATGCACCATGTCACAAAGCTCGAATCATTTCAAATTGGTTTCTTGAACATGACAATGAGTTCACTGAACTAAAATGGCCCCACAGTCACCAGATCTCAACCCAATAGAGCATCTTTGGGATGTGGTGGAACGGGAGCTTCGTGCCCTGGATGTGCATCCCACAAATCTCCATCAACTGCAAGATGCTATCCTATCAATATGGGCCAACATTTCTAAAGAATGCTTTCAGCACCTTGTTGAATCAATGCCACGTAGAATTAAGGCAGTTCTGAAGGCGAAAGAGGGTCAAACACAGTATTAATATGGTGTTCCTAATAATCCTTTAGGGTATATATATATAAAGGATTTGTGTATGTGTTCTATTGTTCAGTATCATATTTGATTCGTTTGTACAATTACACTAAAAGGCCTTTATTTGTTAAAAAAAGTCTAAACTATCAACCAGACAACAGGAGGCGTGTAGAAGATTGTGTGCGACAGCAACCTTTTGAACATGTCGATCATTTAGAGGCGTTTGAAATTTGCGTATAAACTATGATAAAGCAGGATTCTTTAGGATGTGGAGAACAGCTTTCTTAATGCAACTAAAAACAGCAACTGTACATGTGACCACAAAACATCACAGCATCACAGAGAGTACTGAGTGTGCCAACTGAGAGAATCTGAGCGAAAGACAGAAGAAGAGAGAGAAAGACAGCAGAAAGGAAGAGGAACAGCGAGAGAAGCACAGCAGGGTAGGTGGAATACTATAACAGCTCTGTGATTGGTGGGTTGTTATAGAACTCCACCCACCTTAGCTGCGATCCTTTGGGCGTGGCCACGCCGTAGCCCTTGGAGTCCAGATTCCCTCCGACCTTCATGGTGTCGCAGGGCTTCCTCTGCTCCGTGTACTCGTTCATTGTGGACTCCAGCAGGAAGGCGTACTTCCCCTTGGACTTGCGCACACGCGCCACACCCTCGGCCGTTGTCTTGGTGAAGACGGTGGGCTCGGCCGACTTCATGTAACTCCACATTTTTTCGTACACCGCAATCTTTGACCTCTAGAGGGCGCAGGGGTAGCAGAAAACATCAAATCAGGCACAAAAAAATGTCTTTAGCTAGAAACACAGGTAAAAAAATACATTCTAAAAAATGCTAATTTGGGTCAAATATGGATCAACCCAAAATGTGGGTTAAAACAACCCAGCATTTATTTAGCATTTATTATCTCTTAAAATGTTTGTACAAACAATACAAAGTTTTAGAGGTTTAAGTTTATGAAAACTATAAATATAACAAATAATCTAAATAAGATCTGTTCTACATTTTAGGTTGATAGTATCTCAAAAATTTGCTTTCAGTCAGATTTAGTTTGGGCGCAGTACCAAACACTACCACTAGATAACAACCAGACTCTATTGGTGGCCATATAAGGACTTCCATTTCCATATATGGTTTGAGGGATTTGAATTTGACCTCTATAAAAACATATGGAAAGAACACCGCCGCCACATCAGTAAATGGAGAATCTGAATTCTATTCTTCATATTTAAAATATTTTTAGGCTTTTTTTCCTCAAAAAAAAAAAAAAAATAGAACAGATGTTGTCTTTTCAACCATTAAAACAAATTGAGGTTTCTACCAGTATTTTATGATTTGTTTTATTATTTCAAAATAAAAGGCTCCTTTTGTCTAAAGTCTAAAAATATACTTTAGATTAATAAATAATTGTTCCTGTCATTTTGAAAGACACTAAATGTTAAAAATAAAGATTGTAAGCTTTCAAATGATTAGTTTGTCAATATTACTTTAATAATAAACCTCATATAAAGGAGGCGTTTATCATCCTGAAGGGGTTTATTTGTTGCACATGATCGACTGACTGTATATTTTCTTGCTCATCATGTACAAGTTAATAAATGTGCATGCAATATTGTTCTAAAATTATTTTATGATAAAAATAGGTAAGCGTGTACTAGAGTCTAATAAATGGCCATATATACACTATAGTTGGTAAAAGTTTCTGCTCACTAGGGCTGCATTTATTTAATCAAAAATACAGGGGAAAAAAACAGTAATATTGTGAAATATTATTACAATTTAAAATTGCTGATGCCTTTTGGCCCTCCCCAAACTTTTCCCACAAATGTGGGAGCATGAAATTGTCCAAAATGTCTTGGTATGCGGAAGCATTAAGAGTTCCTTTCACTGGATCTGAGGGTCAAACCCAACCTCTGAAAATGTAATTTATTCCTGTGATCAAAGCGGAATTTTTTCAGTAATTTAATATGTCCTTCAATATTTAATATGTGCTTGCTCATTAAAAGTATTAATTTCTGTCAACAACAACAACAAAAAACGTAGGAACAGTTCTGCACAATTTATTAATTTTGAGATAACTTAAATGTTATCAAATTAAAACTGTTGGGCATGCATTAGCACTGTGTAGTCAGCTCTAAAGTGTGCACTACTGTGCTGGCTTTGCTGTACAAAAGACGGATGGGTGTAATGCGGCTGAAAAGTGTGTTAGTCCTGTGAGATATCGTATTTGACGTGCTGGTTGTCCCAGTGTGTCTTGTACTCCATCATTTGTGCCTGTTTTATACACAGGCTCAGGCTCAAGCTCCAGTGTGTGTGTGAGAGAAGCAGCGGAGCGTGACGGACAGCCGGCCCATAATAATGTTTGTCACGTCCAGTCTGGAGCGGAGTGCTGGTGTGCCGTAACACTCCAAAATAAAACATCACACACACCGACGAATAAACAACACCCTCGACAAACCTGCGCTCAGACACGAATGCCCGACAACAAATGACAAACAAACTCAGGCGTTAGTCCGAACACAACGGGACGCCTGACATTTACTTATTCCCTGAGCTACTGATCAAATGCTTCTCTGAGTATATCAGCGAGGCCACAGTTACTGTGATGGGAGTCCAGAGAGAGACAAACTAGATCTTATATTGTCACAAAATGTAAACCGCAATAATGGTATAAAAATGGATATCCCACTTTATCCGCATACATGCAGTACAATCACGAATATAGCCTAGGATAGCAAATCTTATTGTCGTAAAAAAGGAAACGATAATACAATCAGACAGCACTGTATATAAAGTTTGATATATAATATTATACAATCACGTAGGGCAATACTATAGCAAATCCCAACTGCATGATTGTCAAATCAAATCAAGACTACATGAAATTTATAACACTACAGGACATTATCAAATATTTAGCCCTGATATTGTGTGTAAAGCTCCTTTTTTATGAAAACACGCAGTCTATAAAGGCATAAAAAGAGTAGCTTCGTATTGCATATAATGAAAGTGGTGCATATATGGGGTGTATATAAAATAAATTAAAAGACTAAAAACCCAAGACAACACTGTTAAATATTCATTAACAACAGCAGCAAATGCTGCAATGTAGAGTAGGGATAAAATTGCTGCACTAAGAGCAAAGAAAAACACATTTATTTTGTCTTTCACCTTTTCACTAGCATATGATATGTAGTGCATAATACGCGGGTGGTTTTAACTAAAATTTGGGTCAAATGTGGACAAACCCAGCCGTGGGGTTAAATTTTAATTAAATGGTTGGGTTTGTCCATATTTAACCCATAATTGGGTTAAAACAACCCAGCATTTTTTGAGTGTATGATTAACACTTTTTGGCGTGCATATGATGGATACTTTTGCCACACATAATACGCCCCTACCCCACACCACTAATCTAGCCGTTGCGTATCATATGCACGCAAATAGTAACTTCACAGTATCAATAGTACGCCAAAAACACATATATAAACAAAGGAGATTGTGCCGCAGCGAACTAGGCGCAGATGATGTTCTTGACTGGATCATATACCAGCCATTTTCCACCTGACTTCCACTTCTCTTTTAGTTTGTTTCCATGGGCAGAGTGTGAATCAAGATCACAATTGAATAAAAACATTGTAAGTTACTAATTATTTTTCATTTCTACACTTATTCAAACAGTGAATAAATTATAGGCGATACAGAAAGCGTGCAAAGAACATTTAAATGATCATTATCACTGAATTCAGCGAGAGTTTAAGCACTCTCAACAAAAGAAACCTTCCGATATACGGTAACCAATGAACCTGTCTAATGCTGGGTACTCATGAAAGGATGTTAAACTCTTATGAGAGTTTATCAGCAAGGCCACAGTTACTGTGATGGGAGTCCAGAGAGAAAGAGAGAGAGAGAGAGAGAGGGGGGGGGTAGATTAAGTCATGGAGACCGTGTGAAGATGGACTTTACATGTTACAGCGTGAGCTGGAGGTGAGTCTTCCATCAGATCGCTTTCTGATTGGGTATTGTTTAGTTTCACGTGATAATCTGCATGTGTGATTGTGTCCTCGGGGTTCCCACCACATGTCAGGATTCAAGATCGGAGAGGCTCAGATGTTTTTCTAATCAGGTTTAATCACTCTTCACACACCACAGGACAATCTGATCAGATAATCTGTAGAACCATCAAGATAATCGGGACTTTACCTAGGATTGTCGGAAGGGGAGAAATCGGCCCAAAATCACCTGATTATCTTTTCGTGTATTCCCAGCATAAAGCTGTGCTCAGAGGAGTTTTTAAATCCTAACCGATTGTGAAATCTGGAGGCATCACTCACATAAGGAGAATCTTCAGATTTTTTTTCTCTCAAATCTCAAACATGCACACACTTTTACAATTTTTGCGCATCACACACTTACAAGATATTATTAAAGGATCACTCCAGCGTTTTTAGAAATAGGGCTTATTCAACATCTTTCCGACGATATGTGGGCAAATGCATTGTTGTCTCAGTGCATGCGTTGTTTTAGTTTGGCAGGGTCGCCGCTAGCTTAGCTTAGCATAATGAATGGAATCCTATGTTGCCAGCTAGCATATCCCGAGTAAAAGTGATCAAAAAAACCCCACCTAATTACTTCTTGTGGCCTTCGTATTCACAATGAATACATTCCATTCATTATGCTAAGTTGAATAAGAAGTTGAGAAGTTGAATAAGCTCTATTTCTAAAAAACAGTGGAGTGTTCCTTTAAGATTATCGTTCCAGGATCTCATGAGTACGTGGCAGATCGTCATTGATGTCTCAAAAGGTAATGTTTAGATTTGCTAGCAGCTTTCCACACTCAACTTCAAAAACAAGGAGATTTCTCCTCAGCTCTTCTCTTTGTCATGTTTTCGAAGACACGTTACACAAGTAGACGTGTTGTAAACACGCCACACGTGTTCCGCAATCTCCGCTGTTCAATGGACCCGCAATTTCAAAAGTGCTCTCATTCACGTCTCTCATTGGCTAGTGTAAAAGAACTTATGTAATCCTGATTTAATACCGATATTGGTTTGATATGATTGGGGCGGCCCCGATTTGTGTGAGAGCAGATCGGGAGGTGCAAAATTCGATCCATGAACGCCTCCCATTACCCACATGACCTGCGCCGAACATGGTAATTGATCGAGGTCCTTGACAAGATTCTTGGGAGGGGAAAATCTGGGATAAATGGGCCTAAGATTCCTGTAGTGTGAGCCCGGCTTAACATTGTGAAATGAATCTCTTACTTACATCGCACGTACATCCACGCTTGGTTGCACGGAGCTGAAGAATTCAGTCAGCAAGAGAGCGCAATGAACAAAACGCCTTCGTTTCAGCGATGAACGCCTCTGATTGGCCGTTGCTTTCCTAAGCTCAACAGAATCGTGTGTGATTGGTGATTGGCAAATCTTAACTGCTTGACTTTTTATTTAATTGCAAAATGTATCTATATTATCACACAGTTGTATAAATCTGTCCAACATTTTCTGCATAAAAACAGTATACTTGCTTAGGGCGATATATTTTTCACAAAATGCTTACTATATTATCGCCTAGCACAAATCTGCTAAATGCGACTATAAGGCATGAAGATATTATAAACATTACCATCATGGTTTTCTGTAAAGCTGCTTTGAAACAGTGTGTATTTTGAATAGTGCTATACAAATAAATTTGACTTGGCTTTGACTAGATTCATAGAAAGAATGAGAAAATATGGCGGAGAGAGTGAGACTGATCATGTAGACGTGTAGCATCACACCATCTGTGTAAGACAACGGGGAGACAGATACCGAGTGAGACGCAAGCAGAGCTGCTCAGTTAATTAATGAACACACGATTCATTCAGCTCGATGGATTCCCTCTCATATTACCCATCTCTCTCTCTCTCTCTCTCTCTCTCTCTCTCTCTCTCTCTCTCTCTCTCTCCTCCTCCTATCTGTCTTTCTCCCTCTATCACTTTCTCTTTGCTCTCTGAGTAAATTGCTTTTTTTGCCGCTCTCCAGACTGCAGACAGTTTCTCTATGTAGATGCGAGCGCAGATTTAGCTCTCATACTCTTAGGAGTCTGATTCAATTTCTGATCTATTATTGTGATGACTGAACATTAATGTACATGTCAGTCTGGACCCCTCAATCTAAACAGCCTTGTGGTAATTGGGCATATATATATATATATATATATATATATATATATATATACACACACCGATCAGGCATAGCATTATGACCAGTGAATAACACTGATGATCTCTTCATCACGGCTCCTGTTAGTGGGTGGGATATATTAGGCAGCAAGTGAACATTTTGTCCTCAAAGTTGATGTGTTAGAAGCAGGAAAAATGGGCAAGCGTAAGGATTTGAGCGAGTTTTTCCAAATTGTGATGGCTAGACGACTGGGTCAGAGCATCTCCAAAACTGCAGCTCTTGGGTGTTCACCAGGTGTGTTCAGAAACATTGTTGGCGTGTTGCTATTTTGAGGAACTGAAAACGACTGCACCACTGACCAACACACACCTGCTCTAAAGTCAAAAGCGCAGTATTTTTAGTGTTATTTAACGGGTGTGTTAGTAATATGAGCCTTTAGGTGGTGCACAACTCATATACACTCTGCTCATTACACACACAGGGATGTGCAGCACACACACATGTTTAAATATTAAAAATAAAAGGATTCCTCTCTGGAGAAGCGTTCAGTCCTTCCGCTCACATGTAAATAGCGAATCCGCCATGACACGAGTGCAAATGGCTTTTAAAGGGAAAGGGAGATGAGACTCTGAATGGTTTATTGCACGTTACACCCAAAACACACCCATGACTCATTAAGAGACGAGGGACGGCCCTTTTGGACCATGCGCCTGATGCACCAACTATTTCTCCGTCGTTAAACTAGCAAAAGTGGATTCGGACACGCCATGAGTGCACCTGTGCCATGAGCTTCCCATCATGCGCTTATATTGATCAAATAGAGCCCCTTGGCTTTCAGACAATGTCAGGTCTGTCTCCTATATATAAAAATCCTTCTTTTTTATCTTTCATTTCAGATGGCGCTTTTGAATTATGGTTTAGAAGGAGCATTGTAAATATGAATGACCTCTTCCATGAGAATACTTTTGTAACTTTTTCATATCTATCAGAAAAATTGAATCTTCCGAAAACTCACTTATTTCTGTATCTTCAGACTCGTGAATTCATAAGAAATAGATTTTCCCACTTTCCCCCATGCACCTCTTAAACAAGAGATTGATCAAGCGTTGGAAATAAAAGTCTCTAAAGGTGCTGTCTCCAATATTTACAAAACTATTTTTCCATTTGCTGCATTCTCAGAATCAGATCTTAATCATGTTTTTACTGATGAGGAATGGTCCAAGGCCATTTTTTCCCCCACTTTTTCTTTAGTTTTTTTTGTTACTGAATCAGAGAGAAAACAATGCTTTTGTTTACCTCATCTGGATTTCTTGGCTAATATGTTGAAATAGGCGCTGTATTGTCTCTCTTTTAGTAACTCTCTGATTGAAAAGCATCAATAAAAAAGAGTCAAACTAAAAATCCTACATTTAGAATATGCGGTCATTATCATGCACTGCGCTTTATATAAGCTCTTTCATCAAGATACTATATAAACAGTATATATACACCGATCAGGCATAACATTATGACCAGTGAATGGTCTGTTAGTGGGCGGGATATATTAGGCAGCAAGTGAACATTTCATCCTCAAAGTTGATGTGTTAGAAGCAGGAAAAATGGGTAAGCGTCACGATTTGAGCGAGTTTGACAAGGGCCAAATTGTGATGACTAGACGACTGGGTCAGAGCATCTCCAAAACTGCAGCTCTTGTGGGGTGTTCCCGGTCTGCAGTGGTCAGGATCTATCAAAAGTGCTCCAAGGAAGGAACAGTGGAGAACCGGCCACAGGGTCATGGGCGGCTCAGGCTCATTGATACACGTGTTACTTTAACAAGGTGATCATAATGTTATGCCTGATCAGTGTTTATCTCATTATGGCACCCTGCATGAGAATGAATCATCCAAATGTTGATCTAAATCTAAATAAACATTAATATTGTTCTCTCACCCGAAAGAACTCTTTGGTGGAACCAGAATCAAGAGTCCCGTAGGCGATCTCTGTCTGTTTGGCGAGGTCTTCTGCGCTCTCGATCGGCGACACCATCCTCTCCACGGTGAGAAAGGCGGCCAGGTTTGCCGTGTAAGAGGAGATGATGATAAGAGTGAAGAACCACCAAACTCCTCCAACTATACGCCCAGACAGAGACCTGAGAGACAGACAGACACAGAGAAAATCAACCCCAGAGAACGTACAACATACATTTAGATTGAGCTTTCAAGCATTTAAGCATTATTCTGTAACATGACTGGTAGTGTAGATGTAGAGTACATTAACATGTGAATCTGACATCTGATTACTGTTTGTTCTGCAGACTATATTCACATAATGCAGCATGAAAAATCTCATCTGGAATCTGCCAATGGAATCTGTTTCCATTCGTCGACATACAATCGTCAAATCACAACAGGTACAGAGATTGATTGCACCAATGCACATTTATTTAGAGCGTTCTCGTATCAATCAGTCCTAAAAAAAAATACATGCACACAGCATCAGGACGGTTTTTGCAAAACTGCAGACGAATGACATATTACCGGATTTATTGAGGTGTATTGGAGTACGTTTTCCAAGAAATTGTAACTTTAATTGTTAGTTGCCATTATTATTTGTGAGATTTACTAGCAATGAGTGAAATTTCTTTGAAAGTGAATACACACCCTTTTTTTCAGTGCACGAATAAGTAAAAATGTATATGAGATGTATGTTTGATTTCACTTTGCACATTTAGTCTTTGTTATTTTAGACTTGTAAACAATCTCTGGTCTTCATAAGATGGTAATATTACATTCTTTAGAAATGACTATTTCAAGAAGTGACAGAACACTCATTATAAGCTTATAAGACTGTGCTGTAAATCCAGAAAAAATGAGAGTCTTCAAAACGAATCCAAGATCTCATTAAAAACACGTCATTCCCTCACGATAGACTAATCTACTGAAACACACCACAATCCACACTGACCTGGGTTCATTTATAAAGAATGGCAGAACACGCAGATTCGCTCAAAAGCCGCAGTAAAATTTAATTACCATAAAATACCAGGGAAATGCATTTTATACGGCGGTGCGCTGCAGGGAACGTAACGGTTTCTTCACAGAAGCTGTGATGATAATAAACTCTGTTAAAATGTCTATAGAACTGCCTAATTAAGTGTCAAGCCAAACTAGGCAGTTTCCCATTGGTTCATTCAGAAAACAAATCTGTTTATTTCATTCTTGGTCCATTTATCAAAGTCACTACTGTTGTGTTTTACCTCACATCAACCATCTTACAAAAACCTGGAGAGAAAATACGATCCTCTATAAGAAAAGGACAAACTATTGTGTATCATCTTACAAAAATCTGATTGAATTATAATAGAAAATGACACTACTATAATATGATATTTATCTAGCCCCAGAATATTACTATAATTATTACATTTATTTGATTATTACCAAGAATGTTCTGTATTGACCCATGAAGGAAGTCAGTTAAAGATCTTTGTATACACAGCATGTATATGTTTTGTTTAAAGCTCTTCCACTTCTTTTCTGTAAGCGTCTCTAAAATAATATGCATTGAGAAAAGGCAAAGTAATGCAAAAACTGAGCTAATAATGGCTGTTTTATTTTTTAAAAAGGGCATGCTTACATTCTATCCAATCAAGTTTAAGATGTGGTTTGAGTGATGTGGAACTGGACCAATCATAATGGAATATTCACGCTGCTGTTATCCAATTACTGAGGCCCAGAGGATGTGAGGGGCGGGGCGGATCAGCAGCACTGAATAACAGGTGTGTGAGACTTCAGAAGGGTTTAACATGTAATGATTCAGAGATATTTCTTTGTATATTGGCGAAATAGATTATCTTTAACACCGGTCAAGAGTTTCATCTTGGATTTGTGTTTTACCGGTTGTCAGTAAAGACACAAATGTGATGTAAACCGTAGGGATATGTAAGGTACAACTTCTCTTTATAATCCTTCCCAGAGGACCAATTGTTTCCATTGGCAGACTGAGGGCTCTTACCGGAGACCTGAAACGCTTAGGATGTTCGTTTTAAAGGCTCGTCGGACCGTTGCTTTTATGCGTCACCGCGCATGCGTCATATAGGTAAGCGTGTTCCTTATTATGTGTGATTTTGTAATACGTGAATGGGTTAGTTCACTCAAAAATGAAAATGCTGTAATTCTTTGTGTTCCAAATGTTGTTCCAAACCCATAAAACTTTCATTCATCTTCATAAAACAAATGAAGATGTTTTTGGTGAAATCTGAGAGCTTTCTGTTCCTCCATTGACAGCTACGCAACTACCTCTTTGGCACTTCAAAAAGTTCATAAAAAAGATCGCAAAAATAATTCATATGAATTGAGCGGTTAAGTCAAAATTTTCTGAAGAGACTTTAGGCTGAATTTAGTCTTTTATTCTCACATATCAAACATTCATCAACTCACACATCAGTTGGAAGCTCAAGCATGTTCGCTTGACGTGTCAGAACCAATGAGGTTCATCCTCGTGTTACGCAGCACGTTTGAGCTTCTGGAAGAACCAATGAGGTTCATTCTCGTGTTACGCGCACGTTTGAGCTTCAGCGAGAACCAATGAGGTTCATTCTCGTGTTACGCAGCACATTTGAGCTTCAGCGAGAACCAATGAGGTTCATTCTCGTGTTACGCGGCACATTTGAGCTTCAGCGAGAACCAATGAGGTTCATCCTCGTGTTACGCGGCACGTTTGAGCTTCAGCGAGAACCAATGAGGTTCATTCTCATGTTACGCGGCACGTTTGAGCTTCAGCGAGAACCAATGAGGTTCATTCTCGTGTTACGCGGCACGTTTGAGCTTCAGCGAGAACCAATGAGGTTCATCCTCGTGTTACGCGGCACGTTTGAGCTTCAGCGAGAACCAATGAGGTCCATTCTCGTGTTACTTGGCACATTTGAGCTTCAGCAAGAACCAATGAGGTTCATTCTCGTGTTACTTGGCACATTTGAGCTTCAGCAAGAACCAATGAGGTTCATCCTCGTGTTACGCGGCACGTTTGAGCTTCAGCAAGAACCAATGAGGTTCATTCTCGTGTTACGCGCACGCTTGAGCTTCAGCGAGAACCAATAAGGTTCATCCTCGTGTTACGCGCACGCTTGAGCTTCAGCGAGAACCAATGAGGTTCATTCTCGTGTTACGCAGCACGTTTGAGCTTCAGCGAGAACCAATGAGGATCATTCTCGTGTTACGGGTCACGTTTGAGCTTCAGCGAGAACCAATGAGGTTCATCCTGCGTGTTACGGGTCACGTTTGAGCTTCAGCGAGAACCAATGAGGTTCATCCTCGTGTTACACGGCACGTTTGAGCTTCAGCGAGAACCAATGAGGATCATCCTCGTGTTACGCTGCATGTTTGAGCTTCAGCGAGAACCAATGAGGTTCATCCTCGTGTTACGCTGCGTTTGAGCTTCAGCGAGAACCAATGAGGTTCATCCTCGTGTTACACGCACGCGTTTGAGCTTCAGCGAGAACCAATGAGGTTCATCCTCGTGTTACGCTGCGTTTGAGCTTCAGCGAGAACCAATGAGGTTCATTCTCGTGTTACGCGGCACGTTTGAGCTTCAGCGAGAACCAATGAGGTTCATCCTCGTGTTACGCTGCACGTTTGAGCTTCAGCGAGAACCAATGAGGTTCATCCTCGTGTTACACGGCACGTTTGAGCTTCAGCGAGAACCAATAGGGATCATTCTCGTGTTACGCGCACGCTTGAGCTTCAGCGAGAACCAATGAGGTTCATTCTCGTGTTACGCGCACGCTTGAGCTTCAGCGAGAACCAATGAGGTTCATTCGTGTTACGCGCACGTTTGAGCTTCAGCGAGAACCAATGAGGTTCATTCTCGTGTTACGCGGCACGTTTGAGCTTCAGCGAGAACCAATGAGGTTCATTCTCATGTTACGCTGCACGTTTGAGCTTCAGCAAGAACCAATGAGGTTCATCCTCATGTTACACGGCACGTTTGAGCTTCAGCGAGAACCAATAAGGATCATTCTCGTGTTACGGGTCACGTTTGAGCTTCAGCGAGAACCAATGAGGATCATCCTCGTGTTACGCGGCACTTTTGAGCTTCAGCGAGAACCAATGAGGATCATTCTCGTGTTACGCGGCACGTTTGAGCTTCAGCGAGAACCAATGAGGATCATTCTCGTGTTACGGGTCACGTTTGAGCTTTAGCGAGAACCAATGAGGATCATTCTCGTGTTACGCGGCACGTTTGAGCTTCAGCGAGAACCAATGAGGATCATTCTCGTGTTACGCGGCACCAATGAGGTTCATCCTCGTGTTACGCTGCACGTTTGAGCTTCAGCGAGAACCAATGAGGTTCATCCTCGTGTTACGCGGCACGTTTGAGCTTCAGCGAGAACCAATGAGGTTCATTCTCGTGTTACGGGTCACGTTTGAGCTTCAGCGAGAACCAATGAGGTTCATTCTCGTGTTACGCGGCACGTTTGAGCTTCAGCGAGAACCAATGAGGTTCATCCTCGTGTTACACGGCACGTTTGAGCTTCAGCGAGAACCAATGAGGTTCATTCTCGTGTTACGCGGCACGTTTGAGCTTCAGCGAGAACCAATGAGGTTCATTCTCGTGTTACGCAGGCACGCTTGAGCTTCAGCGAGAACCAATGAGGTTCATTCTCGTGTTACTCGGCACGTTTGAGCTTTAGCGAGAACCAATGAGGATCATTCTCGTGTTACGCGGCACATTTGAGCTTCAGCGAGAACCAATGAGGATCATTCTCGTGTTACGCGGCACGTTTGAGCTTCAGCGAGAACCAATGAGGATCATTCTCGTGTTACGCGCACGCTTGAGCTTCAGCGAGAACCAATGAGGATCATTCTCGTGTTACGCGACGTTTGAGCTTCAGCGAGAACCAATGAGGATCATTCTCATGTTACGCGCACGCGTTTGAGCTTCAGCAAGAACCAATGAGGTTCATCCTCGTGTTACTTGGCAAGTTTGAGCTTCAGCGAGAACCAATGAGGTTCATTCTCGTGTTACGCACGCGTTTGAGCTTCAGCGAGAACCAATGAGGATCATTCTCATGTTACGCGACGCGTTTGAGCTTCAGCAAGAACCAATGAGGTTCATCCTCGTGTTACGCGCACGCTTGAGCTTCAGCGAGAACCAATGAGGTTCATTCCGTGTTACGGCGCGTTTGAGCTTCAGCGAGAACCAATGAGGTTCATCCACGTGTTACGCAGGCACGCTTGAGCTTCAGCGAGAACCAATGAGGTTCATTCTGTTACTCGCACGCTTGAGCTTTAGCGAGAACCAATGAGGATCATTCTCGTGTTACGCACATTTGAGCTTCAGCGAGAACCAATGAGGATCATTCTCGTGTTACGCGCACGCTTGAGCTTCAGCGAGAACCAATGAGGATCATTCTCGTGTTACGCGCACGCTTGAGCTTCAGCGAGAACCAATGAGGTTCATTCTCGTGTTACTCGCACGCTTGAGCTTCAGCGAGAACCAATGAGGATCATTCTCGTGTTACGCGGCACGTTTGAGCTTCAGCGAGAACCAATGAGGATCATTCTCATGTTACGCGGCACGTTTGAGCTTCAGCGAGAACCAATGAGGATCATTCTCATGTTACGCGGCACGTTTGAGCTTCATCAAGAACCAATGAGGTTCATCCTCGTGTTACTTGGCACGTTTGAGCTTCAGCAAGAACCAATGAGGTTCATCCTCGTGTTACTTGGCAAGTTTGAGCTTCAGCGAGAACCAATGAGGTTCATTCTCGTGTTACGCAGCACGTTTGAGCTTCAGCGAGAACCAATGAGGATCATTCTCATGTTACGCGGCACGTTTGAGCTTCAGCAAGAACCAATGAGGTTCATCCTCGTGTTACGCGGCACGTTTGAGCTTCAGCGAGAACCAATGAGGTTCATCCTCGTGTTACGCGGCACGTTTGAGCTTCAGCGAGAACCAATGAGGTTCATCCACGTGTTACGCAGGCACGCTTGAGCTTCAGCGAGAACCAATGAGGTTCATCCTCGTGTTACTTGGCACGTTTGAGCTTCAGCAAGAACCAATGAGGTTCATCCTCGTGTTACTTGGCAAGTTTGAGCTTCAGCGAGAACCAATGAGGTTCATTCTCGTGTTACGCAGCACGTTTGAGCTTCAGCGAGAACCAATGAGGATCATTCTCATGTTACGCGGCACGTTTGAGCTTCAGCAAGAACCAATGAGGTTCATCCTCGTGTTACGCGGCACGTTTGAGCTTCAGCGAGAACCAATGAGGTTCATCCACGTGTTACGCAGGCACGCTTGAGCTTCAGCGAGAACCAATGAGGTTCATTCTCGTGTTACGCGGCACGTTTGAGCTTCAGCGAGAACCAATGAGGTCCATTCTCGTGTTACGCTGCACGTTTGAGCTTCAGCGAGAACCAATGAGGTTCATTCTCGTGTTACGCGGCACGTTTGAGCTTCAGCGAGAACCAATGAGGTTTATTCTCATGTTACACGGCACGTTTGAGCTTCAGCGAGAACCAATGAGGTCCATTCTCATGTTACGCTGCACGTTTGAGCTTCAGCGAGAACCAATGAGGTTCATTCTCGTGTTACGCGGCACGTTTGAGCTTCAGCGAGAACCAATGAGGTTCATTCTCATGTTCGCTGCGCGTTTGAGCTTCAGCGAGAACCAATGAGGATTCATTCTCGTGTTACGCGGCACGTTTGAGCTTCAGCGAGAACCAATGAGGTTCATTCTCATGTTACACGGCACGTTTGAGCTTCAGCGAGAACCAATGAGGTCCATTCTCGTGTTCATTCTCATGTAACGCATGATAACAACACAAAGGAACAAAATGGGTTTGAATCACATTCTGACTGATTTTTAACTGCCAGCTATAATGTCATTATGACCTTTAGGTACCCAATGTCATAAGCTGGCTTTCTACAGGATCATTTTACTTGAACACTGGAGCTGTCCAGTCATGATGTCAATTTATAGTCCAGCTCAGTCGGATATGTGTATTCAAGGCGTATGCATGCATTTGTGGTGTGTGTGTGTGTGTGTAGCTCGTACTGTCACTGCGCTGCTCAAAAATGAATTTTAAATAGAGACAGTTCCAGCACAGCAGAGACATAGAGAGTAGAGAGAGAAAGACATTGACCCTATCTAATGTGTCAAGTCCTCAGAGAATACCTGTACTGATGAGAGAGCAAAATCACGCCTTTAAAGGACAAATCTCTAGACCGGCCCCCTCTCTCTCTCTTTGGATGGGTTGAGAGGCTGGTGGATGAGGTGATAATACAGTCTTTGTGTGATGCCTGTGTGTGATGGTGTTTATTTATGAGCATCTCTAGCGCTGCTGATGTGGAGTCTGAGCGTGTGCCATCCCAGGTCATAAAGCAGCGCTGTAATCCTGCTCTGTGTGCCGATGAACTGCTGCTATTTCTTCCATCACATTTTTGTGAGAATCCCAATGATGGTGTCAATTGTGGTCACAGTTTGCATTGTCTTTCTGTTATGGAATTAAAGCATTTCAGGTGATGGTGCGGGATGGATTTTTTTGTGCCGCACACAGTTTCCCACCGGGCCGGTTCTGTGCACTAGGTTGTTGAGCAGACTACTGTGATCTGGCACACTGGGAATGGCACATTCCTGAATCGGCTTGTTAATATTCCAAAATATATTCCATAACACTCCAAAAAATATTTAGACCTGAATTTATGCTTTATATATTTGAATTGCATATAACATTTCCATGCATTTGGTTTACACAGTTTTAACATAAAGTAATTAATTTAATGCAATGCATTTTTGTCAGTCATGTATAAATAAACCTGGTACGATTTCTGTAGTAGAACTAATAAACCGAATTTGTTTTGAATGCACACTTATATATTTATCATCAATAAATCACATTTCTTCCCACATTTTTACCTAATTGAATATTGCTTGTTCCACATCCAGCCACATTTTAACCATACATTTAAGGGAACAGATATTAATGCTGATTTTTAAGCTATTTAAATGAATGCATTTTGACTATTTCCATAAAATCAAATACATGCTAATAGTTAATAATATGGCATGATTTGAGTGCTGGATTCTCAACCGACTGATTTATTTATGACTGACAAAAATTGTTAAAGAGTATCATGCAATAAATTGGGTGATGATTGAGTGTTTTAATGCATAATATTATTTAAATGTATGACTGTGAATAGGCAAATATTAGCTATATTACTTTTTCCTCAAGCATTAATTTCTTCTTATAGTATTATATGCAAAATCAACTGTCAATCTTGTCAGCAAAAATTATCGTTTTCAGTGTTTTAATGGGGATGTGCTTTTGCTCAGATCATGCATTGCCTGGGACCTCATGACCAGCTCATACGAGTCACTTGTTCTTGTATCCGTTTGTGTTTTGCATGCAACTTTTTCTCATCACATTCAGTTCAGACCGTGAGCTCACATTCGCAACTCGGGTAAAATATGATTTCTTCTGTGACACAACAGCTCAGGAATCACTTCTCAAAAAATAATCCTGCTGAGGCAGACAGAGAATGAAAGACTGGAGAGTTGTGACGGGGAAATGAAAGACGAGCTGAGTTTGATAACAGCGGAGGAGACAGAGAACAAAACAATATGAAACGAACAAAAAAGCGAGAGAGACGTGCCCAGCAGAATGGATCCTGTGTGTGTGTGTGTGTGTGGACTGGTAATCCCTACGGTATGGGGACAAAATGTCTCCTGTATGTGTGTGTGTGTGTGTGTGTGTGTGATGGGTAGGTTTAGGGGCAGGGGCAGTGTAGGGGGATAGAAAATACGGTTTGTACAGTATAAAATGCATTACGCCTATGGAATGTCCCCATAAAACATGGAAACACAACGTGTGTGTGTGTGTGTGTGTGTGTGTGTGTGTGTGTGTGTGTGTGTGTGTGTGTGTGTGTGTGTGTGTGATGCATCCTGTCAGGTGTGTAACCTTCGTGCTAATGTGTGGTCGACCTTCTCTGCTTAACAGAAGCTGATGATGACGTGACTGGAAGTGCAGATGATTTGGTGCACCGAACACACACATGCAATGCATTTCCACCTGACATTTTTAAGCATCGACTAGTTTTAGTTTGTTATACATACTAAAAACAAGCGCATATACTGGAAGAACTATTAAATATTATACTAAACCCACACACACAAGCCATCAGGCATATTGTTAAAGAGTATAATGCATTAAAAGCACATTGTATTGGAAATTGATTGTGTGTTTAATGCATTTTATTAATTAAATGTATAGTGTGAACAGACGAATAAAAAGCAACTGATTGGAAAAAATCTACCGTCAATATAATCAACAGAAAATATTGAATATTGAATAGTCAATGTTTTGAGTTAAAAATGTAATCAAACAAACGCATTTTATAAATTTTTAGTAAAATATTATTAAATCATGTCTTGAAATAATTTGATTTTAGCTAAAGTATATTTTATTTCAAGTAATGAATTTTCTTTATAGTTTTAGATAACGATAAGAACTAAAATATATTTCTACACTTTATTGCCAAAAGTATTGGGACACCCTTCCAAATCCCTGAGTTCAGGTGTTCAATCCCTTCATGGCCACAGGTGTATAAATCCAGCACTAGGCACGCAGACGCTTCTACACACATCTGTGAAAGAATGGCTCGCTCTCAGGAGCTCAGTGAACTCAAGCGTGGGACCGGGATAGGTTGCCACCTGTGCAATAAGTCCGTTCCTGAAATTTCCTCACTACTAAATATTCCACGCTCAACTGTTAGTGGGATTATAACAAAGTGGAAGCGATTGGGAACAACAGCAACTCTAAAATCACAGAGCGGGGTCAGCACATGCTGAGGGTCACAGTGCACAGAAGTCACCAGCTTTCTGCAGAGTCAATCGCTCCAGATCTCCAAACATCATGTGGCCTTCAGATGAGCTCAAGAACAGTGCGGAGAGAGCTTCATGGAATGGGTTTCCATGGTCGAGCAGCTCATCCAAGCCTTACATCACCAAGAGCAATGCAAATGCATTGTGCCAAGTGTAAAGTTTGGTGGAGGGGGGATTATGGGGTGGGGTTGTTTTTCAGGGGTTGGGCTTGGCCCTTTAGTTCCAGTGAAAGGAACTCTTAATGCTTCAGCATACCAAGACATTTTGGACAATTTCATGCTCCCAACTTTGTGGGAACAGTTTGGGGACGTCCCCTTCCTGTCCCAACATGACTGCGCTCCAGTGCACAAAGCGTCTGTCCATAAACACATGGATGAGCGAGTTTGGTGTGGAGGAACTTGACTGGCCTGCACAGAGTCCAGACCTCATCCCGATTGAACACCTTTGGGATGAATTAGAGCGGAGACTGCGAGCCAGGCCTTCTCGTCCAACATCAGTGCCTGACCTCACAAATGCACTTCTAGAAGAATGGTCAAAGATTCCCATAAACACACTCCTAAACCTTGAGGAAAGCCTTCCCAGAAGAGTTGAAGCTGTTAGAGCTGCAAAGGGTGGGCCGACTCCATATTAAACCCTACGGATTAACAATGGGATATCATTAAAGTTCATGTGCATGTAAAGGCAGGCATCCCAAAACGTTTGGCAATATTTAGTGTATGTGTGTATATCACTGTAAAACAAGTGCTGCCCTAAATTAAGTACATTCAACTTGGACTTTTAAAGGTGCTGTATGTAAGTTTTTCACTTTAATAAAGCATACAAATATTTATAGGAAACATGCTAAATTCTCAACAAAACAAAGCTACAGCCAGTTATTCTCCTTTGAAATGTGCGTTCCGTGTCGGAATATCTGTTTTTGGCACGCCGCCGGTTTTCCTGATAGTATTTCGACACCCCAGGTTGCCATTTGGCGGACACCACAGCGTATTGCTGCCATGGAAACCAGTGAACAAACTGGGTCAGAGGTCACAGATTCTACCCAACCTAAAGCCTCAGCATTTGTCTAAAAATCTCTATGAACGAGAGCATATTAAAATGTGGATAAATCAACTCATCAACTTTAGGACTGGGTATGGAGTTTGATACTTTTTAGGTACCGACCGAATTGCCTCAATACTATCGAGTATCGTAAAAGGTCTTGTCGTTCGATACCAGTCGTTTGTTAATCTTGTCAATTAGGAACTGATCGTGTCCACTCTAGTCAATGCTTCTGTTTATACCGGCTGCGCCGCGGCACGAGGACGGAGCAAAACTTTGTCGGAGATGTCTGCAGTGTAAATAGGTGGTAAGCGTCCCAACCCACATAGATGTAAAAGATGTGGATAAGATAAAAAATTGTGGCTACATTTAACCAGGCTCAATGCCAATAGTGTGCAATGCAATATTCATGACATTAGGCTACTTATGGGGCGCAAGGCATATATTCCATCAACAGTACCCTATATATGAGTCTTTGAGATCTTAAAAAAAAAAGTAAACAAACTGAAATAAGTTTTTTTTTTTTTAGGTATTGTAATCTTGTTAAAACAGAAAAATATATTTGGTTTCGAAAAATCCTGTTGCGTCCTCAATCTGGCAACCCGCGTGAGCGTCGAGTCTGAGGAGGAGGGGGCGGGGCAAAGCACAATCTACAATATTTTAAATTTGGACTGCAGTACCTATTTCAACCACTACATACCGCACATTTAAGTCATTTCAACTTAAATTACATGAATTACCTTAACTTAAACACTTTTTTGTCCAATCAGCATCCAGAACTATTATTTATAGACAAGACATTATAGTACTTAATAGGTTATTTCACTCAAGAGAGAGAGAGAGAGAGAGAGAGAGAGAGAGAGAGAGAGAGAGAGAGAGAGAAGAGAGAGAGAGAGAGAGAGAGAGAGAGAGAGAGAGAGAGAGAGAGAGAGAGAGAGAGAGAGAGAGAGAGAGAGACAGAGAGAGACAGAGAGAGAGACAGAGAGACAGAGAGAGAGAGAGAGAGAGAGAGAGACAGAGAGACAGAGAGAGAGAGAGAGAGAGAGAGAGAGAGAGAGAGAGACAGAGAGAGACAGAGAGAGAGAGAGAGAGAGAGAGACAGAGAGAGAGAGAGAGAGAGAGAGAGAGAGAGAGAGAGAGAGAGAGAGAGAGAGAGAGAGAGAGAGAGAGAGAGAGAGAGAGAGAGCAAACGAAACTAAAGGACAAATTGTCCTGCCTCTTTGCATGTTCACTCGCTGTGAGATTTGATAATGGAGAATCAATTTGCTGCAGCTGCTATTTACACACAGACACATTCCCTCGCTTCTTTTGAGGACATCTGCGTAAAATTACACGTACAAAATGCGTGTGAGCGCTTCACTGAGACAACATGAAACAGTATCTTCAATGCATTTGACTTCTATAATGTGACATTTCTCAGTGAAACATGCTCCGCGACAAATAATGCACTGGAACTGGACTGGATCATAATGATTTCAGAGGAAGTTAATGCATTTTCAGAATTGAATAATTAAGCATAAACTAGACTGATGAATTGTGTACAGTAAGCCCAGGATTATGTATTAAGAAAGTAAACCATGCACAAACTATTTTAACTATTTATTACATTAATACTAGTAATAAAGTACGGGAAATATTCATAAAATTATTATCAACTCGCGTTTAAAATCTACATAAACTCGGCAACGCTCGCATTTGGCGTGTATACATTTGTAGGCCGTGTGTGTATATGTTGTGTATTGGTGGTTGCTGTTTCTAATAGTAATATAAAAAGGAAGGTAAATGGATTTAATAGTGGTTTCAAGTTGACGTTTCTAACATTCATTTAAATGATGGGATGTGAATCGACAGTACATTCGTTTAAAAATAGCTCCGTCCCACTGTATGTTTCATACGAGAAAGAAGAAGAACGAGCCCATGAAAAGTGTGTGTGTGTGTGTGTACTTAAAGAGTTTCTGTGCGGATCAGTAATGTCCTTTAATGCACAGAGCTGCTGACCAGGCTAATGCCAGTGCCACGTTTCTGAGGATCTGAAGGCTTCCGACACCATTAACCTCTCAGAAATCCCCTGGACGACAGGCTGGTTATCTGTGTGTGCTCTGCAGGTGAAAGCAGCCGCGTTTGGCAGGAACCGTGTCATTTTTGTAGCTATGGGTAATGCTGCGAGCTCCCAGACACAAGTTTAAGAACTGCGTTACAACACACACCGAGCCATGATAGTGCGACCTAAATGTTTCATAAGAATAGGCGTGAAAGTGTTGTTATAGTAGAACAAGAGGAAGATCATATTTACAACTTCACACACTCGTCCGTTTCTGTTTTTTTGGGGCAGACTCTGGTAATTTGTGCAGTTCAGCGGCCTCTTTCCCCGGACATCAATTTTTCATTGTGCCGCATTCTCCAGCTATCAATAATAAAATGCTATATTCTTATGAATATTCTAAAAATAAAGTGTGATTTTTTTCTGCCATGCAGCTGCAGGGATGAAAGTTTAATGTTTGTCTTGAAGGAAGCTGAGACGGTGAGCCTGCGGTTTCCTCCTGGACACAGACGGAAATGTCCTTTTGTGCCTGGGATTCTGGGGAGCCCTTAGGTCAGCGCAGACAAAAGCAAAGGAACGATCCGCTTTCCACTTCAAACCAGGAAATATCTGCCATGTGCATTCCTAGAGATCATGCCTATTGGAGCTGTTCGTGTGCTGGAAAACCTGAGAAGATGCGTAGCATGAGCGCTCTGACCGACTAACTCTTTCCCGCCATTGACTGCATTTTCTGTCATTTATAAAACATCGATTTCCCGCCGTTTTTTTTTAAACAATGTTTTCCCTCCATTGACAGAATTTTCCATAATTTATTAAATGCTTTCACGCCATTGACACAATTTTTGCCATTTATGAAACAATGCTTTCCAGACATTTTTAAACAATGCTTTCCCGCTTTTGACAGAATTTTTGTTGTTGTTTATGAAACAATGCTTTCCTGTCAGTGATGGACTTTTCCGTGATTTATAAAATAATGCTTTCCCGCCATTTATGAAACAACGCTTTTCTGCCATTAATGGAATTTTCTGTGATTTAAGAAAGAACAATTTCCCGCCAATTTTAAACAATGCTTTCCCGCTTTTGACATAATTTTTTTTGTCATTTATGAAACAATGCTTTTCCGCCCTTGATACAATTTTCCGTCATTTATGAAACAATGCTTTCCCGCCATTAACAGAAATTTCCATCATTTATGAAACTACACTTTCCCGCCATTTTTGAACAGCGCTTTCCCACTTTTGACATATTTTTTTGTCATTTGAGACACCGCTTTCCTGCCATTGACACAATTTTCCATAATTTATGAAACAACACTTTCCCGCAATTAACAGAATTTTCCGTCATTTAAGAAACAACACTTTCCCGCCATTTTTAAACAATGCTTTCCCACTTTTGACATTTTTTTTTGTCATTTATGAAACAATGCTTTTCTGCCATTAACAGAATTTTTCCGTGATATATGAAAGAGCGCTTTCCTGCCATTGACACAATTTTCCATAATTTATGAAACAACACTTTCCCGCCATTGACACAATTTTCTGTCATTTAGGAAGCAACACTTTCCCGCCATTTTTAAAATATGCTTTCCCACTTTTGACTTTTTTTTTGCCATTTATGAAACAATGCTTTCCCGTATTGACAGAATTTTAGGGGTGTAACGATGCACTTATGCCACAGTCCGGTTCATGTCACGGTTTTGGTTTCGGACCGGTTCGGTTCGGTTCTGTTTGCTGTAGAGGCAGGGTTCATAACAGGGCACCAGCAATAATAACACTACATTAACTTTCTAATTTAATAATAACAACATATACTTTAATTTATTAACTAAATAGGCTAATTTAACTTTATATTAATTAACTTTATACATTGGCTTCACGTTTTCTTTAGATCAGTTAGCATTCCCGATTAAACTAAAATTAAATAAATGCCTCCACTGTAGACTATAAATAATTTGACCATTTACCATAATGTTTAAAAAAACAAGCACATTTATTTCATAAAAATTGATGACACACACAAGTAATTTCCTACTTTAACCTTATTAACAAACACTTAAATTGTACGACTATGACTAATATTTATAAATAAATAGGCCTATAAATTAAATATCAGATTTTTGTTAATACAATAACATACACCACACTAATTTAAAAATAAACAAAATAACAAATTGAAATTAAAGTGGCATTATGGGGTTATGGAAACAAGTTACCCTGGTGATACACTACATCATGAACTGCTAATGAATCATGAAAACTGCTCCTGATGATCAGAATGAACACCTGCATGCAAATCCTTCCCAGCTAACACACATCGAGTCAGTTACGGGATTTATTGGTACTTTACTTTTATTTCATGACTTACGAATTGCCATCGTAACGTTGCATGCTCATTCTCTCGCGCTTTATGAAGAGATACACAGCGCACGTAAAAAGTTCAGTATAACGGCTGACAGGACACGAAAGCGGTTTTCTGAGGTAAGAGATTTTTATTTCGTAACAAGGCACAAGCTACGAAAATAACGATGTTGCTGGGACTCCAAGGTAGCATTTTTCCTATACCTGTCCTGACTAAATGGAGAAACTCTCTGTCCTTTCACAATGGCTGGGGCTGGGGCAGCAGGGGCGGGGCTGGGGCAGCAGGGGTGCTGGGGCAGCAGGGGGCTTACTTGGTTCCACATGAGAGAATCGGATTGAACCGTGGGTGGTGTATCGGGGTTTTTCGGTTCGGTTTGAAAATCTTGACACCCCTACAGAATTTCCATCATTTATGAAACTACGCTTTCCTGCCATTTTTGAACAGCGCTTTCCCCACATTTAGAGTAGAATCTCCGGATCAAAACAGGCAATTTTGCCATAAAAATAAGGGACATTTAAGTGTTTAAAAAAATTTGCCATCAAATGCATAATATTGTGTCTTCTGTTCTACTGAAAGACTATAAAAAAGTACGCAAAGATATTTTAAAGTTTGTTGGTTAAGGTTAAATCAAAGTACTATATATTATTTCACAGCATTACAGCAAATCATATGGGTATATTTTATCATTTTTATTATTATTATATGATTCCAGATTTTAAAAAAAATCACTTTACATCGAATTGTTAATCACAATTATGACAATTAATCATCAGCACAAAATTCATGATCTCGACAGGCCTACTGAACCAATCATTTGTGGATGAATTATTATTTTGAGTGCGTCCTTGTTTTCAGAAAAGAAATGGCCAGACTCGGTCTGAATCGAATCAGTTCGCATTCATTTGGACCGCTCGCTCACTGAATCATCTGAAGCAAACAGACAGTATCGAGAGAACAATTTTAAAACTTGTTAGCATTAAAACCCCTCCGCTCTGTGCACACAGTCAGATGAAGCCCTGCAGGCACCCATGCAGCACATCTAGAGGACTCATTGTTTAGAAAGCGTAGATGCCATTAGGACAGCTGTGACGGTGGGGCTGTTACGCTCACTCGCTGACAGACGCGATCACACACTCCATCCCATGACAGTTTTATAAGCACTTAGGCAAACTTCTGTGAAAAACTGCAGTTAATGGGCCACTACTTTCGAAAGCTCTACATGAAGCATATGAGCTTGTTTCCAGAGCTGTTGTTGACTGCACTTCATGTTTCCCAGACTCTGAAGATCTCTTTCAGTTCTCACCCTGAGCACACCTGGCGTCACTGACAACAGACGGTTCATAAAGTTTGGCAAGATGCTTGCCGCATGTTATAAGCGACTCAAACTCGCAGTAGATGCAGATGCTCACCTGGGAGTGAAGTCGCAGCCCTGCTGCATGAACGCGCCCAGAGAGAACCAGAGACTGTTGAAGATGCCGAATTCATTGGGGGGCTGGTCGCTGGGCGGACCGTCGGAGCCCTCCTCGGGCTCCTCGGTGTGCCACTCGTACGGGCTGAAGCGGCTGACCAGGAAGAGCACCACGCTCACGCCGATGTAGGCGAACACGATGCACATCCAGATCTCGTAGGCCAGCGGGTCCAGGAAGGAGAAGACGCCAGGTTTGGACTTCTGCGGCTTCTTGATCATGATGGAGATGCCCAGACTCATGAAGGGCTTGGAGAAATCAATCACCTCCTCCCGGACCAGAGTGATTGTTAAAGGGGCCACAGCGATTTCCGCTTTCTGTGGGAAAAGGAAAACGATCAGATGTTCAGAATGCGACGTTTCCATTAGGATTACTTATTGAAGCGAAGCTGCAAAAATGTCTTTGTTCATTTAGTTCAGAAAAGACAGTCAGTGTTTGTTGTTTATTTAAAGTGATAGTTCAGGCAAAAATGTAATTCTGTCAATGTTTACTTTCCCTCATGTCGTTCCAAACCCAACAGGAGTTTATTTTGAAGAATATTGGGGTCCAAACATTTTGGATTTAAATGATGTTTACAATGTAAAAATTGGATTAGTTTTTGATTATGTTATACAATGAGATGTTGAGAAAACATTCACAATTTTTGAGTTTAGGTCACTTTTTTTCACCTTTTTTTAGAAAACAGTTCATATAAGTATTCATTTTGAATCTCATTCAAGTTTAAGACACTTTTACAATTTAATGTTTATAAAGGAACACTTTTTTTATAGTTTTTCACCATTTTAGTTTAATAGCATCTTTTTCAAATGACCAAATGAATATTCTTTACACCTATATCTTTTTCAATCCTGCGTAATAGTCTTGGATATTCATAACCAACATGCTGATTCTAAACAGTCCATTAGCATCTCATTTAAAATGATGACCAAAACAGAATTTCAATGTTTACTTGACTCTTGGCTAATCAGGTAAATCCAAGACCAACAGGAGTTTTTCACCAGTTATTGCTACACTTGGCTGCAGCTATTTTAAGACCAACGGAAAATGTTAAAACTTTCACCTATATGGCTGAACTATCCCTTTCCACTATAATGAAATCTTCATATGGTAAATCTGCACATGACAATTTTGGTCTGTAACATCAACTTATCACAGCCAACACAGGTGAATCCACACACCACAGCCATGGCGAATCACACAGAACACACAAACCACACAGGTAAATCCACAACACACAACCATGGCTGATCACACCTAACGTTGCCTAGATGCTAATGGACTGACTAGAATCAATTATGTATGCTAAGCTACGCTAAAGTGCTACCGGCAGATACAAAGATCGGCTGAATGGATTCAAAAACGGTAAAACTCAACTGTTTAACTCTAGTGGACTTGGAAAATGAGCCTATTTTCAAAAAAAGTGAAGTGTTCCTTTAAAACACGTCTCTTCTGCTCATCAAGCCTGCATTTATTTGATCAAAAATACAAGAAAAAAAAAACAGTAATGCTGTAAATACAATCGAAAATAACTATTTTCTGTGTGAATTAGGGCTGCACAATATATCGCAAATGTACATATCACGATATGCATATCGCAAGGGCAACCAATATCTGAAAGATTTTAATAGGCTACTTCATCATTGTGAAAAGTGTACGTTTTAGGTTGACACATACAACAGAGAATAGACTGTGCACATGACTGTTACTTATGTGAATTGCGTTAAAAAGTTATTAAAAATACTGAAAACTACTCCTTGCAGTCTCGCGCTGTCTGACACGCACACACACACACACACACACACACACACACACACACACACACACACTGTAAAGAACAGCATTTATTCAAAGTAGAAATCTTTACTAACAATATACATTTTTACCCTCACTTTTGATCAATTTAACACATTCTCTCTGAATAAAAATATTATTTTCTTTAAAAAAAGAAACTAAATGACTGACCCCACACTTTTGAATGGCATTGTATAATGCTACAAAATATTTATATTTTAAATAAACTTCTATTCATCAAATAACCCTGAAAAAATTATCAATGTTATAAAAAAATAAACTGATAATAATCATAAATGTTTGTTGAGCATCAGATCCTCATATGAGAGTGATTAGTGAAGGGTCATGTGACACTGAAGACTGGAGTCATGATGATAAACTCAGCTTTGATCACAGGAATACAAGTTTGAGCTCAGAATCCTGGGACATGTGGTGTTCACCTCACAGCCGGTGGGAAAGACTCGGGATGGGACTCGGGCAGAAATCATGTCCATGGATGTGATTATTAACGTTACTGTAGTGTGAAGCAGAGCAGGGGCGAGTGTTGTGGAGCTGAGCGAGGCCGCCGGAGCGATTGTTAATGAGATGAACACAACACACGCCTCGCGAGCAGCGGGACTTTTATTATGCCACAGGCGCCGGCGCCATCTCCGCTTTCCGCCCCACTGCGTCCCTTCATTGGTTAAAACAACTTTCACGATTACAAATAGTTGGAAACATTTGGGATATTGTAAGAACTCGACTGGACAAAATATATAACACTGGACTGGTAGTTTTTGGATATTTTACTGCAAAAAATCCTACATAGTGCACCTTTAAAAGAACAGCATTCATTTTATAACTAGCATTATAAATGTCTTTACTGTCACTTTTGATTCATTTAAAATATGAATTTCTTTCAAATAAAATCTTAATGGCTCTTAAAGCATGAGAGAGACCTTTATTACCAGGGCAAAATGCTTTAAAACTCTATAATATGAGATTTTTGTTTAATGTCTTGATGTCGTAGCGAGCTGATCTAAAGAGCCATTGGGTTTAAAGGTCATCAGAGCCTCAGGAACCCTGTGTTGCGATGAAGACCTGGTTATATCAGCACTACGGCCGAGAGAGATGGGGTTGTTAAACGTAAAGTGCTTTAAGTGAGGCAATTTCACACGGAAAAACCTGTTCAACAGTATGTACCGTCTCATCAGCGTACCCAAACACGCTCTTTACAACCCATTTACTCTCCAGCACCTTATTTAAGGGGTCTAGATGATAAAATACCTTCTGTACAAAATGGGAGAGAGAGAGAGAGAGAGAGAGAGAGAGAGAGAGAGAGAGAGAGAGAGAGAGAGAGAGAGAGAGAGAGAGAGAGAGAGAGAGAGAGAGAGAGAGAGAGAGAGAGAGGATTCAGAATCTGTGAAGCTCGTCTGCGCCTCAAGACACGGCTGCTTCGATTGAGAGTCCGACCCTGAGCAGGTTTTTAGTCTGAAATGCTGTGCTGTATTTTTTTCCCCCCCCTAACAATCCCTTAAGGATCCCAAAGCTCATAATTAACATTTTCTGCAATTTCACAAGCTGGAACTGAGGACCAGATTTGGCTCATGTAATGTCATGTGAATAATTTCTGAATTCGCATGCCCTGTAAAGCATGACTCGGTTGTGTATGACATCCTCACTGCTGCACACACACACACACACACACAGAGATTTCAGTGGCCTTGATTCTGAAAATGTATTTCCCGTATATTTTCTCCAGCTGCGTTGCAAAAAAATTCTTCAATGAGGAGTTGAGCCTTGAACCAAACTCACTAGCTTTTAGATTAATCACAGCATGCTGGCAATGCAAAAAGTAAAGGAACAACAAGATGGATTCTAAAATCTTCAATATTGCAAGTTTGTGTGTACCAGATTCTCAGTATTTTTCCCCTCCACAGAAAACAGAACAAAAATCAGTCATACACTGAACAAAACTACTGTTTTGTGTAACTATTTAATGTTAACCACACGACTATTATAATTTTTTTAAAACATATATGAATATATTGTATATTAAAATAAATATACACTGATCAGGCATAACATTATGACCAGTGAATGGTCTGTTAGTGGGTGGGATATATTAGGCAGCAAGTGAACATTTTGTCCTCAAAGTTGATGTGTTAGAAGCAGGAAAAATGGGTAAGCGTAAGGATTTGAGGGAGTTTGACTAGGGCCAGATTGTGATGGCTAGACGACTGGGTCAGAGCATCTCCAAAACTGCAGCTCTTGTGGGGTGTTCCCGGTCTGCAGTGGTCAGGATCTATCAAAAGTGCTCCAAGGAAGGAACAGTGGAGAACCGGCCAAAGGGTCATGGGCGGCTCAGGCTCATTGATGCACATGGGGAGCGAAGGCTGGCCCGTGTGGTCCGATCAAACAGACGAGCTACTGGAGCTCAAACTGCTCAAGAAGTTAATGCTGGTTCTGATAGAAAGGTGTCAGAATACACAGAGCATCGCAGTTTGTTGCCTGGTCTGATGAATCATGTTTTCTTTTGCATCACGTGGATGGCCGGGTGTGTGTGCGTGGCTTACCTGGGGAACACATGGCCCCAGGATGCACTATGGGAAGAAGGCGAGCCGGCGGAGGCAGTGTGATGCTTTGGGCAATGTTCTGCTGGGAAACCTTGGGTCCTGCCATCCATGTGGATGTTACTGTGACACGCACCACCTACCTAAGCATTGTTGCAGACCATGTACAGCCTTTCATGGAAACGGTATTCCCTGGTGGCTGTGGCTCTTCCAGCAGGATAATGCTCCTGACACAAAGCACAAATGGTTCAGGAATGGTTTGAGGAGCACAACAACGAGTTTGAGGTGTTGGCCTCCAAATTCCCCAGATCTCAATCCAGTCGAGCATCTGTGGGATGTGCTGAACAAACAAGTGCGATCCATGGAGGCCCCACCTCGCAGCTTACAGGACTTAAAGGATCTGCTGCTAACATCTTGGTGGCAGATACCACAGCACACCTTCAGGGGTCTAGTGGAGTCCATGTCTCGACGGGTCAGGGCTGTTTTGGCAGCAAAAGGAGGACCAACACAATATAAGGTCATAATGTTCTGCCTGATCTGTGTATATTTCCAGTTATTAAATTAATGTAAATTCTACACTGTAAATCTATATATTAAAATATAAATAAAATTATTGTATATTTTATATTGACATTAAGTATATAAAATAATGTTAACAGAAAAATACAAGTTTTTATGAAAAACGTAATAGTGTAATTTTAATAACTGTACTGACTGATTCATTAGCTATGTTTTAATTCGCTATGCTGTGAATTGAACATATGCATGAAACCTTCCGCGAATCTGGCAACAAATATCTGTAATAAAAATGGAAATTGTTGCAATCAGGCTATTTTTTCCTCCATCATAAATGATTTGCGTCTCAGGGTGCTTTCACCGTACCCCACCCTTTCTAAGCGGACTCGGGTTCGGTTCGTGGGTGCGTTCACATCATCCAAATGAACGGATGCTGTTGTTTGGGAACGCTTCTTTAAGGGAATTAAACCTAATCCTAATCACCCAACATTTGAGATGCTGTGATGCGATTGGTCCGCTGGTTAGTCCAGTTATCCAATCACGTCCTCTGATGAGGCAAAGTCACGTGAGGTCTTTGTTGTGCATCAAGGTATTTATTCTGCAAATGTGTTTCCAAAATAATTATCTTATCGGTTAAAAATGTATCCGCCTCAATTGAGTGCAGACGTTTTTTTTATCTCGGCGTGTCTATTCAGCATTTTTTAACGCGAGATCCCAAAATGCACATAAAAATATGTGGATGGAAACGCAGCTATTGAGAGAACCAGCTCCTATGAGTTATTAGTTTGTTTTTGTGTGCCGCCAGAGAAGAAAACACAATTATTTCAATGATGTGTTCTCTCTCAGTACCAGCATCCGTACAGGATCATATCCACTGCAGACTGCAAGGACAATGTACTTTCTGTGGATATTGCACTGTAGATTGTGCTGCTGAATGCAGTTCACTTAATGTCTTTTATGAGGAAATTAATGAATTATTCCTCTCAATATCTGACGATGATGTAATCATAACAGTCTGGGTTTTTGGGTCATTTCTTATGTAACTTTTTGAATAAATCTGTCTGGCTGTGGGGTTTTCTGCACATGGATATACCCTGATATTGCTACGCGTTTTCCCTTTACCAGTTGGGGCGGAGCATGCAAACTTCTGATTCGCTCCCCATGTTGATTGATAATTAGCTGATTAGAGTATATAAGCGCTCGGGGTTGTTTTTTGAGGAGGTACTCTCTGTGGGATAGTTTCTCCCAGGGGTGGCTCTCAACATCTTTTCTAGTTTTTCTTACATCATGAAGCTTAACCCCTTTCCAGACCGAGCGGGGTATGAACGACGTATCCAAAATAAAAAGGCTGCTGCTCTTAAGTCTTCCTGAATAGACACATAACCAACATACATTTAGAAAGCCAACACTTGAGAGTTTACAGTAGTGATCCAAAGTCTGATTCATTTCCGACTGTTCGGCTCATTGAAGGTTCCTATGAATGTCACTATGCATTTCTCATGTTATAAATCAAGGAAACATTCAAATAAAGTAATCTGTGTCAATGCATACTGAAACAATCGAATAGTTATTTGCGTGAGTGCACTTAAGTTAATGGTGCTTGTGGTTACGGTTTCATTCGCGGATCCTTTTATGTCGGATACGACTGACCGATATTGAGTAGCCTAGACATGCATAAACAGACATGTCTAAAGTAGCCTAGAAACGAATAAACTTCGCCCAACAACTTACAATATAATCTGCATGCACAATAAACTACAGTAAATGGTACATCTCCCGACAGAAAGGTTTTAATAAAATGTTATTTAATAACAGTCGTCATAAGCATATTTCCAGTACGTAGCGTCACCAACTCAATCCTCACAATCCTCTGCAAACTTCGGTTCGGTTCTTTTTTAGTCGGACGTGCTGGTTGCGTCATCAACCAGGAACTAAAGTTCGATTCCTTTCGATTAATGAACCGCCTCAACCAGTTACGTGCTGAAAACCGGCTCAAAAGAACGATTCGTTCAAGAGCCGAACATCACTAGTTTACAGTTCAAGACTCAGATTATTAATTAACATTGAAGAAAAGTACATTATAGTTTGAATAATTAAAAATAGAAATTGGCACAAAAAAAGTTGGAAATGGGAATCAGCCAAGGAATCTCTAGAGTAAAGTCGTAATTTTTGTTGGGTTTTTGTGCACAAAAAGAATTGTCACTGCATCGTAACATTAAAGGGTTACTTCAGCGCTGGGAAGATGAATCTGTATTTAAACTGGGTCATTAATGTAGTATTTGTTGTATAGTAATAATTGTATAGTATTTTAGAAGTGCCTTCTAGACTGAGAAAACAGAAAATTTATTTTTGTCTAATGGGGATGAAAGACAACAATTCCCAGAATGCACTTCACTGCCCTGGCACGGCTACTGGATTACTGGATCACTTTCCCACCGCGTTCATTTTCATAAAATCAGTTCAGTTAGAGACACTACAATTAAAAACTGAACGTGTCTGTTCGATATAATGTGAGTGAGCCGATTGAGCGTCACGGCACAAACACAGCCGGATCGGATTACATTCATCACATGAGCTGAGGTAATCGCGGGATTCATTCACAGCGCGTGATCAGTCTGCCGCGTGTTCAGTTCATGTCTTTGGAAGCTTAACTTTCATAGGAAGTTCATTTGATAAGTTGAAACACTCACTTTGCTCTCCACCGCTCCGTTTACATGAATCTCCGCGGCTCGAGCGAGTGCTGTGAGTGTGATGTTGAAAACATGTGGGAATAGCGCCTCCTGCTGGCTGTAGTCTTTAGCCTCTGGACAAAAGCTCCTCCGATGACACAAAATTATGATATTTGCGTCATCTGAGGATTTTTTCCAGAAATAAAATACATAATTCTCTTGTCTCAGGGTCATATGAGGGGGGAAAGTACGATGCTAAAAAGCTTAAAGCTTAAAGCTTAATGCTAATCGCTGAAGTAACCCTTTAAGATTGAACCACTGGAGTCACGTGGAGGATTTTAATGATGTTTTAATATCTTTCTGGACATTGAAAGTGGTAATAACTATGGCGGGTATTGACACAAATTTCACAATTCGATTCCGATTCAATCCGATTATTTTGGATATAATATCAGGTACAATATATGGCAAATATATATTGTCCCTGAGGAAGAAGTGATCTCTTGCGTATCTCTACGCCATATCATGTATTTTGACCTCACTCACCGGAAGTGATGGCGCGCTCACGGCTTTTGTACATAGTGTTATATTTGAGGTAAAACATGATATAAATACTGTTCGGTTTCTCACACAAATCGATCGTTTTGTGTCTTAAGACATAAATGTGTCGTCACGAGCCGCAGGGCTTAGTATGGATTTGTCTGTGCATGTTTTTTTTTACTCTCATAGTTCTCATATCTCTCATCTGTTCCCATTGACATGCATTATACGACTGACAGACTGCAACGGTTGGAGTTAAAAATCTTCATTCGTGTTCTGAAGAAACAGACACACCTGATCTGGGATGCCCTGGGGGGCAGCAGATCAACATCACATTTTCATTTCTGGGTGAACTATCCCTTTAAGGATGATCCTGATCACCTGTCCAAGTTTATTCCGCAACAATGACTAGGGTGACCACCCGTCCGCATTGCGCTGTACCGCACAGCATTTTCACCCCTTGTCCTACGTTGCATATTGAGAAAATGTCCCGCATTTTCATCAGTCTATTGGTATATACTATAATACTGCAACTATAATACTCAGAAAACATGCGTTCTTTTGCCTTTTTAAGAAAGCATTTTATTTATTCTTTTTGCGGCGTAGTTTTTCACCTATATTTAACAGCGCTTCGTCAGAAGTAACATGATCCCGCCTAACACAAACACAACAGCCGTTTTTAAATCCTATCCAATGGTTGAAAAGAAAGGAGTTAACGCAGTCACTAGTAGGCTGTGACGGCTGTCAATCAAAATGTGGAGCGGTGATTCGTTCCATGGGTTCCCTGTCAGAAAACGAATGGATAATTCGGTATATATCCTTTAATATAAATTGATTGTCAATGAAAAAATTCATTACTTATTTTTATTGGATTTTAGATGGACTTGGTCAAAACTGTTTCAGAAACAGTGTTCTGGCCTTAGTGATGTTGAATTTAAATATAAAATAAAGACATTGTTACATTGTGATGTAATGGTGTTTTCCAGAAGGACTGAAGAACTAATTATTTTTATCAGCTGAAAGGCAGAATACAATTGTTTATATTAAAGCTACACTGTGTAACTTTTTTAGTTTATTCTTCGCTAAAAACACTTAGTTCTTTCAAAAATATATGTGCTCATTAATGTATATTTACTTCTTTCAAGTAATAAAGTATTCTCGTAAGTGTATAATATGCCATTGAAAATACATACGGGTGAGGGGTTCGAATGCGGCGTCGCCATGTTGCCCCCATCTTGAAAGTACAGTAGCCAAAGAGGGACATACCCGTAAATTCAAGCTTACGCCTTTGGCGTTTTAACACTCGATGGCACCGTGGCGAATGTGAAGAGGGGATTGCTTGAGACTGATATAGCCTACAATGTAAACTTTGCCTTACGCTAGTGATGTCGTACAATATACAGAATAACGATAGCACCGATAAAAGTTACTTTACTAAGATTAGCTTGCATTCGTCTGGGAACCTGATCGCTGATGTTAGCAATGAAATGGTAAAAAATAACGAAAACGTAAAACTATTATTCATTTTACATAGATGTCATAACCTACATGTTAACTGACAAATTAAATAACTGCAAATTATAATAGTTTTCTAAAGTAACCTCATCACTTGATCGAACACTCATGGACGAGGTTGAACTGGAAGCCATGTTAATATTGGACTAAATCAGCCACCGTAGGAGTTAAAACGAAATCGGAATTGAGAGGAACAAACTAATATTCACTGGATGGTCATATACCTTTTCACCGCTAGATGGGGGAAAAATTTCACACAGTGAAAGTTAAGTTAGATAGACTTTAAGTTTAAAGCTTTAAGTTAGATAGACGTCATATAACAGTTTCAGGTTATGTTTTAGTGTCTGTAAAATGTCCCACATTGTCCCACACAAACTTAGTAATTGTCCCACATTTGGTTTGTTTGATGATGGTCACCCTAACAATGACTGGCTAAATGTACATTATCCCTTTTAAAGGGGTCATGATGTGAGAAGTCAAATTGTCATTTTTGGGTTAACTGTCCCTTTAAGGGTTTTTATTTAGTTGACTGCACTGTTCATTTAAATGACTAAAGACTGCTAACATGTTAAAGGTTCAAAACCGATTTATGTCATGCTGTTCACCAGTTTAAAATGCAAGTGCTTTGTAAATAACAACAGTTTTAAACCGTCTTTAATCTGCCGGATTGTTATTACTCTGGCCATCACAGCTGACGTTTTTTCAGGATTTTTAACAGGCTGATTGCACATTTACTTGCTAAAAAAATAAACAATGGACATTAGCTGGAATTATTTGATTATGAGTGAAAAAAGCCCACAGTGAAAGACATGAAACTAGCACTGGTTGTCAGTGAAAATGTTGAAATATAGTCTAGTGGTCATTACACACAAATATTTGCGCGCAGAATGCAGCAGTTGACCAGGCGAACGTCTAATAATGTGGTTTAACACCCTCTGCTCGCTCGTGAAAGGTTTATACGTTATCGTTAAATCTATAAATCTTTCTGTGGAGGTTTTGAATGCCATTTTCCCGCTCGCGCCCCTCTCGTCGAGCTCTTCCGAGTGTGTATTGGAGAGGAGCAGGTTGGTGGATGAGGGTGTTTAATGGGGCAGAAAGATGCGCATCTGTACTCTCCCTGAGCTCATTAACACTCGTCGGCAGGAGCATTTGCCTTTCTCTGTTGGAGTCGCAGCGAGATGTCAGAGAGGGGACGTGCGAGTGACTGATTTTATGTACTTGCGCGCTGAATAATGGAGCTAATACTTCTGGCTGCGTTTGAAAGAGAAAACGCCTTAAGCTCTGACCGTATAAACCCTACGAGCAGATGAACAAACGCACAAACACTCCTGATGTTTGGCCAAAGCGCAGGAGCTCCTGCTTCAGGCTGAGGATTAACATGTTGTGCTGCTGGTTCATGGAAACCAATTTCTTTCTCAGCCTGATATTTGTCTTATTGGTGGAAAATTAAATATGCAAATTGACATAGACATTTAAATTAAACAAGTCTGCAAACAATCTGAGCAAACATAATCTAACTAATCGGCTTGCGATGCTTGACAACGAGACCTCGCCTGTGTTCGTTTGGTATTATTTATAGTGTTTTATATTTTCAGTTTTCATTTGAACTTATGTGCTTTTGTGTATTATTTTTTCATTTCAGTTTTAGTCATGTAAGTACTAAAATTAAACGTATTTACATCTAACATTTATATAAAATTTTATTCCAGCTTCATTTCAATTACAGAAAACTGAATTGTTAATAGTTTTCGTTAACGATAACAATGGCACCGGTGTGACCCTGGAGCACAACAGCAGTCCTGCGTCTCACGGGTGTATCTGTGGCAATCAGTGTTGGGTAATGCATTACAAGTAACTTGAGTTACGTAATAAGATTACTTTTTCAAGTAACTAGTAAAGTAACGCATTACTATTCAAATTTACAACAAAATATCTGAGTTACTTTTTAAAAAAATGCATGAAGTTACTTTTCACATTTATTTGACTGACAGCTCTCCTGTTCCCACGAAATCGAGAGTAAGTTGTGTGTGAACATGATAGTTATTGTAGCTCTAGACTAAATTTGAGCATTTATTCATCTCACTTGCATAAAGATTGAGTATTCCTCAAAAGAATAAAATCAATCAAATGCAAAATATGCAAATCTCAATAATTAAATGTTAAATAAAACAAATATTTGTATGCATTTAATCTACCTTTATTGACAAATTTACCACTGACCTTTAATAATTCAGTTAAACCATTAGCAAAAATTACTAGATTTTTTTTTTTAATTGAGAAAATTTTTTCTCCTGCGTCCTATTCCTCCATTATCCAGAATGGCAGAGCGTGTGAATTTGTATTTTTACCTCTCTACCTTACCTCTAAATTTCAATTTTGCTGTAAAGAGGTCTTTACATTTGCACAAAAATATAACCTTTTTTTTTACAAGCCCAGTCCAGGTGATAAAACGCATTACTTTTCTTAAAAGTAACTGAGTAACTCAATAAGTTACTTTTTAAGAGTACCGCAATATTGTAATGCATTACTTTTCAAAGTAACTTTCTCCAACAGTGGTGGCAATAGCCAACAATGCATATACAGTATTGTTCAAAATAATAGCATTACAATGTGACTAACCAGAAAAATCAAGGTTTTAGTATATTTTTATTGCTCGTGGCAAACAAGTTACCAGTAGGTTCAGTAGATTCTCAGAAAACAAACAAGACCCAGCATTCATGATATGCACGCTCTTAAGGCTGTGCAATTGGGCAATTAGTTGAAAGGGGTGTTTAAAAAAATAGCAGTGTCTACCTTTGACTGTACAAACTCAAAACTATTTTGTACAAACATTTTTTTCTGGGATTTAGCAATCCTGTGAATCACTAAACTAATATTTAGTTGTATGACCACAGTTTTTAAAACTGCTTGACATCTGTGTGGCATGGAGTCAACCAACTTGTGGCACCTCTCAGCTGTTATTCCACTCCATGATTCTTTAACAACATTCCACAATTCATTCACATTTCTTGGTTTTGCTTCAGAAACAGCATTTTTGATATCACCCCACAAGTTCTCAATTGGATTAAGGTCTGGAGATTGGGCTGGCCACTCCATAACATTAATTTTGTTGGTTTGGAACCAAGACTTTGCCCGTTTACTAGTGTGTTTTGGGTCATTGTCTTGTTGAAACAACCATTTCAAGGGCATGTCCTCTTCAGCATAGGGCAACATGACCTCTTCAAGTATTTAACATATGCAAACTGATCCATGATCCCTGGTATGCGATAAATAGGCCCAACACCATAGTAGGAGAAACATGCCCATATCATGATGCTTGCACCTCCATGCTTCACTGTCTTCACTGTGTACTGTGGCTTGAATTCAGAGTTTGGGGGTCGTCTCACAAACTGCCTGTGGCCCTTGGACCCAAAAAGAACAATTTTACTCTCATCAGTCCACAAAATGTTCCTCCATTTCTCTTTAGGCCAGTTGATGTGTTCTTTGGCAAATTGTAACCTCTTCTGCACATGCCTTTTTTTTTAACAGAGGGACTTTGCGGGATTCTTGAAAATAGATTAGCTTCACACAGACGTCTTCTAACTGTCACAGTACTTACAGGTAACTCCAGACTGTCTTTGATCATCCTGGAGGTGATCATTGGCTGAGCCTTTGCCATTCTGGTTATTCTTCTATCCATTTTGATGGTTGTCTTCCGTTTTCTTCCACGTCTCTCTGGTTTTGCTCTCCATTTTAAGGCATTGGAGATCATTTTAGCTGAACAGCCTATCATTTTTGCACCTCTTTATAGGTTTTCCCCTCTCCAATCAACTTTTTAATCAAAGTCGCTGTTCTTCTGAACAATGTCTTGAGCGACCCATTTTCCTCAGCTTTCAAATGCATCAACAAGTGTTGGCTTCATCCTTAAATAGGGGCCACCTGATTCACACCTGTTTCTTCACAAAATTGATGACCTCAGTGATTGAATGCACACTGCTATTTTTTTGAACACACTTTCAACTAATTCAACTAATTGCCCAATTGCACAGCCTTAGAGCGTGCATATCATGAATGCTGGGTCTCATTTGTTTTCTGAGAATCTACTGAACCTACTGGTAACTTGTTTGCCACGTATCAATAAAATATACTAAAAACCTTGATTATTCTGGTTAGTCACATTGTACTGCTATTATTTTGAAAATGATTTATGCCAAAAATCATTAGGATATTAAGTAAAAATCATGTTCCATGAAGATATTTTGTAAATTCCTATCGTAAATATATCAGAAATGTATTACTATTAGTAATATGCATTGCTAAGGACTTCATTTTGACAACTTTAAAGGTGATATTAAATTTTTTTGCACCCTTCTATTGTCTTACCCTATCAAACCACACATCAGTGAAAAGCTTATTTATTCAGCTTTCATGTGATGTATACATCTCAATTTAAAATTAAAAAAATTGACCCTTATGACTAGTTTTGTGGTCCAGGGTCACACATCACAGGATTTCTGAAGGATCATATGACACTGAATGCCTAAAACACAGGAATAAATGACACTTCACTATACACTCACCTAAAGGATTATTAGGAACACCTGTTCAATTTCTCATTAATGCAATTATCTAATCAACCAATCACATGGCAGTTGCTTCAGTGCATTTAGGAGTGTGGTCCTAGTCAAGACAATCTCCTGAACTCCAAACTGAATGTCAGAATGGGAAAGAAAGGGATTTAAGCAATTTTGAGCGTGGCATGGTTGTTGGTGCCAGGCGGGCGGTCTGAGTATTTCACAATCTGCTCAGTTACTGGGATTTCCACGCACAACCGTTTCTAGGGTTTACAAAGAATGGTGTGAAAAGGAAAAACATCAGTATCACGGCAGTCCTGTGGGAGAAAATGCCTTGTTGATGCTAGAGGTCAGAGGAGAATGGGCCGACTGATTCAAGCTGATAGAAGAGCAACTTTGACTGAAATAACCACTCGTTACAACCGAGGTATGCAGCAAAGCATTTGTGAAGCCACAACACACACAACCTTGAGGCGGATGGGCTACAACAGCAGAAGAACCCACGGGTACCACTCATCTCCACTACAAATAGGAAAAAGAGGCTACAATTTGCACAAGCTCACCAAAATTGGACAGTTGAAGACTGGAAAAATGTTGCCTGGTCTGATGAGTCTCGATTTCTGTTAAGACATTCAGAGAGTCAGAATTTGGCGTAAACAGAATGAGAGCATGGATCCATCATGCCTTGTTCCCACTGTGCAGGCTGGTGGTGGTGGTGTAATGGTGTGGGGGATGTTTTCTTGGCACACTTTAGGCCCCTTAGTGCCAATTGGGCATCGTTTAAATGCCACGGCCTACCTGAGCATTGTTTCTGACCATGTCCATCCCTTTATGACCACCATGTTCCCATCCTCTGATGGCGACTTCCAGCAGGATAATGCACCATGTCACAAAGCTCGAATCATTTCAAATTGGTTTCTTGAACATGACAATGAGTTCACTGTACTAAAATGGCCCCCCACAGTCACCAGATCTCAACCCAATAGAGCATCTTTGGGATGTGGTGGAAGCAGGAGCTTAGTGCCCTTGATGTGCATCCCACAAATCTCCATCAACTGCAAGATGCTATCCTATCAATATGGGTCAACATTTCTAAAGAATGCTTTCAGCACCTTGTTGAATCAATGCCACGTAGAATTAAGGCAGTTCTGAAGGCGAAAGGGTCAAACACAGTATTAGTATGGTGTTCCTAATAATAATTTAGGTGAGTGTATATTCACATATATATAGTTTACGTGTGGCAGTTGCCATACCCTGGCATTCAGACAAAAAGGGGAAATAAACAGCTCATGATGCCGCTCGTTAGTTTAAAAAAGCACATTTAAACAGCCTGAGTCTAACGCCGTGCCCTAACCATAGACTGTATAAAATATGGAAGTAGTGTCCGTGTCGTCACCCATAGGATTCTGAAGAGCAGTTTTGAAGCGTAAAATAGGTCGAGCTGGCCGTTGACATCTTAGCAGTCATCACACATCACTCCCGGATAACAGAAAATGGGCAAAGAGGCGGGACGTGGGCGGAGCTTAGGTGACGTGATGACTAACAGACAGCAGACAAACAGCAATCCACCTGTCACTCAAAGTGGCCACGCCCTTAATTATGCAGAACTTTAAGGCTTTATATAATGTTAATGCATGAGTTGTAAAAAAATTCACCCCCTCACAGTCGTCATGAAGGGCAAAATTAGCCGTTTAGACCAAAACCACAATTTGTCCCAGGCTGTAAACATGTTTTATTCTGCTGTAAAGTTGGGCATTTTAACATGAGCTCAATGAGATTCTGCTCCCTTCTGGAGCCGGTCTCTAGTGGCCAGACGATGAACTGCAGTTTTAGTCACTTCAATATTGGCTTCAAGAGAGACCACGGGAGGTTTCCGCTTGGTCCTAACCAGGCGTGATGTGACAAGGTTTTCAGCGGCAAACCAAACTCGACCCAATATCAATCAATCAAAAGTCACAGCCAATCAGAAGAGAGTGTGGGCGGGCTCTCTCTGTAACCGAAATGAATAAGTACAATATCGAATTCCTAAATCTTACACCGTTTTAGCAGGATTAAAAATACATACTGCGTTACTGAAACGGAAGGATACACTTGTTTGCTCAGCTTGAGTTGACAGTTTGAACATAGTTGTTTCGTTTCATTTAATTTCAAGATCTGAGGTGAATTATCCTTTGTAGCTCTCAGTAAGGGTACAGTAAGGGTAAAATTATATTCAAACTCACTTTAAATTATTTTTACATTAAGTAAAGTATACTTTGTATGTTGTTCCAGCCATAACTCAGAAATAAAAAGTACAAAAAACTCTGATTAACATAGAAAAGATCCAGTTTCTTCCTGAAACTGTGGACAGTGAATTATAGGGCTGTTTTAGTATTTGCATTGTATTTTTATTGTTGTTAAGTTCTTTTTAGTAGATTTTTGTCCACATTTTTGTTTAGATATAATGTGCTTATTTGGGAATGTTGTTGTTGTATGGCCAAAAGGACCCATGCCAGACCCTACTTTCTTGTGAAACGGCGCCACTGGTAATATTTCACAACATTACGGTTTTTAACTGTATTTTTAATCCCCTCAAAAATGCTGTCGCAGTGAGCAGAAGAGACTCCAAAGACATTATTTTATATATGCATGTATCTTAAACACACACTCTTCTCACCCCGTACACCAGCTCCCCAACCATGCCGTTCCAGATCTTCGTCTCTGGATCCCTGGCTCCGTACTTCCCGTCCGGAACGATGGAGATCTTGTACTTGATGCCAATGTGCTTGGCGATCTCGGACGCCAGATCCACGCAGTAGCCTTCAAACTGGTCGTTACCTTCATACATCTCCCAGTTCTTCTTCAACATCACGTACGGTCCTTCCTAAACACACACGGCACGCATACACACACACACACACACACACGCGTGCATACACAGAGAGAGGTGGGTAGGGATGGTCAAGCTGACCTCAGAATTAAACTGTATTATTAGTTACACTTTTAAAAAGGTTCTTTGGAACCTCGGAACTTTAGAACACAAACTTCTTTTTTTTAAAGAACCATTTTTGTCTTTATAGTGTTCTTGAGAGATTAACGAGTCATTGATGTTTCATCACAACAGTTTCGAGATGATTTAAAACACTGAAGTGTTAGATAATAAAAAGCCATTTATTATTTAGTAACTTCATCAATACTTCATTAAGCATAACATGAGTTTGCTGGGATATACATTATCTGACTGCATACATGAATGTGTGTTCCCTAAACGTAGTACACTTACTAGTGCACTTGTGTAGGACACTCATTTATGGGCCATAAATGACCAACAAGATTACTGCTATAAATCGAAACATTTATTTGAACGGTTTCCACACATTTATACAACCGCCTGTGAGAATCATGAGGACATAATGCAACACATTGATTTACATTAAAACCATTACAGTGCAAACATTTAGTCACTATAATCATTGATAATCAAAAGCTCTTATATTGATAAAAGAGATCATATCTATCATTCTTAACAGTAAAGCAGAAACCATTTAGACAGACAAACACCACTGTAAATGTCAAAGTATATTCATTTGATAGTTCGTTATTTAACATGGATTATACATTGATTTACATGCCAGATTTACTTTCACTTTGACTCTGATATGGAAACCCATTCCTCTGGATATGAAGGCACATGAGAGAAGAATGTAAACATGACTTTTAGGAATATTCCAAGTTATGGATCACATGTGTGGTGTGGATTTAAGTAAGTGCATATAATGTGAGCAACATGAACCAAAGTTATCCAGGGGTAATGCCATGATGTATTGTGTGTGCGTGCGTGTGTGTGTGTGTTTTATAAATATGATCAAACTTAAGACTCTTCTGAGATATGAAGGATGCAATACTACTCTATAGATACTCAAGATTAACATGAGACTGGCAGAAACAGTGTGTTATGCCCCCTTTAATGTCACCGATGCTGTCCATAAACTCAAAAAAATGCTGGGTAAAAAACAAATGGACTAACCCAGCGACTGGGTTATCTTAAGCAAACATTAACCCAACCACAGGGTTAAAACAACCCAATCGCTTGGTTAAAACAACCCAGCTTCAGGGTTAAAACAACACAATCGCTGAGTTAAAACAACACTATCGCTAGGTTAAAACAACCTAATCGCTGGGTTAAAACAACCCAATCGCTGGGTTAAAACAACCTAATCGCTGGGTTAAAACAACCCAGCTGCTGGGTTAAAACAACACTATCGCTAGGTTAAAACAACCCAATCGCTGGGTTAAAACAACCTAATCGCAGGGTTAAAACAACCCAGCTGCTGGGTTAAAACAACACAATCGCTGGGTTAAAACAACCTTATCGCTGGGTTAAAACAACCCAGCTGCTGGGTTAAAACAACACTATCGCTAGGTTAAAACAACCCAATCGCTGGGTTAAAACAACCTAATCGCAGGGACCCAGCTGCTGGGTTAAAACAACCCAATTGCTGGGTTAAAACAACCCAATCGCTGGGTTAAAACAACCCAATCGCTGGGTAAAAACAACCCAATCGCAGGGTTAAAACAACCCAATCGCAGGGTTAAAACAACCCAATCGCTGGGTTAAAACAACCTAATCGCTGGGTTAAAACAACCCAGCTGCTGGGTTAAAACAACACTATTGCTAGGTTAAAACAACCCAATCGCTGGGTTAAAACAACCTAATCGCAGGGTTAAAACAACCCAGCTGCTGGGTTAAAACAACCCAGCTGCTGGGTTAAAACAACACAATCGCTGGGTTAAAACAACCTTATCGCAGGGTTAAAACATCCCAGCTGCTGGGTTAAAACAACCTAATCGCAGGGTTAAAACAACCCAATCGCAGGGTTAAAACAACCCAATCGCTGGGTTAAAACAACCCAATCGCAGGGTTAAAACAACCCAATCGCAGGGTTAAAACAACCCAATCGCTGCATTAAAACAACACAATCGCAGGGTTAAAACAACCCAATTGCTGGGTTAGTCCATTTTCAACCCAACTTGGGTTGTTTTTTACCAAGCATTTTTTAGAGTGTAGATATAGTGACTTATGTAGTGCTTTACTGACACTTATATCATGCATATAGATGTTAAACATCTCTCTTTATGTTCGACAGAAGAAAGAAACTCCTACGGTTTGGAACGACACTGCGGTAAATAAATGAGTATTGCATTTTCATTTTAAAATGAACAATTGCTGCTTTTAGTTGGAATATTCCTTTAATGGCTGGGTTGAGCTTTGAGCAGGGAAATTAACTGAATTATGACTGAATAATTTCACTAAAACCAGGTGAAAAGGACATTAAAGTAAGAACAGAGAATGAGTGTGTGTGTGTGTGTGTGTGTGTGTGTGTGTGTGTGTGTGTGTGTGTGTGTGTGTGTGTGTGTGTGTGTGTGTGTGTGTGTGTGTGTGTGTGTGTGTGTGTGTGTGGACTGGTAATCCCTACGGTATGGGGACAAAATGTCCCCACAAAGATGGCAATAGCCAAATTTTTGTCCTTGTGGGGACATTTTTGGTCCCCATGAGGAAAACATCTTATAAATCACACTAAGTGATGTTTTTGAAAAAGTAAAAATGCAGCATGTCTCCTGTGATGGGTAGGTTTAGGGGCAGGGGCAGTGTAGGGGATAGAAAATACGGTTTGTACAGTATAAAATGCATTACGCCTATGGAATGTCCCCATAAAACATGGAAACACAACATGTGTGTGTGTGTGTGTGTGTGTGTTTGTGTGTTTGTGTGTGTGTGTGTGTGTGTGTGTGTGTGTGTGGCTGGAACGGCCCATTCTCATGATCTCACAGGCTTCAGTCTAGATAAATAGGCTGCTTTCTGCAGGCGTGGAGTTAATGAACGTTACATAGAAGGAACACGCATCACATCCCCTCAGCCTGGAGTTACACTAATTACAGCTATCAGTTACTCAGCAATCTCTCTCTCTCTCTCTCTCTCTCTCTCTCTCTCTCTCTCTCTCTCTCTCTCTCTCTCTGTCTCTCTCTCTCTCTCTCTCTCTCTCTCTCTCTCTCTCTCTCTCTCTCTCTCTCTCTCTCTCTCTCTCTCTCTCTCTCTCTCTCTCTCTCTCTCTCTCTCTCTCTCTCTCTCTCTGTGCCTGAAGCCCACATGTCGCACCCATCAAACCATAAACACAAACACACATCCACTGTCTATCACAAACACATCTGGATGTGTCGCTTGTGCATCGTGACATGCTCCTCTGCATCTGTCACACTTACGCCTGATCGATTCCAGAACTCTCATCGGATTAATTAACGCGTCTATTTATAGTGGGAATCGGCCCGTTTGTGTGTGCTCACGTTGTGTAATTACATAGCTCTTGTTTGAAATGCCATTCACAAACAAATGTTTCGTGGCGGTGTAAAAGTGTGCGTTTCGTTGCAGATTGGCATCGGAGCTCGGTGTGAGTTTGCAGTGCATTGTGGGAGATCTGAAACCCCCAGCGGCAAACACTGTTGAGACGGAGGAATGTGGAGGCTGAAGGTCAAGCTCCATCTCCATGTTTCCCAATGGGGAGTCTTATTTTTCAATTCTATCATTATTTGCTATTATTGCCATAACCTTTTTAAAATAAAGGTTAACCGGCATTAAATTGGCAAGATGATAGAAAGGCTGCATTAACTGCAACAGTAGCCTAACACAGATTCACACACTTTTGTCAGCCAAACCTCTTCGACCAAAAATATTAATTTATATAAGTATGTATATTGTATATGTATATAATTCCCCTACTTTAACGTTCTAAGCACATGGTCTGATGCTCACGGCACAGGTGCTCTTAGGGTTGTGTCCGAATCCACTTTTGCTAGTTTAACGATAGAAAAATGTTCGGCACGCCCAGCTAATAGTCTAAAAGGGTCGTCCCTCGTCTCTTAATGAGCCACGGGTGTGTTTTGGGTGTAACGTGCAATAAACCAATCAGAGTCTCATCTCCCTTTCCCTTTAAAAGCCAGTTGCACTCGCGCCATGGCGGATTCGCTATTTACATGAGGAATATAGACTCCGTCAACCTGATGAGTAAATACATGAGTGTATCGCCACAATTAGTTAAAGAAGTAGCCAATTTAATTCATCATTACTGCAAATAGTTCATTCTGATACATGCAATGACTGTCCGCTATGACATGTTGGCATTTTTATCTGTATGTGCATTTTATTTGTAATATTTGGCATGTTTGTGTGTGTGCCCTGTGTGTGTAATAAGTGTATGAGCGTTGTGCACCCACCTTAGTATCTTTTGTCTTGTTTCCAGTCCAAATATCTAAAAATCCTAACATTAAGACGCATTATTGTCTTGTTTTGGGGGAAAATAACTCTGAATGAAGTGAGTTTTTGCATAAAATAAGCAAAATCATCTGCCAATGGGGTTAGCTAAAAAAAAAAGTGTGTTCTGTTTGAATTAAGATTATTTATTTTACCCCATTGGCAGATTATTTAGGTTATTTTAAGCAAAAACTCAATTAACTTTTATTTTCCCCTAAAACAAGACAATAATTTTTACTTGTCTAGTAAATGCTTCTTGTTTGAAAATCTTGTAGATGTTTGGACTGGAAACAAGACAAAAATACTAAGTAAGAAAAGCGTTTTTTTGCTTTATACAGGCTCATATTACTAACACACCCTTTAAATAACACAAAAATACTGCACTATTGACTTTAGAGCAGGTGTGTGTTGGTCAATGGTCAGTGGTTTTCATATATATATATAAAAGAAGAAAGAAAACTCCTACGATTTGGAACGACATGGCGGTGAGTAGATTGCATTTTCATTTCAACGATTTTAACGATTAGCCTGGAATATTTCTCTCATTGACAGGGCATCAATTTTACTGTAGATTTGAGTTATTCATCAACTCACGAACCCCAGTTTGAGAAACCCTGGCCTATAAAACTACACCTATATTTAGATATTTGGCTATTGGTTAATATAATACATCAGCTGAGAAGGACGGCTGTTTCAGAGGTTGGAAAAGTTATTATGGTTTGATGAAGGGATATTGAAGTAATTAAGTGACTTTGGATTCAGTGTTTACATTTTCATTAGAGTTTAATACATCAGTAAACAGCTTGATTCAGATTCTCTGTGCTGTTGCAATCTCAGAGAGAAACTAAAGAGCTGTTTAGTTTTCTGCAATTAAGTCAGATAATCAACAAACACACACACACACACACACACACACACACACACACACACACACACACACACACACACACACACACACACACACACACACACACACACACACACACTGCCTGCCCCTAAACCTACCCATCACACACACACACACACACACACACACACACACACACACACACACACACACACACACACCCCCTGCCAGCACACACACACACACACACACACACACACACACACACACACACACACACACACACACACACACTGCCCCTAAACCTACCCATCACACACACACACACACACACACACACTGCCCCTGCCCCTAAACCTACCCATCACACACACACACACACACACACACACGCTGCCCCTAAACCTACCCATCACACACACACACACACACACACACACACACACACACACACACACACACACACTGCCCCTGCTAGAGCTGTAATCAGGCCTTAAAGTTAGGCCCGACAAGGACCGAGCCCGACAAGTACATTTTGATTGACAGGTTTTAAAAGCCCGAACCCGTTTACAGCCCGACATTATTCAAATGTGCACGCACACAGCTCTTTTGCCTTTAGTCAGGAATGAGTCATTTATACATTGTTTTAACATCATTTATTCATGACTAACGTAGATAGGCCACTTGGTACTCCTTGCGACTGTTCGGTTCAGGACGCGAAGATCTAAGATGGGGTGCAGCCCACCATCCTTCTTTGGCACTTTGAAGTACGGGCTGTAAAAGCCTGCCTCCCTGTCTGGTGGGGGAACCCTTTCTATAGCCCCCTTTTGCAGCAGAGTCTGTACTTCCTGAGTCATGACCAGAGCCTGCTCGGTGCCCACCACAGTGGAGAGGACCAAGTTGAAACTGGGAGGACGACATCTGTGAATCACCTGACTGCTCATTTTACCGCGCAAACCCGAGCCCGGCCCGAGTCCGTGTAAAATGATAGAAATTAAGACCGAACCCGACCGAACCCGTCGGGTCCCGTCGGGCTCGGTCGGGTTCGGGCAAAGATCTTCAGCTCTAGCCCCTGCCACTGCCCCTAAACCTACCCATCACACACACACACACACACACACACACACACACACACACACACACACACTCCCCTGCCCCTAAACCTACCATCACACACACACACACACACACAACACACACACACACACACACACTGCCCCTGCACACACACACACACACACACACACACTGCCCCTGCCCCTAAACCTACCCATCACACACACACACACACACACACACACACACACACACACACACACACACACCCCTAAACCTACCCATCACACACACACACACTGCCCCTGCCCCTAAACCTACCCATCTCACACACACACACACACACACACACACACACACACACACACACACACACACACACTTGCAGCCACTATTTGTGTAACCAAGGATGAGATCCACACCAGAAGCGAGAGAGAGAGAGAAATCATGCCTTACATTGTAAAAGCCGTGACTTGTAAAAACCAATTCAGAATCCTGTCACTGACACTATACACTAGTTGCTTCCTGTAGGAAATGAGTGTGTCACAAACGTTTAACTAATGTGCTTGAGACTAATGTATTTTGAATTCTGACTCTCTCTCATTAAATTGGACATTATGGCTGCATTTTCATTGCATGCTTCAAGTGACCAAATTCCAATTGTTTTTTCCTCCCATGTGACACCGATCAGATATGAGCCTCGAATGTGTAAGCAGGAGAGAAGTACATGGATTCTGATATTCTCTGAACGGTTTGAGGCCTCATTCAAATGTGGGAATAAATCTGATATGAATTGGATCAAGCGTGCCGCACACATCCTGAAAAGTGAAGCCAAAGTGGAATTTTCAGGAGGAGATTGGAGCTTGAACTTTAATTTTTACATTTCCACAGACGTTTCACACAGACATAATGAGTTATTCTGCAGCTAACAGATACTGCGGGAGTGTGTGTGTGTGTGTGTGTGTGTGTGTGTGGTGGTGGTGGTGGTGGTGGTGGGGGGTTATATCGCAGCTCTACTTCCTGCTCTCTACTGCGCAGACTCAGAACTTTTCAGATAGCTGGTCTGATGTAAAATCTGATATAGTCAGCAAATCGTAATTGGTCATCAGGACCTGCAGTGTAAATGCGGCCTAGAATGAGTCTCAGCATTCATGGTTTTGAATGCTGTATGATCCTGATGAATATCCATACAAACTAACATGCTTACATTTCAAAGTTTCAGGGATTATTGTTATGGCATCATATGATTGTCACATGAATCCAGGAAAAGAGACTGGTTGGCCCAGGGTTATCATTTAACTACAACTAAAACCATTAAAAAAGCATTTTTGTTTAAAAAAATATATAAAAAATAAAAATAAACTTATTTTATTTCAGCTAGTTCTCATTTTCTTTTCTTTAAACGTGTAGTGTACACATTAAGTTTAGTGTAGTACTAAAATAACTAAAATAAAATGTATGAGCACAACAAAAAGAAAGAAAACATAAATATTAAAATGAACTGGAAAAATTATTAATATAAAATATTAACAAAAACTATAATAGAATATCAATGATACTAAAATAAGCACACTGTGATGATCATCCTCCCATAAACACGGAAAACACCATCCCGGAAACACATTCCTCGGACAATTCTCAGGACATTTAAAGGGAACATAAAATCCATAATGTGCCACAATGCTCCAACTTGCATCATTTCAGAGTGAATAATAATAATATTTAATGCTTTAGGGCTTGATTGATTCCTTTGCTATGATATTATTGGTTAATATAATCTTTTCCCATCCATGCGATCGGTATGTCAGCAGAAAAGTCTATAAAGTTGTTACATTTTGATGAAAGATTTAAAACCATTTATTTTTAGGATATCATCAAGTGTGACATATATTAAAAAATAGCATGTTCCTGGTTTTATATATATTTAACTGCTATAATATGAAATAGTTTGGAGTGAAATGGAATATCATTTGGGAAATAGTGAATATTAGGGCTTGATTTTATTCATCTGGTTAGGGATGCTCAATATATTGGCCATCTATATCGGTATTAGATTATTATATGTTAAATTTTTTATGTTATCCTTATCGGAAGAATAAGTACATTTGTCCGATTATTTTAAAGCTGATAATTAATGCATTATCTCCTCCAGCGGAGACATTTCAGATGTGCACTGTTCTCCATGATGGTTTTAAATTGCTTGAAATATAGGAAAATACATGTTTTCTGGAACTTCAAAGAGTTTTCTGTAATATGACACAAAAATTTAGACTACTGTGTGTGGCTATGGGAAGCTTTTCAATTTGGGTAGGCCAAATCCGGGCGGAAAACCACCCAAAATTGTCCTATAGTTTAGGATGTTAAAAAAAATACATGTAGGGATCCCGGACGAGCCCCCGATTTTATGTTACTAGCTCATTTCAAGTCTGTCATATAGACTACATCAAATTATAATGAGAGTTTAGTTTTTTTAATCAGGTTCTTAAACATGAACTAAATATTTGGATTTATCGGTCAAAATATCAGTTATCGGCTTTCAAACATAAAAAAATTGTCGGTTATCGCCAAAATGTTCATATCTGTGTATGCCTAATTGCTATTATTGGTTCGTATCAGTGCCCATTAACGCCTTGTTTATGTTCGCAAGCAGGTTATTACATTTAAAGATTATAAAAACAGATGTTTTTACCATGCACAAGGAAAGCAGGGACATTGGTTAAGAAAGTAACTTGGGTCGGATTTCATGATGCCGTTAAATGCCGACTGGGTAATTCATAAAGCAACAAGCAGTCACAAAAAGACAAAACGAAATACCCACAAAGCTGCTTTTTACACCCTTGGCATTGCACCTCAGGTACGTGGGATGAATGTTACTGAATGTTTAACGCTGCAGTCCCAGCTGAAGGAGTGTCTGAAAACAGCTGAATCATGCGAGAGACGGGTTACACTATCTCTGATGTCTCACGGCTGTCTCGTCCTCTTCTCTCTGCTCAGTGTCTGAACAGCGGATTCTTTAGCAGGGATGGAAACGATGACGATCCTGCTGAGGTAAAATTCTCCATCGCCTTAAAAAGCGCACGGCAGAAAAGAAAAGAGAGAGAAGGAGAAAGAGAGAGAGAGAGAGAGAGAGAGAGGAGGAGCCTGCTAAGGTATAATTTTCTATCGCTCTTTTTCCCCTATTTAAACCCTTACAGAATTTACCACAGTAACCATAGTGTCCACCACATTGATACTACAGTAAAAGCCGGCTCTCAGCCATCACTGTCACCAGAAATTCAAATCAAATCAAGGACAAAAGCTTCACATATTGTTTCAAGGACATGCTGTATTTATGTAATGAATATACAAACAGAAAAAAGGCATAAAAACAAGAATGACATTAAAACATTAAAGCTTAACATTAAAAAAAGAGAAATAAGAAATGCGAATATGTGACCCTGGACCAAAAAAACAGTCATAAGGGTCAATTTCTTTAAATTTAGATTTATACATGATCTGAAAGCTGAATAAATAAGCGGTTTGTTAGGATAGGACAATATCTGTAAAGCTTTAAAGTCTCCTTTAAAGTTGTCCAAATGAAGTCCTTAGCCATGCATATTACTACTAATAATACATTTTTATATATTTCTGGTTGGAAATGTACTAAATATCTTCATGGAACATGATTTTTACTTGCTATCCTAATGATTTTTGGCATGAAAGAAAAATGTATATTTTTGACCCATATATGCACTGTTGGCTATTGCCACAGATACAGCCCGTCAGACGCAGGACTGCTGTTGTGCTCCAGGGTCACATGTTCAATTCTTTATCTGATGTTCTGCTCTTTTAATTCTACTGTTATTTTCCAAATTAAAGTTTAAAAACAAAAACACTAAAAGTGACTGAAAAAGAAATATGGTATGCAATTTCTTTTTTTTCATTCTAATGTTGACATTTTCATTAAAAACTGTGACAGAAAAGTAGGGTTAAGAACCGAAAATCGATACTTAAGGTCAGGAATTGGATACTTACTATAAAATTGAATTTCAATTCCACTTATCGATTCCTATGTGCGCAATTTAAACCATTCAAGCCAAAGAAGACACTGAAGAGAACTGGATTCAGTGCTCGAATACTCAATTGATTTCTTTTTGGTGTCTTCTTGCGCTTGAATGGAGAAATGCACATAAAAGTCTGTTATGTCTAAAGTGAACATAAACAACAAAACATTTATGTGTAACAGTGTAAGGGATCCGTGCATTCGCTCTTAAAGTGACAGCAGCCTGATAAACCTGTGTGTTAATGTTAATTTAAACAACAAAAGAAACATAAAATCACTCCCTGCTCTTGACTAAATACCTTTTTTCAACCTATATTTTATTTATAAAAATTGTTATTTTATATTTAATTGCAATTTCTGAACTTTGTTTATTTATTTGTGCTTTGCTAATTTGCTTATTTGTTTTTATTGTATGACTGACCGTTTCCTTGTCTTTAATAATGTTTGAATTATTAGTTGGTGGTTCTTTAGGCTGCTGATTTGTGCGCATAGTATTAAGCTGCAGAAGAAGTATGTTTGATATCTAAATGTTTGACTTCTTCTGGAACTGAAACTGGGAATCGATAAGCAGAAGTGGAATTGCGATACCCAACCCTACTGAATACTTGCATCTTTTCTAAAATATGAACGCCTAGAGTTTATCTAATTTCAATTGCTAAAAGCTTCTGAATTTTTACTGGTGTCTTTCTCATCGATTTTCAGCTGTGAGCTTCAAACTGCAGCAGTTGGAGAATCAGAGGTCCGACAGCGACCCAACTTTGTTAATGCCCCTGACTTTAATGCAACTTTTAGCTAGTTTGAAATAATCTGAGCCTGTAAGTAGGCAGCTCTCGTGGTCTCGGCACGTGAGCTTCTTCTGTCGTGATATGGCATTCCTGTACAAGCTTAAAACAGTAGATTCAAGGTCGTGGGCTACATTGCCAGGGAATGCATGAATGCAATGTAAGTTGCTTTGGGTAAAAGCGTATACCAAATGCATTAATCTAAATGTAAATGTTCGTAGGCTAAAGAATTGACAGCGAATGCAAAGTCACATAGCGTATCTGAATATTCGTATATACATTCATTCTATTATAATTGCTTGCATGGTGCTCCTGTTCGTATTTCAGCAATCCGAGACAGAATGGGATGGAAATGTCACAGGCAGTCATTCAGTCTGTCATCTCATCCATTATTAATCGCTGAATGTGACAGACCTTCGTTTCAGCAAAAACAGTCGGGTAGGTGTGACACCACTGACCAAAATCACCTCAATATCTATGGTGATTGGTTGGAAACGATGGTTACCGTGGTGCATTTTTAAGGGAAATTAAAACATTAATCTAATACGCATATGTAAAGTTCTTTCTTCAGTGTAACCCCCTTGTTCCCTTATCTATGTCAGAACTGATGACTTTAACATGATAAATGAACTAATGCACCATCAGCTCTCTCTCTCTCTCTCTCTCTCTCTCTCTCTCACTGGCTCGCTTTCTTACCTCATTCCTCGCACCAATACAGTCAGTAAGCAATGCAAGTTTTATTCACGCAATGGAATATGTCCTGCTCCCTCTAGATGGCGCTATGTGTGTAAGACTGTGGATGTGGGTGGCTGTGAGTACATTACCATTATAGTTGTGACGATAACCGTCCTGTTCTCCATAGCGGAGTCGTTGCCCATCGAGAGCTCATTCTGGACCAGAACCAATTTATCCAGGTCGTTCCAGTAACCGATCTGCAGATGATAGACGACGGGGTAATCAATCTAGTGTGTGTGGGCTTCTGGGTAAATTGTAGTGTGTATCTGTGTAAATGTTTGCTTGTGTGTGTGTCTAAACGCATGAAAGTGTGTGTGTTGTGTGTCTGACCTTGCGGGGGCCGTTACTCTTTAGCTCAAAGACGTCCATGGTGTAGTTGACTCTGCGTCCATAATGATCAAACTGGATATTCCCAGTGAGACCCTGGATTCTCACCTTTACACACACATACACAAGGAAGTATTAGTAAGACAGAAGACGCATCACTTTTGGTAAGCATGGAACAAAAAGTATCATTTATAGCTACAGTTTATTTTGAAAAGTGGATTAAACCTTTAAGATGAGTCAAAAGTAGTGTCAGAGTGATTAAATCGCTTTGATAGGCAGTTTATGCAACATCATTTGCATCTTGCCGTGTCAGAGGCCCCATGGAGTACGACCAACTCCCACCTGCCATATAGATCCGGCCCAGTCTCACCTTTCAGGGAGTGTCCTGCCTACTCCCACCTGTCGTAGAGTCCTGCCCACACTTACCTGTCATTTACACCCCCGTCTACACTCAATTTTCAAACAGTGTCCTGCCCAGTCCCCCTGTGGTATAAACCCGCCCACTCCTAACTGTCATATAGACCCCGCCCACTCTCACCTTTAAAACAGTGTCCTGCCCACCCCCACCTGTGGTCTAGACCCACCCACTCTTAACAGTCATATAGACCCTGCCCACTCTCACCTTTCAGGGAGTGTCCTGCAAACTCCCACCTGTCATATATACCCCTGCCCACACTCACTTTTCAAACAGTGTCCTGCCCACTCCCTACTGTCGTAGAGTCCCGTCACCTCTTAACTTTTATATAGACCCCGCCCACTCTTACCTGTCATATAGACCCAGCCCACATCCACTTTTCAAAGTGTCCAGCCCACTCCCACATGTCGTATATGCCCGCCCACTCTTAACTGTCATATAGGACCCCACTCTCACTTTTCAAAGTGTCCAGCCCACTCCCACATGTCGTATAGATCCCGCCCACTCCCACTTTTCAAACAGTGTCCTGCACACTCCCACCTGTCGTATAGTCCCATCCACTCTTACCTGTCATAAAGACCCCTGCTCACTCTCACCTTTCAGACAGTGTCTCACTCACTTCCGCCTGTTATAGACATCGCCTGTCTACTCTTACCTGTCAGACAGCATCTTGCCCAGCCTTACCAGTTATGTTGAGTCCTTCCCACTCCCACCTGTCGTACAGAGTCTCACCCACTCCCACCTGTCAAACAGATTCCCTCCCACTCCCACCTGTCGTACAGAGACCCACCCACTCCCACCTGTCGTACAGAGTCTCACCCACTCCCACCTGTCGTACAGATTCCCTCCCACTCCCCTGTCGTACAGAGTCTCACCCACTCCCACCTGTCGCAGATTCCCTCCCACTCCCACCTGTCGTACAGAGTCTCACCCACTCCCACCTGTCAGAGTCTCACCCACTCCCACCTGTCGTACAGAGTCTCACCCACTCCCACCTGTCGTACAGAGTCTCACCCACTCCCACCTGTCGTACAGATTCCCTCCCACTCCCACCTGTCGTACAGAGTCTCACCCACTCCCACCTGTCGTACAGATTCCCTCCCACTCCCACCTGTCGTACAGAGTCTCACCCACTCCCACCTGTCGTACAGAGTCTCACCCACTCCCACCTGTCGTACAGAGTCTCACCCACTCCCACCTGTCAAACAGATTTCCTCCCACTCCCACCTGTCGTACAGAGTCTCACCCACTCCCACCTGTCGTACAGATTCCCACCCACTCCCACCTGTCGTACAGAGTCTCACCCACTCCCACCTGTCAAACAGATTTCCTCCCACTCCCACCTGTCGCAGAGTCTCACCCACTCCCACCTGTCGTACAGAGTCTCACCCACTCCCACCTGTCGTACAGAGTCTCACCCACTCCCACCTGTCGTACAGAGTCTCACCCACTCCCACCTATAAAACAGATTTCCTCCCACTCCCACCTGTCGTACAGATTCCCTCCCACTCCCACCTGTCGTACAGATTCCCTCCCACTCCCACCTGTTGTACAGATTCCCCCCCACTCTCACCTGTCGTACAGAGTCTCACCCACTCCCACCTGTCGTACAGAGTCTCACCCACTCCCACCTGTCGTACAGAGTCTCACCCACTCTCACCTGTCGTACAGAGTCTCACCCACTCCCACCTGTCAAACAGATTTCCTCCCACTCCCACCTGTCGTACAGAGTCTCACCCACTCCCACCTGTCGTACAGAGTCTCACCCACTCCCACCTGTCGTACAGAGTCTCACCCACTCCCACCTGTCGTACAGAGTCTCACCCACTCCCACCTATAAAACAGATTTCCTCCCACTCCCACCTGTCGTACAGATTCCCTCCCACTCCCACCTGTCGTACAGATTCCCTCCCACTCCCACCTGTTGTACAGATTCCCCCCCACTCTCACCTGTCGTACAGAGTCTAACCCACTCCCACCTGTCGTACAGAGTCTCACCCACTCCCACCTGTCGTACAGAGTCTCACCCACTCTCACCTGTCGTACAGAGTCTCACCCACTCCCACCTGTCGTACAGAGTCTCACCCACTCCCACCTGTCGTACAGAGTCTCACCCACTCCCACCTGTCGTACAGAGTCTCACCCAGTCTCACCTGGCTCACAGCATCCCATCATCTCTCACCTGTCTTGCACAATCCCACCCGCTCTCACCTGTTTCAGAGTTCGTTCCATGTCGATGCCCTGATTCCAAGGAGCAGCTGGGTTGGCCAGGCAGTCTCCAGCGTTGCCTCTGCGAGAGATGTCGATCTTCTGTCGCCGCAGATTTCGAAACGCCTCCGCCATGACTAGCACACCATCATACGTCAATGATGATGTGTACTAAAAGGTAAAAGGAATATTTTGTTTTAATTCACACTACATTACCCATGTTTCCTGTTTACAGTCACATATCAAATGTGGCATAGTGCCTAAAGTAGATGTAAATGCAACAAGAGGGCATTCTAGGTGAGAGCATTGATTATTGCCTCCGCCTGCTTGCTTGTAAGGCTGTGTGCGTAATGCAATGTGACATAAAACTGCAATGTAGCGACGGCGCTACTTGTTACTGGAAAAGCTATTTAGCTGTAAAGCTGTACAGATTGTTTCTACAGAGCAGTAAAGATTCAGAGAGATTGCTGGGGAAAGCAGGGCAGGGATATCATCCTTTTTTTTTTTTTTTGAGGTTCCACCGGTGGAAAGAAAAACGCTCAACATCAATAATAATCAAAATGGATCTGCATATCTTATTTTCATAAACAAATACAAAAGCATGAGTAAATCTGGCCCAGTAAGACAGAATGAGCCTCAGCGGCTGGGTCTGCACTGACACAAGACATTATGAATGAACTTGATCAGCGGAAATGAAGATTTATGGTTGTGGCAGAGGCATAATAACATCCAATTAACATTGAGGGAAAGACAGAAACAAACAACAATCATTAAAGGGGGAGTCAGCGAGTGAGATGCAGAAAATCAAGAGCGAGCAAGAGATGGAGGTAGTCAAGGCTCTTGCTTGTATAGTGTGCTCTAATGAACCCGTAAAGATTGGTTTGATGTTCTCAGATAATTTATAGCAGGGACTGCAGGATGGAAGTGCTAATCAATGGGAGTAGAGAAGGATCCCTATGTTATAGGAGGGGAAAAGCTACTTTTTTAGTTGAGGACAGCTCGATGAGGTGAGGTTATGCAGCACAAAATCATTTTAATGAATAGATTTGTATTTTTTTACAGTTAAGGTGAACTCTAATATTTTTGTGTGGTACCGCAAGAGTTTGAAAGTGCAAGCATTTCACTCACATTTGGTCCTTGGATCACATTTTAAATATGTACATGTAGATATATTTCAAGGGAATTCTCATCCTCAAGTTGTTCCAAACATGTATACATTTTTTTCTGCTGTACACATCGAAAGATATTTGGAAGAATGTTTGTAACGAAGCAGATCTAACCCCATTGACTACCATAGTAGGAAATAAAAGTAGGGGGGCGAGATATGCTTGGTTACAAACATTCTTCCAAATATATTCCTTTCTGTCCAGCATAACAAAGAAATGTATACATTTGTCTATTGGATAACTAAAATGGCCTTCCAGTCAACAAAACAACATTGACTTAATTTCACACATTTCCCAACAGACGGGTTCAAATGTGGCTCTGGCTGCAGTCTGTCATGGCTTAATTGACTCAAATATTGCTGGGCAGCTTTTCATTGGCTACAGCTTGAAGAAGAATTAGCCCTGTCACAGTCTGATTGGCTAAACATCTGTGACTGGAATTCTGCCACATGTGTCCGACGGTATTACAGCATCAGAATTGCGACCTGATTTAAACCAACCTGCTATTTGCTGTAGATAAGGAATTATTCTGCTAATGTATTCAGTAGTGTTTAGCACAAATCTTTGAGCATCTTTACATGGATTCCTAAGTCTATAAAAGCATGTGAAGGGCTCCAGAATAACATTTGAGAGCAGTGGCACCAGCGCCACTCAGTTCTACAGACGGTGGCACTATCACCTAATTTGCTGGAGGAAAATGTATTATAAAGTTAATTTAATCATAAAATTACTATTGTTTTGCGTTCTGTTAATAAGTGCAGTTATTAATAATATTACATGTTTGTTTATTGCAATTTAGCAGTGAAGGACTGAGCTTGAATTGATATGCAGAAAAAAATAACTTTTTTTTTACAACAGTAATGTGCAAAAACTTCATTTTTATAGGAAATTTAAATATTTGCCTCTTATTAAACGTACAACAACTTGTTTTCTGGGTAATTCAGTCACAATTAAAAGAAAAGACTTGTGACTTCCTACTTTTTCCCATATATTAAAGGGGTACTTCACTGCTGGAAAGATGAATGTGTATTTAAACTGGGTCATTTATTTCATAGAAATATATTATTTTTGAATTTGGTGCCTTCTAGACTGAGAAAAGCCAGAAAATGTATTTTTGGCTCATGTGGATGAAAGATAACTCCCAGAATGCACTTGCTTGGCTGCCCTACAAGGCCACTCCCAAGCCACGCCTACCGGTTACATCACTTGCCCACCGCGGCACCGCCCCCACCGTAGTTTTAATTTTTATAGTGATAAAATAATTTTGTTCAGTGAGAGAACAGGCACTACAATTAAAAAACTGAACATGTCTGACTAATACGGCCGCACAGTCATTCACGGTGCGTGTTCAGTCTGGCGCATTTTCAGTTCATGCCTATGGAAGCTTAACTTTCATTGGAATTCATTGAAAACACTCGCTTTGCTCCGCACCGCTCCGTTATGAATGCCCGAGCGGCTGTAGGCATTTACATTCTGTGAGGGAGATCCCACCCCCTATGGATGGGTTACAAACATGCAGAACTAGCTCCTACTACTGGCTGTAGTCTCTAGCCTCTGGCCAAAAAAAGCCTCCAATGGCGCTAAATGACGATTTTTGCGTCTTCTGAGGGTTTTTTTTCAGACAAAAAAAAAAGAAATCTCTCATCTCAGGGAGACATGAGGGAGGGAAGCACGATCATTCGAAAATACTACTGGGTTTCTACTGATACAACGCTTAATGCTAATCGGTGAAGTAACACTTTAAGGAGTGGAAATGGCTAAGACAGTAGGTGCTCCTCTGCTGCCAACTACTGGTTATAGTGGTCATCTCATGTCTTATTTTAGACATACCGTTTTTTTAAAGTGCTTTATTGCCCCAAAGTGGCCTAGACCTTTAAACGTTTAGTTTTACAAATCAGCACATAAAAAATAACATTAAAATTGGACAAAATTTAGAGCTTTTAAGTGCTGGACCAAGTGTAAACACTTGAAAGGCTTGAAAGATGATTGAATTTCACTCTCAAAAGGTTGTACAAACCCTGAGATGAATAATGGCAACATTCAAAAAAACATTAGACTATTTCTTCCACAATACCATGGGGTGTTAGTACAGTAAATCCATGCTGAATGTTTATGATTTGTGGACTGAAACCCCTGAATGTTTCTCCTGGTCTCACGTCAGCGCTGTTTGATCTGAAATCTGTGGTTTATAACAGACAGTTCTGCGGCGAACGCTTCCCACTCGCAGTAGCGATGTTATTCATTCTGCGGTGAATTCAAGCACTTACTCACTCGATCTCCGGTACTGTGTAGAAACGGTGTCATGTGATCGAGTGAATGAGCTCGCGCTGCGCTGTCTATTATAGCTCTGAGATGATAAACGGTTTGCGCAGCGCAGGTCAAGCGAGTAGCGTGTTTGCCATTTGATGTTTCTCATATGTAACAGAAATGGCCACTCTTATTAGTTGGTGGCACTAGCAGGAAAAAGGTTGCAAAGTGCCACCATTTGGTCACAGTCTGGAGCCCTGATGTGCAAATAAATAAATTCGTAGTGTTTGTTATTCTGGTTTATTGGTGTTTGTACTTTAATCATGTTGTGAATGTATTTGCGTTTACCCTGGGTGGGCTCTCAGAACCAGGATACTCCCTCTGGTCTAGTTTATTCCAGCGTTGCATTAGTTTGATCACCATTGCTTTGCTGAAATCCACCAACTGGAAACCAGTTACGTTTGCCCCGCCATGCATAAACCTCTCAAGAGAAATATCCTTAAAACCCTGTCGGGAGAAAGACAAAGGAAATTAGAGAGAGGGCGAATGAAGCCGATTCAATGAAAATATAAAAGAGGTGGAGATGAAAAACGGGAGATTGATCGAACGAATCCGAGGCAGAGTGAGTTATAACATTTCATAATATCCCAGATGCTGACACACTAACAAATGTCAACAGAGTTGAGGCGCAGCACAAATCAGCAACGATAAATCACACGTAACAAAGTGCAGGTTCAGCGGTCCATCATAGTCAGAAACTGAACAAGACTGCAAATTCCTTGAGACTAACTACCATTTCAGATGAATTTATCATCCAAATTGATTTTTACAGTTTCTGAAAAAAAAAAAAAGATGAGAGAGGTGCAAAACTCACCACCGTGTTTCTAGGGTGTTTTATCGACCCGCGGGTGAAACTGGTGCATCTGATCACCTAAAGTAACAACATACTCTCCTCAACAGCGCGCATAATTTGAGGAATGTCTGGCGCGCAAACGACATGGAACGAGTGATGTGCCAATATGTGATTCTAGTCTGGGGTTTTATTCAGGAAAGTAAAGTGGCACATCGCTCCGCTCCATCACAGAGAATTACAGCCAGAGGACACGCTGTCCTCTACATTGGTTCATTTCCTCTAGCGCTCCATCACTGCCGCTGTCTCTCACTGAGCTGGATAAACCAGTGCCAGAACTCACCAGGTTAGCGATGATGTAGTGGTATCCTTTTACATGTTTCCCCACACTCACAACCTGAGAGAGAGAGAGAGAGAGAGAGAGAGAGAGAGAGAGAGAGAGAGAGAGAGAGAGAGAGAGAGAGAGAGAGAATTGTATATTTGGGAAAGTGTGATTAAAAGCATTGCATTTACAGTTGAAGTTCCATCAGGGACATTGTGTGCCATTTAGAAATGGACATTTCTATTGCAGCGTTTATTATAAATGATTCATTCACACATCATTATTTTATTTTAAATCCATGTTCCCTAATCTTGAATCAGAATAACTCTCTGGTTCTTGCAGTGATTTCTCTTCTCTGATGACGAGGGGGGGGGGAGGGTAAGCCTGTCACTCACATCAGTTCCACCAATAGCAAAGCACAACCATCCAATCCATTCCCCACGGACAAAATCAGTTGAGATGGCAAACGTTACATTCAGATGTTTGAATGTAAGTGAAATGAAAATGAATTGAAAGTCAAGGAAATTCATAGTTTTGTTCAATAGAGTGCCGAAGTCCGATTCGGGAAGTACAAATCCAGTGCATTTACTCCATAGAGGAACTGATGTTTTTAAACGTATAAACCTTTAAAGACAGACCTACTGTGAACTACGGGGTTGTCAATCTATGGTAGTGTTGTAGTACTCGAGACCGGTCTAAATACCATTTCTTGAAAGCCTTGGTCTTGTCTCAGTCTTGACCACATTTGTTCTCGGTCTTGTCTCGGTCTCAGAATTAGTGGACTCTGGATTTTTTGTATATTAATTGCTGGGATATTAATAAATTCCCAGTGCATTGTCTGATTTATTTATTAACATCATTAATGCAATTGGGTAATTTCATTTGGTTGGTAACAGCTCTATATAGTGTCTTATTCTAATTATATTTATTTATTAAAAATAAGTCATGTGGTAATGTGGATCTTTATGAATTTAAGGCGTGCTGGTCTCTGCCTTGGTCTTGTCTTGGTCTCAACACACATTAGTCTTGGTCTCGACTACAACACTTCTCTATGGTGTATGTTATGTTTTTGTTGAAGACATTTGCTTGCTACTACATTACCCATGATTCTGCCCATGTATCCTCACCAATTAACAAATTGAAACAAGCAAGTAACATCAAAACAAACACAATGAAGCATTGCAAATTATATAATAGAGTCTTCCTATGCTCTTAAACTACCTAATTATTTGTGTGTGTGTGTGTGTGTGTGTGTGTGTGTGTGTGTGTGTGTGTGTGTGTGTGTGTGTGTGTGGGGACTGGTAATCCCTACGTTATGGGGACAAAATGTCCCCACAAAGATGGCAATATCCAAAATCCTTGTCCTTGTGGGGACATGTTTTGTCCCCATGAGAAAACATTTTATAAATCACACTAAGTGATATTTTTGAAAATGTAAAAATGCAGCATGTCTCCTGTGATGGGTAGGTTTAGGGGCAGTGTGTGTGTGTGTGTGTGTGTGTGTGTGTGTGTGTGTGTGTGTGTGTGTGTGTGTGTGTGTGTGTGTGTGTGTGTGTGTGTGTGTGTGTGTGTCTGTGTGTGTGTGTGTGTGTGTGTGTGTGTGTGTGTGTGTGTGTGTGTGTGTGTGTGTGTGTGTGTGTGTGTGTGTGTGTGTGTGTGTGTGTGTGTGTGTGTGTGTGTGTGTGTGGTTTTGGCAGGAGCAGTGTAGGGGATAGAAAATACGGTTTGTACAGTATAAAATGCATTACGCCTATGGAATGTCCCCATAAAACATGGAAACACAACGTGTGTGTGTGTGTGTGTGTGTGTGTGTGTGTGTGTGTGTGTGTGTGTGTGTGTGTGTGTGTGTGATGGGTAGGTTTAGGGCAGCAGTGTAGGGGATAGAAAATACGGTTTGTACAGTATAAAATGCATTACGCCTATGGAATGTCCCCATAAAACATGGAAACACAACGTGTGTGTGTGTGTGTGTGTGTGTGTGTGTGTGTGTGTGTGTGTGTGTGTGTGTGTGTGTGTGTGTGTGTGTGTGTGTGTGTGTGTGTGTGTGTGTGTGTGTGTGTGTGTGTGTGTGTGTGTGTGTGTGTGTGTGTGTGTGTGTGTGTGTGTGTGTGTGTGTGTGTGTGTGTGTGTGTGTGTGTGTGTGTCTATATATCTGGACATAATAAAAAATCATCTGGTCCATGGCAGGTGTATTTATTGTATAAACATTTATATTATCTTTAAATCAATATATTTTCAATTTAGATTATGCTGATCGCAATGCATCATGGGATTGCAGTTCTTTTTACTCACTGAAGACGTTAAGTTCACAGTCTTGTACTTTGGTCTTTTTGTCTAATTTTCATACACTTTTTTGCTTCATATCTACGTGTATAATGTTATGATTCACCTCGTAGCTGATTGGCTTGCTTCAAGGCATATAACGCTTTAACAAAGACACTTTAAAAATCCCTATGGTTGAAATTAATGGAAAAAATACTTCCGGAAGAAACGCCACTGATAAAGTGCACTTAAGTGCATTTTTTTTAAATTCATTTCTTTGAATTACAATTCAGAAAATTCCTCTTTCAATCCAGTTAAAATTACAGTTCAACTTCTTTTGTGCTGTGGCCAATTTGATTCAAAATTACACATAAGGAGCCATTTCTCATGCCTTCAGAAGTCCAGTTTGCTGTACTCATGCTCGAGTTTTGTCTAATACAAACTGGGGGCCAGAAGGAAAAGTCTAAATACACTACATTGCCAAAAGTTTTGGGATGCCTGCCTTCACATGCACATGAACTTTAATGACATCCCATTGTTAATCCGTAGGGTTTAATATGGAGTCGCCCCACCCTTTGCAGCTCTAACAGCTTCAACTCTTCTGGGAAGGCTTTCCACAAGCTTTAGGAGTGTGTTTATGGGAATCTTTGACCATTCTTCTAGAAGTGCATTTGTGAGGTCAGGCACTGATGTTGGACGAGAAGGCCTGGCTCGCAGTCTCTGCTCTAATTCATCCCAAAGGTGTTCAATCGGGATGAGGTCAGGACTCTGTGCAGGCCAGTCAAGTTCCTCCACACCAAACTCGCTCATCCATGTGTTTATGGAGCGATGCTTTGTTCACTGGAGCGCATTCATGTTGGGACAGGAAGGGGTCATCCCCAAACTGTTCCCACAAAGTTGGGAGCATTAAATTGTCCAACATGTCTTGGTGAAGCTTTAAGTTCCTTTCACTGGGGTCAAGCCCAACCCCTGAAAAACAACCCCACCCCATAATCCCCCCTCCACCAAACTTTACACTTGGCACAATGCAGTCAGGCAAATCCCGTTCCCCTTGCAACCGCCAAACCCAGACTCATCCATGGGATTGCCAGACAGAGAAGAGTGATTGGTCACTCCAGAGAACTCACTGCTCTAGAGTCCAGTGGCGGCGCACTTTACCCCACTGCATCCCACGCTTTGCATTGCTCTTGGTGATGTAAGGCTTGGATGAGCTGCTCGGCCATGGAAACCCATTCCATGAAGCTCTCTCCGCACTGTTCCTGAGCTCATCTGAAGGCCACATGAAGTTTGGAGATCTGGAGCGATTTACTTTTTTCTTCAGGACTTCTGCGCATTGTGACCCTCAGCATGTGCTGACCCAGCTCTGTGATTTTTACGTGGCCCATCACTTCGTGGCTAAATTGCTGTTGTTCCCAATCGCTTCCACTTTGTTATAATCCCACAAACAGTTGACTGTGGAATATTTAGTAGTGAGGAAATTTCACGAATGAACTTATTGCACAGGTGGCAACCTATCCCGGTCCCACGCTTGAATTAAATAAATAAATTGGATCAAAATAAATAAATGAATAAAAATGTGATGAAAATAGAAATAATAGTTAAAAAAGTAGTAAAAGAAAAAAATTAAATAAACGATTAATAAAGTTAAATGTACATTACTATAATGAGTAGAAAAAATATTATAATATAACTTAATTTTAGATTCATAATATTACCTTTTCAGTGTATAAATTGGCTAAATTTCAGGATGGGGGTCCCTCACTGGAGGATGATCATATTTGGGGGTCCGTGGCATCTAAAATATTGAAAAGCCCGTAACCGATGTCTGTGTGAGATCAGCGGCTGCTGATGCCAGATCCACATCTGCTCAAGGAACATGCTGGCAGGACTGGCAGGTCGTGTAGAGAGAACAGTCTGTTGATGTTGTACCTGACTATGTCCAGCTGCGAGACTGTGTGTGTGTGTGTGTGTGTGTGTGTGTGTGTGTGTGTGTGTGTGTGTGTGTGTATGGTTGTATTTGCCAAATCTACTGTCAGGCTGATAGATGAGCACCTTTAGAGGTCTGCCTGAGAAACAGACGGACCATGCAACAATCAAACACGCCTGCAATTGCAGAGTTCATAGATCAGACACACAGAGAGCTGAGCTGTGACTCCGGCTGCTGCTCGAGTTCAACATCATTACCGCCCGACAGCGATCTGGCTGCTACACATTAGGCCACAGGTCCCATTTAACACGTTCCCAGCCATTGACGAAAATTTCTGGCTTTCCGTGTTTTCACTGTTATATGGTAGGTGCGCTATTGCACATTGTCTGACAGAGTACAGAATCTCCTGATCAAAACACATGCGAAGAAGCAGCAGAAACAAGCAATATCACATGTAATCTTATGCATGTGTAAAATAACGCGATCATCAATAATAAACAACGTATATGTTCATTTAAGCGATTAGTTGACTAAACGAGCGTTCACAATCTCTCTCTCTCACACACACACACACACACACAATACCCTAGCATCCGCATAGCAACACCCTAGCAACCAGTCTGAGTACCCTAGCAACTATATATCAACCACCCGAAGTACCCTAGCAACCACATACCAACACCCTAGCAACCACCCAGAGTACCTTAACAACCACACAACAACAACCTAGCAACCACCCAGAGTACCTTAGCAACCACATAACAACACCCTAGCAACCACCCAGAGTACCTTAGCAACCACATAACAACACCCTAGCAACCATCCAGAGTACCCTAGTAACCACCCTGATTATCTTAGCAGCCACATAGCAACACCCTAGCAACCACCCCAAGTGCCCTTGTAAATGCACAGCAACTACTCCAAGTACCTTAGTAACCACATAGCAAAAACCTAGCAACCACCCTGACTACCCTAGCAACCACATAGTAACACCCTAGCAACCACCCGAGTACTTTTTAAAGCTTTCTCAAGCCAACTTCAAAGTTTGTCTCGACAAACTTTTGTCTAGTTTGTAAACTATTGCACTTAAAATATACTTAAAAGTATTTGTTTATACGCTAAAACGAGGGCCAATTTAGTAGTAGTAGTAGTATTGAAATAGAAGTATACTTCTAGTACATTGATATTAGTCTACTTACTACATAAAGTATACCTAAATATACTTGAACTTTACTCGAGTATACTAAATAAAATGAACTTGAAGTGCGATACAATCTTCAGGGATAATCCAACAATGTCTTATCTGTTAATAACCCTCCACCGATCGTACTGTCCGTGGGCGGGGATATAAAAATGCAGACGTGTAATCTGTCGTTTTCACAAGCTATCAAAAGTCCACAAGATGACACGTTTTGCTTTGTCTGACAATTTTCTCCAAACAAGTAAACATTGCATACACTACCGGCAACAACACAAAGCAGGTTAAAAATGTGCAAAGTCTCAGTTGAACTTGAGCTCAGGTCGTGTGATGTGTCAGTTTCAGGTGGTTCTGTAAGCACCGGTTCTCGTCTCTCCGTACATCATGTTATTGTGAGTGTCACTGCACACGACAGACAGAGCGTGTGAGGAACAGAGAGGATCTCTGCAGGCAGGAGGAGGGATCGGAGCGTGTCACAGAGGAAATAACAAATCACAGGCCAGAAGGAAAGCACTGATCCCTCCAGCTCCCTGTGATTTGTGTTTTTATGCCTTTCCTTTAAAGGAGCTGTAAGCGATTTAGTATTCTGGAATGCCACCCATAAACTCTTCCTGCTGCCTGACAGATATTACTGGAAGAGGTTTTGTGAGTCTGTCGCTGTGACAGTCATAGGCTCTGTGAGAGATGAGTTAGAGGAGGTCTGGGCTGTTTTAGCCAATCAGAAACACTCTCTGCCTGCGCACATTCAGGTTTGTTTACATCACGTTAGCTGACATGTCTTTAAAAGTCTAAGCTTAACGACCGGGTCTGCTTTAGAATGTGTTTTAAATATATTTAAAAAAATTCAGAATCTTAAAATATAAAAAAAAATTAAAATTCTTTAGAACAATTTCAGTGATATTTAGCAAAACGGCTCAAAACGCATACATTTTTTTAAGTATAAAATTATTTGTTTTGAAATATAATTTTTTTTAGAAATATTTTAATATGAATACTTACATGTTTACACTTTAAATTTTTAAAATGTCTAAATATTTATGGTACAATATAATTATAAAAAGAAACTATTGTAGAATAACTTTAATGTAATTTAGCAAAACGGCTCAAATCGCTTATAGCAGTTTATTATATATTCTAAAATTCTGTTTTTAAATATTTTAAAAACATTAGAAATACTTAAATATATTTTCAGTATATATTTTTAAATGTCTAAATATTTAAAAAAATATGTTTAAAAAAATGTAGAACAATTTTAATGTCATTTAGCAAAATGGCTCAAATCGCTTATAGCACTTTATTATATATTATAAGATATGTTTTTAAATATAAAAAATAGTATAAATATTGTAATATTAATACTCACATTTTTACACTTTATTATATTTTTAAATGTCTAAATATAAAAAAATTATTAAATAAAATTATATTAATATACATTTTTAAAAATGATAATTATGGTTTTAAATATTTTACAAATATTAGAAATATTTCAATATTAATACTTACATTTTTACACTTTATAATATTTTTTATTGTTTTTTTTAAATGTTTCTAAATATTTAAAAAGTATATCTTTTTTTAGAATTACATTTTTAAAATATTTTGTCATTTATCAAAACAGCTCAAAACACTTACGAAAGATATTGTACATGAGTGTTAAAGCTGTCAGCAGAATGGCTCAAAGTGCTTACAGCGATCTATATAGTTGCATCATTTTAAATCTATGCAATAAATAAACATCGTAGATTAAGTGCATTTTAAATATTGTAGAATAATTTGAAAGTCAACGTGAAATGTGACGCATTTCTGTAAGATATTCTGCATGAGAAAATCATGTTATTTTATCCATTTTTTGTCTTTTTGATGATGTAAAATGTGTCCTTATGGATTTGAAAATGAAGTGATTCCATTATTTCGGAATAACATTAATCCCAGGGTTGTGTATTAAAGTAAAGGGTGACGTGTGTGCTCCTCACCTGCTCTAGGATGTTCTGGAGTCGCTCGGCCTCGAGGTCGATGACGAACTTCTTCTCCTGCCGCCGGTCCAGGTCTTCCAGCAGCCGGCGGTAACTCGCGTCGTTGAAGTTCTCCACGCAGATGGCGCTAACCTGCCAACCGTTCTGACCCGCCTTCTCCATTATGGCCTGCAGGATGGCGTATCCTAGCAACAACACCACAAAAAACACTCCATGTGTGTATTCTAATGCTACAGTATATCCTCACCATCTTCACACAGATCTCCGTTATATATGAATGTTTGCTGGTGTCTCCTCTGAGCACCGTCTGCTATCAGATAATATGTGTGTGTCGACAGTTTGTCACATTTGAGTCTGTTCTTAACAAAAATGGGAGACAAAGTTGAGACTTGAAGATTTACACGACCGGTCAAAAGTTTGGAATAATTGTTTATTTAATAGAGTCTTTTCTGCTGCATTTATTTGATCAAAATACAGTTCAAATCTGGACATAATTTCATGATGTATAACATAATATTAGTAGACATGTCTTTGAATGTCTGGTGTCTGCTTTAGATTTTTTTTTTTATATATTTTTTAAAATTGTTATTAATTTAAAAAAAGAAAATAACATTTCAAGAATTGTAGAATATTTGTGTCATTTAGCAAACAAGCTCAAAGAGCACTATATCATTTTATTAAGTATAAAATTATTTAAATATTTAAAAAATATTTCATTTATAAATTAATAAAATATTAATTGTTTTCTCTGTATAATATTTTTACAATACAGGTCCCTCTCAAAAAAATAGCATATTGTGATAAAAGTTCAGTATTTTCCATAATGTAATGATAAAAATTAAACTTTCATATATTTTAGATTCATTGCACACCAACTGAAATATTTCAGGTCTTTTGTTGTTTTAATACTGATGATTTTGGCATACAGCTCATGAAAACCCAAAATTCCTATCTCAAAAAATTAGCATATCATGAGACGGTTCTCTAAACGAGCTATTAACCTAATCATCTGAATCAACTAATTAACTCTAAACACCTGCAAAAGATTCCTGAGGCTTTTAAAAACTCCCAGCCTGGTTCATTACTCAAAACCGCAATCATGGGTAAGACTGCCTGACTGCTGTCCAGAAGGCCATCATTGACACCCTCAAGCGAGAGGGTAAGACACAGAAAGACATTTCTGACCCAATAGGCTGTTCCCAGAGTGCTGTATCAAGGCACCTCAGTGGGAAGTCTGTGGGAAGGAAAAAGTGTGGCAAAAAGCGCTGCAAGAAGAGGTGACCGGACCCTGAGGAAGATTGTGGAGAAGGACCCGATTCCAGACCTTGGGGACCTGCGGAAGCAGTGGACTGAGTCTGGAGTAGAAACATCCAGAGCCACCGTGCACAGTGTGCAGGAAATGGGCTACAGGTGCCGCATTCCCCAGGTCAAGCCACTTTTGAACCAGAAACAGCGGCAGAAGCGCCTGACCTGGGCTACAGAGAAGCAGCACTGGACTGTCGCTCACATTTTGCATGTCATTCGAAATCAAGGTGCCAGAGTCTGGAGGAAGACTGGGGAGAAGGAAACGCCAAAATGCCTGAAGTCCAGTATCAAGTGCCCACAGTCAGTGATGGTCTGGGGGTGCCATGTCAGCTGCTGGTGTTGGTCCACTGTGTTTTATCAAGGGCAGGGTCAATGCAGCTAGCTATCAGGAGATTTTGGAGCACTTCATGCTTCCATCTGCTGAAAAGCTTTATGGAGATGAAGATTTCGTTTTTCAGCACGACCTGGCACCTGCTCACAGTGCCAAAACCACTGGTCAATGGTTTACTGACCATGGTATTACTGTGCTCAATTGGCCTGCCAACTCTCCTGACCTGAACCCCATAGAGAATCTGTGGGATATTGTGAAGAGAAAGTTGAGAGATGCAAGACCCAACACTCTGGATGAGCTTAAGGGCCGCTATCAAGCATCCTGGGCCTCCATAACACCTCAGCAGTGCCACAGGCTGATTGCCTCCATGCCACGCCACATTGAAGCAGTCATTTCTGCAAAAGGATTCCCCACCAAGTATTGAGTGCATAACTGAACATAATTATTTGAAGGTTGACTTTTTTTGTATTAAAAACACTTTTCTTTTATTGGTCGGATGAAATATGCAAATTTTTTGAGATAGGAATTTTGGGTTTTCATGAGCTGTATGCCAAAATCATCAGTATTAAAACAATAAAAGACCTGAAATATTTCAGTTGGTGTGCAATGAATCTAAAATATATGAAAGTTTAATTTTTATCATTACATTATGGAAAATAATGAACTTTTATCACAATATGCTAATTTTTTTAGAAGGACCTGTACATGGGGAAATATTTAAAAACATTATAAATACTTGAATATTTATATTTTTACTCTTTATAATATTTTCAGAATATACTTTTAAATGTCTAAATATTTAAAACATAATAAATATTTAAGTATTAATATTTTAAAAAATCCTTATGTTTTTTTAAATGTCAAAATATTTGAATTTTTTTTAAAGAATTGCATTTAAAAAATTGTAGAATAATTTAAGTGTAATTTAGTAAAACGTCTCAAAACATGTACAGTGCTATATGACTTTTTAAAAATTAAACTATGATTTTGAAAGTATAAATACCTAAATATTTATATTTTTACCCTTTATAATATTCTCAGAATATACTTTTAAATGTCTAAATATTTAAAAATATTTAAAAATATATTA